>CAKLNU010000984.1:0-33210 GCA_922788865.1 Poeciliopsis turneri | reverse complement strand
GGTTTTCTTTTCCTTTTCATTGTATTCATTACAGAAAGTATTCTGTAAAGCATATAGCTGTCAGTTCAACAAAAAATAATGAGGCTAGGGTAAATACCATACAGTCATCATGTATGTTTATGACATAATGTTTATGTAGCTGTATATTGACATCGAATAAAAAGGTTCAAATTGAATAATAATGAGTGTACCTCATCTTTACAGACAGGTAGAACAGTTTCATACAAATTTTTTCTCAATAATTCACATGATCTAAAAGCCTTTAAGAGAAATATTAAATGTCAACAACAAAAAAAAGGTAATAATAAAAAAAATGAGTTACAATTGAATAAAATGCATGTGCCTTATACATACAGTTTAGTACAACAATTTCACACTGATTTCTAGTTAATGTGGCACACAATATGGATTATATTGAAGAAAACATTATATTGTTTAATATTAAAATTATTTAAAATATTGAACATGAAGACATTTTAATAGAGGCTAGTGTGTCTCATGCAAAAGCATAAATGACCACTTTTTTGTATCAGTTGGTCACAAGGCAAGGCTTTTATTAACATTTGTTTGACTGGAGTGTTTGGTTTGGAAATTTGTTGACAGTCTCCAAGTGAACCTCCAAGCGCTTGAGGAAGGAGTTTGAGAACGGCTGGCCGAAATTAGCGTTCATAAATCGGATCAACTTTGAGCTACGCACCTCTTGCTCAGCGGATATTGGAATATCCAATATCCAACTCAAAAGTAACCTCACTGCGGTCAGTAACACGCTAAAAACACCGGGATAAAGTTTGTTTTGGTATGTGGCCTTTGAAGATACCAAGCAACTGCACCAGACATAAATGCCCCACTGGACATGGAGGGCGGCTCTCCTCATTAGCATGGATATGCACAAGGAGAAGCAGAAAAAAAGACAAACAGAAAAAGGACAATGAGATCAAAAAAAGGACAAGCAGAAAAAGGAGAGGAGGCGATGACAAAAGAAAGAGGGCTTGTATAAGGAAAAGACTAAACAAAATATCTACTTTTCTTGAACAAAAAAAAAACGTTTAGGAGAAATGAAAAAGAAAATATATACATTTCTTGATGGGAACTTGTGTAAGAATAAGGAAAAACTACGTATATATTTATGCTTTTATTTCTTATTATGTCAGTTATGTTCCTCCATATACTTCAGTCATTAATTCAGAATCCCCAGTCTTCTATTAGAAGTCTTCTGGCACCTCCTTGTGGTTTATGTTTGTATATTTTGGTGTAAATACTGGAGAGCATTTCAAGTACAATGCAGAGATGATGTTGAATTTTCTTTTCTGCTTAATTCATAATTAATTAGAAATTTTAGAAGCACGAATGGAGCCAATATTAATATTCTTATTCAATGTTGGATATCGCCTAAGTTTCTTTGCCGTGTCATTGCCTTTGGCATCCATTCCTCATAACAATAGCGCCATCTAGTGTACATTTCTTGCACAACTCAATACAGAATGACAAGTCATATTCAATAAATTAGAATATTAAGAAAAAGCATTTTAGTAACTCAGCTGACAAGTAAAACACATTATATAGTTTAATTACAAATAGACTGATGTTTTCATTTAAAGCTTCAATTTCAGTTGATTATGATGATTTATTGTTTAAAGCTAATGGAAACATGACATTCAAGAGTAGAATATTACATCAGACCAATAAAAAAAATCTTAATGCATTATTGTAGGTCTAATGACAAATATGTTTAATTTCACAAACTTGACTAATCAGAGTCCATATTCTAATTTATTGAATATGACTAAATTTGATCCAAGCACATGATCTGCAATTAATTAATATAATTGATTCATTATCACACGTTCACTTTGACTCTTCCCCTTTATGTAACAATAGGTGAATCTTAAAACTTTTAAATGTCTTTTTGTTCCTCAATCTATTTGTTTATTACGTTTCTTTTTATTCTGTTAGCAGAAAAATCTTCTGTCTTAGTGACGAACAAACCGCTTCTTCTTGAGTTGCAGATGACCTTCAGTTCTGCTAATGTCAAATAACTGATTTATTTCAAACTTATTAGTTTTTTATCTTCAATGTGTGTTTTAAGTCCATATGTTAAAGCTACTGCCAAAATCTCAAATTAGATGTTTCCATTTTCCGGTGTGATTTTAGTGTTGATCTCTTCCACCAGCTGAAAACTTTCCGTTTGATCAAGAGGAAAATGAATTATCTCCTTGCTGGAGTTTAAGTATCTCCAGGCTCTTGTTCATGAATGAGGAGAAAAATGGAGGGGGTAACCGATAGGCTAAATTCTTCGGGGTCTGTGATGTGGACTCTGTACCGGTTTGTTGGGACGAAGAGGGAGCTGAGTCAAAAGGCCAAGCTCACAATTAACTGGTCGCGTTACGGTCCAACCCTCCTCTGCAGTCATCAGCTGTGGGTAGGAACCGAAAGAACGAGATCACATATAGTGGCGGCCAGAAAGAGTTTCATCCGCAGGGTGTCTGGACTCTACCTTAGAGACAGAGTGAAGCTTGGTCATCCGAGAGGGACTCAGAGTAGAGCTGCTGCTTTTCCACATTGACAAGAGCCAGTGGAGGGAGGAGACCCAGAAGTAGACCCAAGACACGCTGGAGGGACGATGTGCCTCTGCTGGCCTCGAAACGCAGATGGAAGGATGGACGGATGGAAAATGCATTAGGAATGATTCACTGTACCTGACATACTTTTGAATGGGAACAACCAAAAACAACATCCCACTTCTGTTATTTATAATGGTTGTCATATATCAGTCATTTTAATCTGAGGCTCAGCGATCTTTTTATTAAAAGCAGCAAACTGTGAAGTGGCCAGATTAGACCCGTCTGCCAATGACACATAGAGAAAGTATTTCAAAAGAAATCCAAGCAAATACTGATTTTAGTTTGCTCTTGAATTTTTCTTGTAGCTGAATGATTGTACTTGTTAAAGCATTTTTCTAAGTAGTTAAATGTCTAAATCAAACTCGTGTGAATTGTAATTTCACACATCATAATTAAAGAATTATACAGTAAAGTTTATTGTAAAATGTTTGAATGTAAATTTATTTTATAATTACATTCTCTACTGACATTGAAGACTTTAACAATGAAACCATGTCGCTTTTTTGACTCTGAAATGTTTTTAAAATAAATTTCAAATTGTTTTGAAATTCTCAAGTATATTTTGTTACAGTGTGGCTCCACAACAGACATTTCTTGCCATGTTATGACATAACATTTGTAAGACCATGCACAAAAAAGCAAGTTCTCATCTCAGGATCACAAAATGTGGACTGCTTGTGATCCCTTTTGTGAAACCTCGGCATGGTTTGTTTTGAACCTGATCCAACCTGTCAAAAGTTCGTAATGGGTTTCTGAACAGAGTGTTGGCTTCTCTCAAGCTTCCAGCGTTTCACAAAAGATGGTATTAGAGCCACACCTCAGGCATATTCTGACTCACAATTCAGTAATTCAATTCAATAAATTTGCCGTGCATCTTAGAAAAATGAAACTAAGCCAAACATATATTTTCACAGTTTTTATTCGCAACAGAGTCTTATCTTTATATTTTGACATACTTAAAACTGTAACACATCCACAAATGAAAGCAAAGTCATCTGGATTGTTTACTTGGGTGAAATGAAGAAATATCACTGAGCTGTGAATGTAGTATAGATGAAGGGAAAAAAAAACAAAAGGGTAGTTGCCCAGCCGGATTTTCAACCTTGCCATTCCTAAAATACCTATATTGTTTCAAAAGAAATTTTATATCTACGTCATTCTGGTAATAACTTAGAGTTAATATATAAGGCTGAGCAAGCTCTAGAAAAACTAGTTTCAGGAGCAGCAAGAGAGATTTTAGGAACCTTTGCATTGATTTACTGCTCTGGGTAAGTACATTTCTCAGTGTATCTTTAAGAGTTTAAGGTTTAAATGCATTAAACCTTAAAAATTGACTTTTTATTTTTTTTAAAGATTTGTCTTTTAGATCTGATTTATTAGCACAGATTTGATTTTAGATATTTAGACATTATTTTTAAATTGAGTAATTTGTAAACATTTAACACAAGCTCGCACTGATTCAAGGGCATTCCATATAATCAGTAAAACAGGCAAAATTACATCAGATTTCCACCACACATTTTTTTATATATATTATCAAAGTTACAGGATTTGAAAAAAAAAGATTGTTTTTTCTCACTTTTTCATAAAAACTGCTTTTGTTTAGAAGCAGTTTTTATGAAAAACATTTTCTCATTTTTGTTAAATTATTATTTTAGCAGTCATTCTGAAAATAGATTTAAAATAATATTTTGTGCTTTGTGAATCTTACAATAACATCTGGGTTATTTAAAATAGATACTAAACAATATTATAATATATGGAGTTTATATTCACGTTTTAGTTCCGATTAATCCCAGAGTTCAGCCGTCTCTGATCTACACTGACCTAAATATGGATGTCAGGACAGTAGCAATTTTCAGATTGGCAAAAAAGTATTTTATTTTTTATTTTTTGCATGTCTCTGGGTCTGTTTTTAACGTTGACTTGAATTTGACCACTTAGGCGGGATTATTATCTGCGCTCTCCATACCCTGGGAGAGATAATGAGGCACAGGCAGAATAACAGAGCACCAAAAATACTCGTCTCTTCATTCTTGTTCATTCTCCTGGAACCATCTTAACACTTTTTGAGTTGGCATATTTAACGCCTCCATTTTTTAAGACAAACTTTTCAGACTGTTTCACAAAATACCCCATGAGTTTACTACAAATAGTTCTGATATAAAACCTTGTAAGGAGATTACAGACTTACAGTGCAGTTGAGAAATAAGCCAACCCAGAACAGCATCTTGTCATTCTTTATGGACAACTTTCAGACAATTAGCTGCTTGGGAAACTACTTTCTCAACTGACAGACACGATTCTAGCTCCAGCTGTGTAAAAACCCAATCAAAATTCATCTTTTGTCAAAAAAAGAGTTCTTACCTCTGAATCAGTGTTTTTCCAAAATAAAATTGGAACAGCTTTCGGCCCTGACATCCACCTTGTGGGTTTGATGTAGCACCAGAATTGATGGTTTTGCAACTTGCAACGCACGTTGCAATCATTCCTGTTGCAGGCAAGATCTCCGTTGTCTGCAACAGGAAAAAAAAAATAAAATAGAATGTAGTTCATTAGTATTTACTTATATAAGTGTATTTGCACATTGAGATATGTATTATTTCTCTCTATAACACATGCAGGACAGTGAAAAATACATTATGTTAAATTTGCCGGCAGGGTTCCAGTCGTGTTTCCAAATTCTGCTTTGTGTCCATTTCAGCTGTAATTGGCAATCTTGGTGGTGTGTGTGGTGAGGACATCCCTGAGTTTTGGCGGATTCCGTTTATTATGTTCAAAGTTCAGTTCCATCTGGATGGGAATATATATTTTGTCTGTGTTCAGTTTATTGCTCCCGCGTTCAAAGTTGCCCACAATGTTTCTTCATTTGTCCAAAACATTGCCGAGATAATTATTTATTGTTTTCATTTGACAGAAGTGTTTCCAGTTGTATTACAATTTTTACATTTGCACTGTAAAAAGGGATACCCTGACAGGACGCTGGAGAAGCTGCACGATGCATCGTATTTCATGGCATTATTTAGGCTAACTGAACTGGCTTCAGTAAAAACGTCCCACTGTTGTTAAACAGTTTCAGCCCAAATGTCTTTAGTTACCCGACAATGTCCATCTCCAGAGCATTACTTGCTGCATGTTTGAGCGCTCTAAGAGCTTTTGCGTCTTTCTTGTGATTTGAACACTTGTTGTGACTTCAAGATTGTTGCTCAGGCCCACAACACTACTGTTGAAGACTGTTATTAGAAAGAAAAAAAAAATCATGAATTTAAAACACTGCCTCAATGCGGGCTATAAATACTTACCGGCGCTAGTCAAAAAAATTTTTTTTCACACACCTGCCCACCCACCACTAACTAAGCAGAAATATAACTTTTTTACTATTTTTTAACCATTTAAAGACATGATCTGTTCTTTTCTTTGGTCTTTCCCAGCGACTCAACACTTTGAATTGTTTTAGTTTTCCTCTTTCGAACAGGTTGAACATGATATTCCTGTTGTAGACTCCGAACGATGACAAATCCTAAGCAATACTGAGTTATTAAATACGAGTTATAGACTCTGTGGTGAATTTAATAAAATTGGGAAATCATAATTTGTTCCGAGATAATCATTTATTATTTCTATTTGACAAACGGGTCTGCAGTTGTATTGATAATTTTTACATACATAAAAATCTAATTTTGTTCTTTTTAAAGTACTAAGCTGACACTTGCGGCCATCCATACATGAGGCTCTGGTTCAAATTATTAATATATTATCTTTCTGTGTGTGACGTGTTGATTTGAGGGAGTTTTGAACTTTTCTCTCACAGCTGAGGTTTTACAGCAGTCTCTACATTTCATTGATATCTATTTTAAGGTGCAGGGGTGAGGAGGAAAATGGTATCCGTGTCAAGCTAGAGCAAACTTTGAAACAGCGCAGCCATTAACGTTACCAGTATCCAAGCATTAACCATCAGATTCAGACCTGCTCTAATTATAACTTTCACAAGTGAATATGCACAGTAAATCTCTGGCAGAAATAGACGGGACAGAGGTAGTCTGTGGATTCGAGAGTGAACTGAAGGCTGTACTAGCAGCTTGAGGTTGTTTCTCAAGTGTTGTTTCTATATGTAGAAGCAATGGAACAGCTGGCTGAAAAATTGAAGCTGCTAATTTTTCCCTGTCTGCCTGAAGTGCAATCAGCATTTTATAATTTACTGTAGAACGGCTCATATATAAACACACACACACATATATATATATATATATATATATATATATATATATATATATATATACATATATATATATATATACTATATATATGGAAAACCACCCTTGAGGAGATGCTATATATATATATATATATATATATATATATATATATATATATATATATATATATATATATATATATATATATACTCTATATATCCCTTCTACTCTCCGCGGGTGGTTCTTATCCTCTGAGCTCGGGTCCTCTACCAGAGGCCTGGGAGCTTGAGGGTCCTGCGCAGTATCTTGGCTGTGCCAAGGACTGCACATTTCTGGACTGAGATGTCTGATGTTGTTCCTGGGATCTGTTGTAGCCACTGCTCCAGTTTGGGGGTGACTGCCCCGAGGGCCCCGATGACCACAGGCACCACTGTGGTCTTCACCTCTTTTTTCCTGATGTTGCAATCGCTTGGTATTGCTACATCTACCACAACGGCTTTCCTCTGTTGTTTATCCACTATGACAATGTCTGGTTGGTTCGCCATTACCATTCTGTCTGTCTGGATCTGGAAGTCCCACAGGATCTTAGCTCTGGCATTCTCCACCACCTTTGGGGGTGTTTCCCACTTTGATCTCGGGGTTTCCAGTCCATATTCTGCACAGATGTTTCTGTACACTATGCCAGCCACTTGGTTATGTCGTTCCATGTACGCTTTCCCTGCCAGTATCTTGCACCCTGCTGTTATGTGCTGGACTGTCTCAGGAGCCTCCTTACACAACCTACACCTTGGGTCTTGTCTGGTGTGGTAGATCTGGGCCTCTATTGCTCTGGTGTTTAGGGCCTGTTCCTGGGCGGCCATGATGAGGGCCTCTGTGCTGTCCTTGAGCCCAGCTTTTTCCAGCCATTGGTAGGATTTACTGATATCAGCCACTTGGGTTATTTGCTGGTGGTACATCCCATGTAGGGGCTTGTCCTCCCATGATGGTATCTCTGGCACTTCAACCTCCGTTCCCTGTTGTCTGAGACATTCACTGAGCACATTGTCTGTTGAGGCTTTGTCCCTGATGTATTTATGGATCTTAGTTGTTTCGTCCTGGACAGTGGTTCTCACACTCACTAGTCCTCTGCCTCCTTCTTTGCGGCTCGTGTACAGTCTCAGGGTGCTGGATTTGGGATGGAACCCTCCATGCATTGTTAGTAGCTTTCTAGTCTTAATATCTGTGGCTTTTATCTCCTCCTTTGGCCAGCTAATTATTCCAGCAGGGTATCTGATTACTGGCAGGGCATAGCTGTTTATCGCACGGATTTTGTTCTTGCCATTGAGCTGGCTTCTCAGGACTTGCCTTATTCGTTGGAGGTATTTAGCTGTTGCTACTTTCCTTGTGGCCTCATCGAGGTTGCCATTTGCTTGTGGTATACCTAGGTACTTGTAACTGTCCTCTATGTCTGCTATTGTTCCTTCTGGGAGTGAGACCCCTTCTGTGCGGATCACCTTCCCCCCTCTTTGTAATCAGCCGACCACACTTCTCTAGTCGAATGACATCCCAATGTCCGTGCTGTAGATCCTGGTGGTGTGGATCAGTGAGTCGATGTCTCGCTCACTCTTGGCGTACAACTTGATGTCATCCATGTAGAGAAGGTGACTGATGTTGGCCCCATTTTTGAGTCGGTATCCGTAGCCAGTCTTGTTGATAATTTGGCTGAGGGGGTTCAGGCCTATGCAGAACAGTAGCGGGGGACAGAGCATCTCCTTGGTATATGCCACATTTGATGGACACTTGTGCAAGTGGTTTGCAGTTGGCTTCAAGGGTGGTTTCCACAGCCTCATTGAGTTTGCAATGAAGGCTCTCAGAGTCCCTGTTGATGTTATACATCTCTAAGCATTCAATGATCCAAGTATGCGGCATTGAGTCATAGGCTTTCTTGTAATCAATCCAAGCCATGCACAGGTTGGTGTGTCGGGTTTTGCAGTCTCGGGCAACTGTGCGGTCTACGAGGAGTTGGTGTTTGGCTCCTCTGCTATTTACACCGATACCTTTCTGTGCCATGCTCATGTGCTTATCCATGTGTTTGCTTATCTTGGCCGCTATGATGCCTGACATGAGCTTCCAGGTTGTGGAGAGGCAGGTTATTGGTCGGTAGTTGGGTGGGACTGGACCCTTTGATGGATCCTTCTGGATTAGGATTGTCCGCCCTTCAGTTAACCATTCAGGGTGAGTCCCACTTTGTAGCAGCTGGTTCATTTGGCCTGCCAGTCGCTCATGGAGGGCAGTGAGTTTCTTTAGCCAGTAGGCATGGATCATGTCAGGCCCTGGTGCTGTCCAGTTTTTCATACCTGAGACTCTTTCTTGGACATCTGTCACAGTGATGGTTACCGGGGCTTGCTCAGGGAGGTTGCTATGGTCCTCTCGTAGAGAGATCAACCACTGTGCATTGCTGTTGTGGGACGCCTCCCTTTCCCATATGCCTTTCCAGTATTGTTCAGTCTCCAGCCTTGGTGGGTCTGCTCTGTTGTTATTACCCTGCCATTGAGAGTACACCTTAGCTGGTTGAGTGGAGAAGAGCCGGTTAATCCTTCTGGATTCATTCTCCCTTGTGTATCTCTTTAGGCGGCTGGCCAAGGCTTGGAGCCTCTGTTTGGCAGTTTCGAGTGCTTCAGGTATGGGCATCTGCCTGTACTTTCTGGGTACTTGTCTTTTCATTGTACCCTTGTGGAGCTCTGATAGTTGGCTCACTTCCCTCCTTGTTACCTTGATTTTAGCCTCTAACCGTCTTTTCCATGGTGGGTATTGGGTCTCATGGTTGCTCTTATAGCCAAGCATCTCAAGGATCACTGATGCTGAGTTGTAGATCAGCTCATTGGTTTCTGTTATGGTAATGGTAGGGATCGTTCTCAATGCTGCATTCACATTCTCAATGAGACTTTCTGATGGTACTTCACTCAGCCGTTGTAATTGGCGCCGGGGAGGCCTGGTTGTCATTCGGGTCATGATTCTCTCTCTCAGGTCAGCAGCTGTCTCGTTCAGCTCTGATTCGCTCACTGGGGCCGTGTATCCCCTCACTGGGTGGGGACTTGTAGTTAAGTCCCCACAGTTCTGACATCCGGGTTCCTCCCTTTTGCCGTAGCATTTGTGTTGTATCTCGTCAATCTCAAGTTGTGATAGCAGTTGCCGTTTGCGGATGTTGGAACACTGAGCTACTAGTTGTTTAGCACTTAGTGTTGACTGGGGATGTCGAGTAACCATTCCTTCCCCAGTCTTTGCATGTAACCTCTCTGACTAGGGTTACTTGAGTAGTAGCATTCCAACAGATCCACATTTTCATCTCTCGCCCATTTCCGTCTTGTTCCAGTAGCCCATTTGTCATCAAGGTGCTCTGGTTCCCCAACACCTGACGCAGACCTTGTTTGGCCGGGCGACGTCTGAGCCGGCATGTTATGCAACTTAGTATCTCTCATGGTATGAGGTAGGCAGTAGCTTGAAGGGTCTTGCCTAAGGACCCAGACTGGATTCGAACCCCGCCCTCTCGGGTGATATACTGATGCCTTATCTATTGAGCTATCCAGTCAGCTATATATATATATATAGCTGACTGGATAGTATATATATTGTATATATATAGTATACACAACACTATATATATATATATATATATATATATATATATATATATATATATGAAATATTCTCATTGAATACTTTGTCCTGTACAAAGTTGAATGTGCTGACAACAAAATCACACAAAAATCATCAATGGAAATCAAATTCATTAACAAAGTATTAAGTGAGAATATTTCATTCATTCAGATCTAGGATGTGTTATGTGAGTGTTCCAATTATTTCTTTGAGCAGTGTATATATAGAATGTACACAATGTCCAAAATGAAATACGGAAAACACACGTCCATATTTCAAAATGTCACTGTGTTAAATGATATTAAGTATTGATGAAATATTTATCTGATTCACTAATGTCTGAATGAGTTGTTTCTTTTGCTTAAAATTACAGCAATAATATAGAAAAGGTATGGGTCCTGAAAAACTGTTGCTGCTGTTACTAATACTATCAGGTAAGTTTGATATTCTGAGTCAAGTGCCCAAAATACAACAGCATATGATGAAAATATTAATTATTAAAAATGATTCCACTTTCAAAAATAAACAGCTCAGAAGATGATCACTGCACAGACAACAACAAACCCTCCAACAATGACAAGTGCTAATTCAACAACAAACACAGTGACAGCAGTGAAAAGCACAGCAGCTCAAACCACAGCCACGACGACACCAGACACTACAAGAGCTCTTGTTACCAC
Source organism: Poeciliopsis turneri (assembly GCA_922788865.1). Lineage (NCBI taxonomy): Eukaryota > Metazoa > Chordata > Actinopteri > Cyprinodontiformes > Poeciliidae > Poeciliopsis > Poeciliopsis turneri. The sequence goes on along the minus strand of CAKLNU010000984.1, from coordinate 22,077 downwards.
AACTACAGCAGCTCCAACCATAACTACAGCTGATCCTACCACAACTACAGCTGCACCAACCACCACCACAGCTGCTCCAACCACAACCACAGGAACTCCAACTACACCACAGCTGCTCCAACCACAACCACAGCTGCTCCAACCACAACAACAGCAGCTCCAACCACAACTACAGCTGCTCCCACCACAACTACAGCTGCTCCAACCACACCACAGCTGCTCCAACCACAACCACAGCGCTCCAACCACAACAACAGCATCTACAACCACAACCACAGATCCACAGCGCACCAACCACAACCAGCTGCTATGTGTGTCAGTGTGTGTCAGTGTGTGTCAGTGTGTGTCAGTGTGTGTCAGTGTGTGTCAGTGTGTGTCAGTGTGTGTCAGTGTGTGTCAGTGTGTGTCAGTGTGTGTCAGTGTGTATCAGTGTGTGTCAGTGTGTGTCAGTGTGTGTCAGTGTGTGTCAGTGTGTGTCAGTGTGTATCTGCTCTTCCTCTCTCTCTAATTTCCTCTTCCTGCCTCATCATCACTTTCTCTTCTCTTCAGCAGCTCTGGGTTTCAGAACCGTTCGTCTCTGTGACGGAGGCAGAACCGGAACCAGAATCTCGTGTATCTGCTGAGTCTGCGGATCGTCCTGCGGCTCAGATTCTCGTCCAGAACCGGTTCTGTTCTCCAGCTGGTTGCTGAGGTTCTGTCTCTGAAGGCTGGTGAACCAGAACCACTGAGCGGTTCTGGCCTGCAGCGCTGCAGCCAGGTGTTTGATGAAGATGATGATGTGATGAAGGTCGGTAAGTAACTCACCGCTCACCACTCGTGCCTTGCTGACCCCTGACCCTGCCATTGCCATGACGACGCCCAGCAGTAGCAGCAGCATGTTTTGTTGAGCTGGTCAGAGCGAGTTTTTCAGAATAAAAGCCCGCGGCTTGGCGTCCTGCTCCGCGTGGCTCCTCTCCACTCTGAGCCAAGCTGAGGAAGAGGAGGAAGAGGAGCTGAGGCTCTGCGGTGTCTCCTCCTCTCGCATCGATCCGAGCCTCAGCTGGCCGCACCGCATCCCCCCTGCTGTTTGCTGATTGGCTGCTGCAGCCGATCGATGGCGGAGCGGCTCCTCTGATGTCTGCAGCAACACTTCCTGAGCGGATCGATCCGCCGCGCACGCGCACTCTTAAAGTAATTAAAGGAAACCTGAGAGGAAGAGGAGGAGGATGAAGCTCCAGGCTGCAGAACCACAGACACATCCAGAACCATCAGGTCCAGTGGGGTGATGGGTAAGTTCAGGTGACCCGGTCCAGTCTACTTCCAGCTCTCTGATTGGTCCAGGACGGAGAAGTAAAGAGAGGGCGGGGTTACTATTGGAGGCAGGGATAATATTGGGGGCGTGGTCTGTGTTGGGAGCTGGCTAGTTTATTATAACTAATCAACCCGTGTTTTTTTGGCGTTGCTGCTGTCGCTGAGGCTAGCTGCTTGTGTTAGCGTCTGAGACTCATGAACTCAGATCGTTAGTTTTCTTCTAGCCAGTTCAACACAGGAAGGCGAGCCACCAGATCACTGAGATCTGAACTTGATCTGAACCAAACTGAGCCACCAGATCACTACTTTATTTTTTCTGACCTATTGGCCTGGATCAATAGGTCCAGAAAAAACAGTCAGATTATTGCTTGATGGACTATTAATCACTGCATACAGAAGAACGGAGTTGAATAAGAGAAAAAACTCTTGGTGTTATCAGGGTTTATTTTTCTTTTTGTTCTTGTCTTCCTGTTGTGTTCATTGTTTATTATTATTATTGTTCAATACCTTCTTAAATATATGCAAAAATATAAGTTTGAATACAATAACTTAAACTTCCTTTCTGTCCTTAATCAGCCTTACATGGGCAGGACTACTATTGGGGAGGGGTTAGTATTGGGGAGGGATTAGTATTGGGGAGAGGCTCGATTGGGGAGGGGTTAGTATTGGGGAGGGGTAGTATTGGGGAGGGGTTAGTATTGGGGAGGGGTAGTATTGGGGAGGTAGTCATGGGGAGGGGTATGAACACATGAAACCACGGCTCTCATCAGCTCTTTGACACATCGGGGATTCACTTTATTTTCCGTTAAGAGAAAAATTAAGTTCCTGCTTCAAGTTGTGCTCAGAGCTCCAGGATGATCAGTCTGGATTCATCTAAACCCCAATAAACCAGCAGATCTATATGATCTCTGATCAATGGCTCCATGTTCTCCATCAGAGCCACATATCCTCAGGTAGCAGCTCATATAGGCAGCTACTGATATACCTGAGATTATTGATCACCTTCAATAATCAAACCTATTGATCAGCAGTTTTCTCTTGAATAAATGAGCCATAGCTATTCAGACAAATCGTTTTGTCTTTGAGACAAACTGAGCTAAATTATTATTTACATTGTTGTGATGTTTTCACATCCTTTATAGTTTGTCTGAGGATAAATTGGTTAAATATCATCGTTTAAACACTAAAATATTAAAATCATAAATCAGTGTTTTCTAGGACTAATAACCGATTGTCTTCAGGTTTCAGTGGGTTTATGTGAGTTTTGATGTTTGTAGTTTGTTTTTGTCCACAGAAAAACTTTGTGTGGCTGCTCAACATTTTCACTACAGGTTCATTTTTATATGCCGACTTCTGTGTAAAATATGGAACCTCAATTTTTTGTGTGTTTTACACATGAAGCTCCAGATGTTCAGCTGCAGGGGACAAAATGGCCCTAACCCAAATTATTGCTGTTCAGTTTTGACAGTGTATCTTTAGAAACGGGTCATCAGAACCGCTTCAGGCAGAGACCGACTGGACGGACACACACACACACATGCACACACACACACACACACACGCACACACACACACACGCACACACACACACACACACATGCACACACACACACACGCACATGCACACACACACACACGCACATGCACACACACACACACACACACAGTTTGTGGGGACTTTCCATTGACTTCCATTGATTTCTGCAGCTGAACCTCGATCCCTGTCTTTGATCCGAACCCTGAACCCAAAACAGTTTCCCCTCATAGGACCAAGGAAATGAAACGACATGTCAGAAAAAATGGTTCCCACAATGCATCAGACACATGGCGCCCCCACACCCCCCTCCTCCAGGTCGGGTCTGTTATGGGAATCGATCGAGTCTCGACGTCCAATTAGACGGCAGCTGCTCTGACTGCCTGATGGCTCATTACCCTGCTGACTGAGGAGGCGGAGCCAGAGCGGTTCTGAAGGCGCATGGCTCCACTGGACAGAACCATCAGAACCTCAGCTGGAATCAGGCTCTGCTGTAGGAACCAGGTCTCAGGAGGACCAGAACCAGGCTTTGGGAAAACGGAGACTGACTCAGATTGAGCTGCCCTCTGCTGGTCCATAAGAGGAACAGCAGGGTTCTGGTCAGACCCAATGAGTCTGAGCAGATACACAGTCAGAACCAGCAGGTTCTAGTAGATCTGACAGCTGGATCAGAACCCGGGACGGTTCTGAAGGACAGAGACGGCGAGACGTTCAGAACATTTTATTAGAGATTAAAAGCAGCAAAGATCAGAATGTTCCTTAAGTAAAAACTACAGTTAAAAACCAGAACCGGAACCAGACTCCTGTCCCACCGGAACCGCCGGTCCGTCAGCCCTCCAGCTGCCACTGCTGCACCTCGGCACCGTCGCAGATCGCCATGGCAACGTAGCCCTTTGGTCCAGCTGGACGGGAAACGGCGAGACACTGACCCACAGAGACCTGGTAGAGTCGGTTGGCCTTCTGGAGAGAAAGAGCCGGGTCAGAACCGGGTCAGAGCCGGGTCAGAACCGGGTCAGAGCCGCCACCATCAGAAGCTCACCCCCAGGCTCCACTGCTGCGACCCCCCTGAGCCGTGGCACTTCATGAGCCGCGGGAGGTCAGAGGTCCTGACCTCCGACACGTCCAGGCACAGCAGGCCGGCCAGAACCAGCTGCCCGTCCTCGTCGTACGACCAGTCCTGCAGAGGTCACAGGGTCAAGGTGCGACTCACAGAGGTCACGGGGTCAGATTGCGCCGAAACGCTTTCCTCACCTGCTCCGGATCTCCGTGGTTACACGGCCTCAAGACGACGGCGCCGCCCTTCTGGCTGACCCGCCCCTGCGCCACCAGGCAGCGTCCGGTTGCTAGGTTACGCAGCTGAAAGACACAGAGAGAAGGTGAGAGCCTGCAGCAGGGTCAGAGGTCGCGGCGCGTGCTGTGTTGCGTTGAGGTACCCGGCCGCGCTGCAGGACCTTGGGCCGCCTCAGGCCTTTGTTGACGAATGGCGGCGGCTGCTTGTTGCCGTTGGCGACGGCCTGCATCTCGGGGTAGACGGCGTCCAGATACCAGCGGAACGAGCGGCACTGCAGCCGCTTCCTCAACGCCACGCGCTCGCTGATGTCACCGTAACCACGGTTACGCAGCTCAGGTCGCAGCGCCAGGTACTGCTCCTGAAGGGGCCATAGGAAGTAAGGTCAGAGACAGGAAGTGAGGACAGACAGGAAGTGAGGAGAGGAACCTTGAAGTCATCCATCCAGACGTGCGCCAGCCGCAAGGAATTGTGGGCCATGGTGTCCTGTCCTCCAGGTGAGCCGTACGGCCGCCGCTTCCTGAAGATGTGTCCCACCCTGGAGCACGGGACGATCAGCAGCTGGCCGCCGCACATCCAGATCTAAAAGCACAAGCGCCGCCATCAGAGCCGCCGCCGGCGCCGCCATCAGAGCCGCCGCCGGCGGCTTCAATGATACTCTGTGAAACTCAGCGCTCACCCTGAAGGAGATCTCCAGGTTCTCTCCTCCCCAGATGTCCATGCCGCCGTCGTACTGGCCCAGCTCGAAGAAGTACTTCCTGTCCATGGCGAACAATCCCCCCGCCATGGTGGGAGACCTGGGGGCACGGGGAGAGGTCAGGGGTCATGGACACCCAAAGGTCACCTGGCGCCGGGTGTTCCAAGTTACCTGAAGGGTCCGGCGGCGCCGTCGGGCCCGCTGAGCTCGGCCGGCGGCACCGGGTCCCACTTGAAGTGCAGCCCCCAGTTGAAGCCGCCGCGGACGATGGGGGAGGCGAAGTACGCCAGCGTGTCGGCGGAGACGATGTCGATGACGGGGCAGACCACGGTACGGCGGTCCGCCTGCACCGGCGCCAGCAGCGGCTGCAGCCACGCCTCGTTCACCTCGCAGTGGCTGTCCAGGAACACCAGAACCTCACCTGGAGCACCGAGGGGCGGGGCTTAGCGTGGCACCAACCCGGCCGGACCCAAAGGGGGCGGGGCTCGGCTTACCTGTGGCGTGGGCGGCTCCGATCATGCGTCCCCGGATCAGCCCCTCCCTCTGCTGGTTCCGGACCAATCGGACCTTTCCCTGCAGCTCCGTCCTCAGGTACCGGTCCAGCTCGTCCTTCAGCTCTTCTGCAGCAGAACACAGGCAGCCTTAGCAGGTGGGATCTGGGCCGGAGCCGGGTCGGGACCGGGCGGCGGGTACCCAGCTCGCTGTGGTCGTCCACTAGGATGACCTCGTGCAGCAGGTGGGCGGGGCTTCGGTCCAGAACGCTGTGGACGGTCCTGAGCAGGGCGGACGGCGCCTCGTTGAAGAAGCAGATCACTATGCTGGCGGCCGGCAGCGCCGAAGGGTACGCCTTCTGACGGCACCTGGGAACGGGTCGGAACCGGATCAGAACCAGGACCGGTCGGAAACGGGTCAGATCAGACCTAGAACCTACCGCGGGTCGCGAGTGTCAGGCAGCGGGCGGTGGAAGCCCAGCCGGTTGGAGATCAGGACGTTGAAGGCGTGGCGCTGGTAGCCGGCGTCTCGGACCTCCTGGTCCGCCTCGTTGTAGATCATCCCTGCAGAACCAGAACCTGTCAGAACCCGGCCACACCTCATGTTCCCCCGGCACCTGAACGTATCACGGACACCCACCCATCTCCGGTGACAGCTCCACCCCCTTGTGGTCAGACACGGCTCCGATCGGCCGGGCGCCGTGCGGCGCAGGGTTCCTGCTAGGCTCCACCCCCAGGAAGAAGTAAAGGTAGAGGAGGACGGACCAGGTTGCCGAGGTAACGAGGCAGCCATAGCAGAAGTACCGCAGCGTGACACTGGGCATGGTGGGCGAGCGAGCATCGCCTCACATCACCTGCTGGGAGAGAGAGAGAGCTGACCGGGCTAAAGTTAGCACACCCTCACCTCTGGGCTAAAGTTAGCACACCCTCACCTCAGGGCTAAAGTTAGCACACCCTGACCTCTGGGCTAAAGTTAGCGCATCCTGACCTCTGGGCTAAAGTTAGCACACCCTGACCTCTGGGCTAAAGTTAGCGCATCCTGATCTCTGGGCTAAAGTTAGCAAACCCTGGTTAAGCTCAAGCTGAAGGCAGCAGGTACATCATTGAAGCAGTTAATGTTTACGGCAGAACCCTGAACGCATCACGCGCTCAGCTTGTTAAACGGTTAATGATCTGAGATATCATGACGTCAGTGTCAGTTTATTGATATGTTTTATGAAATATATTCATTTAGAAACAGCTGTTAAGTGCTGCTCTGTGTTCTCAACCCAAAATAAAGGAACAGTTCAGTTTCACGGAATCTGATTGGAGCAAAGGAACTGTTAGCCTGAGAGAATCAGTCTGAGGTAATAAATGAACTGTTCGGTTCAATTATTATATTTGTAATAAATGAACTGTTCGGTTCAATTATTATATTTGTAATAAATGAACTGTTCATTTAGTCCAGGAGTTCAGGTCAGTCAGCTCACCTGTATCTCACCTGTAGGGAACAGTGACGTCACTCACGGAGCTGCTGTAAGTCTACAGTCTGACAGCCGAACCAAACAGAACCTGCCGGTTCTGACCCGGTTCCAGGTGTTGGATTTAAACCGAAATGTTCCGGTTCGGTTCGTCCAAAAAACGGAACCGAACCTCGTGTTAAACCCAGATGGTCCTGGATCACAGCGGCCTGAAGCCTTTACAGTTCCGATTATTCAAAGTTCTGATCCGGCAGGGGAAGAACTGCTCTGGGTTCGGTTCTGACCCCCGGTCCGATAATGGAACTGAGTGGGTTAGCAGCTGCTAGCTGCTATCAGATAAAGCAGCCAAACAGTTTGGTCCAGTTCAGTCATCGGACGGTACCTGCTCTGGGTCCGCGGACCGTCTGCGGCTCCCTCGGCGTCAGAACCCGACCCGCTGCAGCTCCTGACACCGCGGCAGAACCACCGGGACCACGTGACCCAACAGACGCCCCTTCAAAACAAAACGGAAAACACGACAGTAGACCTTCACAATAAAAGCCCCGAATGAGCCAAAGGAAAAAAATGAATTGATGAACTGATGAATTGATGAACTGATTAATCGTAAAACAAAAGGATTCTTACAGGAATGTCATGAACTGTGATTATTTCCAATAAATGACCTAAATCATTAGGCCCGAGCAGCTAAGCGCTGCGAAGGCCTATTGTTCTTCTATTGTTTCTTATTATTATTATTATTATTATTACAATTCTCCCTCCGAATGAATTGGCTTTTTGGGGGCTTTATCATATTCAAAAACTCACCAAACTTGGCGGAGGCCTTAAGCCTGTTTAAAAATTTTCATATTTTAAGATCAACGCAAAAATCGTACAGGAAACGGCTCAGTAGCGCCACCTAGCAATTTTCAAAGGACCCTTTGCTATTCACTTACTTTATCGTAGAGACATGAAATTTGGTACACTTGTAGAGCTCCCCAAGATGCTCAAAATTTACAATTAATGTCATAGTGCAAGTATCACAGAAAGTCGGCCATTTTGGATTGAAGCTCCGATTTTGACCCCATTTTTGCCGTTTACAGCCTTCGCATTTGATCGAACTCCTCCTAGGGATTTCGATTGATCGGCTTCAAACTCGGTCAGTCTGTTCACAAGGCATGTCCCATCTAAAGTTATCAAAACGGTGAGTGTTGGAGCATGCTGAAAGGGGGTTAGTAGGGGTCAAAGTTCACCGACTTGCAAAAAAAAACAAACTGTTATATCTCCTACACAGAAACTCACAGAAGAACCAAAGTTACTGTGATTGATCATCATCGGGTCTCCTACAATACCCTATGGTTCAATGATGACATCACTTACGCCACGCCCCCTGAGAACAGGAAATGTAATGTTTTACTGTGAACTGTCGCTATCTGACCCCTTTGACCTCATCAACATGAAACCCCGACCAGCTTCGATGAAGCAGGTGGGCGTGGCGTCATGGCGAAGTGATCTGTAACGCCATTGCCATACGCTTTGGCTCTCAATTCCAGAGTTTCAGACCCAGCTGCTCCAAACTCACTAGGATGAATCCTCATCGACTCCCCGACAGGAATCCTTCACAACATTTGGTGGGCGTGGCCTAATTTTTTTCAATAGCGGCCCCTAGACAACTTTAAATGATCAGCCCCAAGCCATGCTTTAACCTACAATTACGAAACTCGGTACACATATGTATCTTGTCAGGACGTACAAAAAAGTCTCTTGGAGCCATGGTCTAAACCCCACAGGAAGTCGGCCATTTTAGATTGAAGTTCGGACTTTGACCCCATTTTTGCCGTTTACAGCCTTCGCATTTGATCGAACTCGTCCTAGGGATTTCGATTGATCGGCTTCAAACTCGGTCAGTCTGTTCATAAGGCATGTCCCATCTAAAGTGATCAAAACGGTGAGTGTTGGAGCATGCTGAAAGGAGGTTAGTAGGGGTCAAAGTTCACCGACTCGCCATAAAAACATAAACTGTTATATCTCCTACACAGAAACTCACAGAGGCACCAAAGTTACTGTGATTGATCATCATCGGGTCTCCTACAATACCCAATGGTTGAATGATGACATCACTTAGGCCACGACCCCTGAGAACAGGAAGTGTCATGTTTTACTGTGAATGGTCGCTATCTGACCCCTTTAACCTCATCAACATGAAACTGTTCCCAGAGACAGAAGACATGTTGGTGTGTTGAGGATTCCAACCCTGACCAGCTTCGATGAAGCAGGTGGGCGTGGCGTCGTGGCGAAGTGACCTGTAACGCCATTGCCATACGTTTGGCTCTAAATTCCACAGTTTCGGGCCGAGCTGCTCCAAACTCACTAGGATGGATCCTCGTCGACTCCCCGACAGGAATCCATCACTATATTTGGTTGGCGTGGCCTAATTGTTCTATAGCGCCCCCTAGAAAATTTTAAATGATCAGCCCCAAGCCACGCTTTAACCTACAATTATGAAACTCGGTACACATGTGTATCTTTTCAGGACGTACAAAAAAGTCTCTTGGAGCCATGGTCTAAACCCCACAGGAAGTCGGCCATTTTGGTAAAAGACGTAATTTTCTCTTCAACATTAATGCAGCCCTGAAAATATAATTTATGAAGGCCATCTTAACATAATAATTATTTAAATATACATAGTTATGTGTTTTGGTTTGTTCCAATAATTCTTACACTAAAAATATTGATTATTCTTGGTTAAAATAATAAGTACGTGATTGATCAGCTGTCACTGTTTAGAAACTATTTCCTTAATTCGCCACTTGGGGTCAGTGTTACTCCACCAATGAAACATAGAATGACAGCAAAACATGATGAATAACTATACTAGTATTTCGCCAGTAGGTGTCAGTCTTACTCCACCAATGACGGACGCATTTAAACTTTGCGAGAGCGTCTGCCGTGAAATTTCCAAAAGGATAGCGGTGACATATAAACTGAGAGGTTATATGTAAACACTCAGATAGTTTTTGTTGGCTTAAAACACGCACTAAATGTAGCGTTTTGTTAATAACTGTTATTTACTACTGCAAGTAAATGCATCTATATAACTTGTCCCTATCTTACTGATCAGTCAAGCTTGCAGAAGCAAGCTGCTACGTACGAGGTTCGGCGTATTACGCTGTGGACTGTACTTTTGTTTTTTTTTGCTAACCAGTTGGAGCTGCTAACATTTCCTGAACATTTTGCACGGACTTTGGAGCCATAGAACCGGACCACGCTCAACGTTTTGCTTTGGGTTTTTGAGCTGCAGATCCGAACAACTCTCGTGAGCCGGAACGGACTGTTGAAGCGGAGTTGGAGCAGTTTTATTGCCGTTCGTTTAAAAACTGGTAACTCGCGTGCGGTGAGTAACGCTGATTATAGGAGCCGCCATGTTTTGGAACACAGAGGACGATGCTAACCGAGTCTGTCAGGCCTGCAACGTTTGTATTGCTAGCGCTTTTATAATTAAAGAGACTGAATAGTGTGTTTGATACATCCAGTTTGATACATTCAGCCTTGTTTGTTGTTATGCATGGAACCTGTTTAAAGGCTTGTTTAAAAGAGCTCTGACAAAATGCTAAGTATCTTATTACCGATCCATTGGGGTTATAATATTTAGTTGTAGCACTTCCTGTGATTAATACCTAATTAATGGCTGGGATTGAGCCTGTGCTATTGTTCTGACAGTTAACTGTGCTCTGCTAATGTGCTTTGCCCTTGGTTCATTACTGACCAGAATGGTTTATTAAACTGGAACATCTCGAACTTTAAAATTTTCCTCTGATTTTAGAAGAAGGTTGAAATTGCACTGCATTTACATCTAAGTTCTAGTTAGCATGAAAGCATGTGGGCGTGGCTTAGTGTGAAACTGAATATTTGCCATGAAAGATGAAGATTAAATAACTTCCAAATGCAAGACGACAGCTGGACCAGACTTTCTAATTCTCTCTGCAGAACAGTCCTTAACACATTTACATGGTTACTTCATGACATCACGTTAGCCCCGCCCACTTTTAGCATAGAGTGACCTGTTTTTTCTGCTGCTATATTTTACTGTTATTCTATCATTTATATGAGTTTCATGATCTGAAAACTGACTTAAAATGATGAACTCTGTGGATGCTGGCTGCTGACCGAACACGAATTTGGGTGTAGAAATGGCAAACTGCAGTGCTTCGCCATGTGCAGAAGATCGGCTCTAAATCACACATGGATCATCCGACTGGCGCCAAACTGGATATGTATGACCTTTGTTGACCTCTAAGGAGCACAACAGCATTGAAATGTAATTTGACTCCACTGAGCCGCCTAGGTTAATCCACCAGCTATATCTCCTCGCTAAATGCACCAATCTGCAACACATTTTTTGCGGGTCGTCAGGAAGCGCCGCCGAACGCATCGATGCGTACCGCCTGGTGGACGGGCGTGGAAACTGTGCAACGGCTTCTGCGTTGGCACGTGGGCGCGGTGCTGGAATCTGCGCAACAGCTTCCGTGGTGCCGTGCAGGCGGAGGTGCTGGAAACTGCGTGAGAGCTTCTGTGGTGGCTGGCGGCCGGCGGTTGCTAGTTCCCCTGCGGTGGCCAATAGGCCGGAGCGGCGCTTGGCTGCGAGGGCCGCCCGACGCCGCTTGCGGCTTTAATTTATTTTTGTAACTATTTAAATGATATTATTCACAGTGAATTTTCTAAATGAAGAATGTTTCAGATTGTTTATGGATGTCTGTTTTGATTAGCATCATTGGTGTTTATATTTTCTTTGTTTAATAATATTTACACTTTGTAATGTTTTGGGTTTTTGTTCTTCTCTGGTTGCCATAGCAACTGATTGCAGGCCTATAGCAGCAGCTATAGGCTGTTATACCTTGAACTGTGAAAATGTTTGGCAAAAATGTTTTGTTTTCTAATATTTCTATATTTTGTGACTGGCTGGGCAGCTGCTACAGTGGATATTTACAGATTAAGGAAATAATTATTTATTTATTTGCAGAATACAAAATTTAAAACTAGAATTTAAGAGATGTAATGTTGCTACACACTCCTGTACAGTAGGTGGCGGTATGCACCTTAAAGTTGGTTGTGATACACCATTTTAAAAAGATTTTTTATTTTAAACAAAACATTTATTTGTACAATAATTTAACAAGACAGTGAAAATGCATATTCAGGACATAATACATAAATATTTACATTAGCAGCTGCTTATATTGAAGTTGTTCCAGATCAGAAAGTGAACTTCAACCTCAGCCTGGCGGTCAGACCTCCAGAAGGGTTTGGGTTTGGGTTAACCCCAACCGGAAGAAGAGTGTGGGTCGGTTCAGCGTCCTGGATCAGACCGGTGGTTCTGATAGGTTCTAGTAGTGATTCGGGTCCACTGGAGAAGGAAATGTCAGAGACGGCTCACATGTTACCTGACTGACCGTAAGCACCATGCAGGGGAGGAACCAAGATGGCGGACTGACCAGCTGCATGAGATCAACGTTCCGACTGAGTAACGTGTTTCCACCCGAAGGTTCATGAAGGGTTCCTAGAAGCTAACAAAGAATTTAAAATCCAGAACACCTGCAACGACAGCGGCAGAGACCGACGGGACCGACGGGGACCTGCAACGACAGCGGCAGAGACCGACGGGACCGACGGGGACCGACGGGACCGACGGAGACCGGCGGAGACCGACGGGACCGACGGGGACCGACGGAGACCGACGGGACCGACGGAGACCGACGGGACCGGCGGAGACCGACGGTTCCCTCAACTCTGAGGAAATCAAACCAACAGAAGGCAACGCAGAGGTGCAAGCAGGGCCGGCCCTAGTCTCTATGGGGCCCTCAGCCAAATGTGCTTTTGGGGCCTCTAGTTCTGCTAACATGTGGACCGGCTGCAATCATCAGTCTGATCATTAGATCATTCACACACCTGCTATGAACTTATTGCGTCTCTGGCTGTTTATATTATATACATGTATAATAGATACATTTATTGCCAGCTGATTTATCCACCAGTTGATTTCTGGGAGCCGATTTCCTTCATTTTGGGGCATTGTGATCGGCTGATACTGACATGTGAAGCTGATCTAATCTCCATCATGAAAGGCTGATCAATCATCTCTGATCAATCATCTCTGATCAATCATCTCTGTTCTGCTCTGCAGTGACAGTTTGACTGATAGACCAGCTCAGTCTGAACGTTTCCAGCTGATATTCACTGCTAGCAACTCAGAGACGTTGCTGCAACATTCAGCAACATTTCAGACTAAAAGAACTGATATCAGTCAAAATCAATATCAACAGGTCACCAGAAATCAGTACAGAAACACATTCATCACATTAATAGAATAGAATAGAATTCAACTTTATTGTCATTGCATTGTCACATGTACAAAGCAACGAAATGTAGTTTGCATCTATCCAGAAGTGCTATACATGATATAAATATTTATAAACAGATGTACGAAGATATAAACAGAGAATAATATTGACGTGCTATAAATAAAATGTTTTGTACAAATATAAATATAAATGAGAGCTATGTACATATTATACAAATTACACAGATTATACAGAATATACAGGAATATGAAGAATGGATTGTATATATATATATATATTAGTTGTTTTATAATACAGGTTAAATAATGGGAAATTAGATCTACAGATTATATAAAGATTGTATACAGATCATGTATGTGTGTGAGGGGAACAGTCCTTATAGTTGTGTCAGGAAGCGTCAAGGTCATTTCTGTTAGCAGCTTTATTATCTTTATATTATAAAGGCTCATTAAAACAAACCTTATCTTGGCTCTTCTATTCGATTCTGTTCTCCTTGTTTGAGACGTTGTTTTGTTTGCTTTGCAGCTCGTTAAAGGCAAAGCCTGCTGTACCTTCCACAGACACCAGGGGGCCCCCAGCAGTCATTTATTTCAATTTTTTTATTGAATTTTTTCATACCAACATACATATATGAACATAAAAGATCAGATTCCCGTCCCTTCCCTCACCGTCCCAGATCGAGCGCATCATAAAGCACATACACAGTCAAAACAACATAAGTACATCACAAAGTGAACACAAGATCTCAACCATGGCAGGTCTGTCATTTACAATTTTTCATTGAAGGGATTCCCATATTTTCTTGAACGTCCCTGACTTTGTCTTCATTATAGTATCTCAGTCTTTCCAGATGCAGAGTGTTTTCTAGTTCCCCCAACCAGAGATCAAATGTGGGCACAGAGTCCTTTTTCCAAAATCAACCTTTTGGCAATCACAGTACCAAACAAAACAGCCGTTTTCTTCAACCTGGTAGCTGATCGCAAAGCACTGGAGACCCCAATGATTGCAATAAGTGGTTCTGGGTCCCATTTCTTTCCAAAAGCTGTTGAAAAAAAATGAAAAATGTTCTTCCAAAATGAGTGAAGCTGAACACATGACCAGAAGGAGTGAGTCAAGTTACCAATAGCCGCCCGGCAGCGATTACAGACTGGAGACATGTTAGTAAAGAAAGTGCTCAGCTTCTCCCTCGAGTAATGGAGTCTATGTGATGTTTTGAACTGTATGAGATTAAGTCTGGCATTGACTGAACAGTCATGTTCACTTTTCAAACCCTCCTCCCAGAATTCATCGGATAGCTGCTGCCCTAACTCATCGTCCCATGCCTTTTTTATCCTGGTTGTGTCTACGCATACGTTATTAAAGATCTTATAAAAGTATGACACTGCCCCCTGATTGGCCAGATCGAATTTATTTATTTCCTCCAGAGTTTCATGTTTTGTTAAAGTTCCAAAACCCGACACATTTTTCCTAACATAGTTAGGAAACATAGTCCATTAATATATAATGGAATCACATCAATGCCTTTCATTCTCCACGTCCGAAAGACGGCGTCACTGAGACCTGGTGCAAAGGAATGATTTTCACAGATAGAGTATCAAAGTAAACCTCCACAGCTTTTATGAACCTTTGTATCTGTTTCCAGATTCTGATGGTATTCCTAATGACAAAACCATTGGTATAGAGTGTTTTGTGGACTTTAACAGGGCCGTTAAGGAGCGCAGTTAGAGACGAATTATAACAGTGCAGACGCTCCAGAGACAACCAGGAAGGACAGGTCCCATCAGATGAGACTGGACCCTTCCTCCACCATGCTAAGATGGATAAATGGCAAGCCCAGTAATACTGCTTGAAATCCGGTAAGGAGATCCCACCCAACATTCCCGGTTTACATAAATGTACTTTAGATATCCTAACACTTTTATAGCTCCAGATAAAGGGAATAATTGTCATGTGTGGTTTCTGTCTGTGTTCTATATTGTGTTTTCTGTGTCCTGAGTCTCCTCGTTGTCCTGTCTTCCCCCTTGATTATCCCCAGGTGTTTCTAGTTTCCCTGATTTGTCTCTGTGCATTTAAGTCCTCCTGTGTCCTGTGTTCCTCGTCGGGTCCTTGTCGTCGTTTGTACGTCAATCTTTCTGTTTTTTTGAGTTTGAGTTTTTTCGAGTGTTTTTTGGTTTTGTGTTGTGTCCGTGTTCTAGCCTTGTTTTTTTTTGCTGGCACCTTCACAATAAATTATTATTTTTCACCACATCCTGGGTCTCCTGCCTCACCCTCATCGCCTCCTCACCACCGCTCACCTGACGCTCCTGACAATAATAATAGAATCTAATTGCCTGAAGTAGGATACTCCTATAAAACATGGGACAGATTGAAATAAGTGCAGAAATCGTGACCATTTTAATGGCGTTAATCCTACCAGCCATAGAAAGCGGGAGAGTTTTCCAAAAATCAATATTCTGTTTGAGCTGTAGGATTTTACTCTGCCAGTTCAGCAGTAAAAGATGTTCTGGCTTCTTTGTTACCAACACGCCCAGGTATGTAAAGGAATCATAATTTATTTTAAATGATGTGGACCTCAAATATGCCAAATCAGCCTCTATGGTGAGCGGCATCAGTTCACTTTTGTCCCAATTAATAGAGAAACCAGAGAAACTGCTGAAATCGTTGATCATCGTCAACAGAGGAGACAGCGATTTCTGTGGGTTAGAAACTTATAAAAGTATATCATCAGCATACAGTGAAATATGATGCTTACAATTAAACATCTCAGTAGGACATATTAAGGGGTTTTGCCTCATGCTGGCTGCAAGAGGTTCAATAACGACCGAAAAGAGAAATGGGGATAGGGGGCAGCCTTGACGTGTTCCACGATGAATAGCAAAGGGGCAGGAGATATTCTGGTTAGTAATAACAGAGGCAGTTGGTTGTGAATAAATGATTTCAATCCAATCCGTAAACAGGGGGCCCCAAAACCAAACTTTTTAAGAACATACATCATATGAGGACATTCTACTTGATCAAATGCTCGCTGTGACAACGAGACAACAATGGACTCCTTTGAATGATTTGAATATAATATGTTGAAAATACGATGCAAATTAAAAAACATGCCTACCAGGCATAAAGCCAGTCTGATCCGGGTAGATGATTAAACCTATGTGCTTTTTGAGTCTATTGGCTAGAATTTTCCCAAGGATCTTGGTTTCTAGATCTCTGGGATTGTACCACAATGATATTGGGTGGTAGGATTTAACAACTTCTGGATCTCGGCCAGGTTTAGGAATGAGTGAAATATTGGCTTTGTATAAGGTGGGAGGCAGTCTTGTCGCTTGCTTAGAGTGGTTTAACATACGCAAAAGTAGAGGTGATAATTTGGGACTGAATACTTTGAAAAACTCAACACTGAAGCAATCAGGACCAGGCGCTTTGTTGTTGGAAAATGTAGAAATAACAGATTCAATTTCCTGTAAAGTTATGTTGGCTTCCAGAGCCTCAACTGAATCCGATGGTAGTTTTGGCAAATTCAAGTTTTCAAAAAATCTGTCCATATTTTCAATGTCCAAGTTTCCTTGTGACTGATAGACACTGGTGTAGAAGTCTGCAAAGCAGTCGTTGATTTTATCCGGATCTGTGAGTAAAGTTCCATCTTCAAGCTTAATACAATGCATGGCTCTAGAGCTCTGTGCTTGTTTAAGCTGACGGGCTAATAGCTTATGGGCTTTATCACCTAACTCAAAGTATCTGTGTTTGACTTGAACCAGGAATTTAGAAACGTTTCTTGACATAATCGAGTTATATTCATATCGTAGAGTTGTGGTTTCATTTTATTCTTTAATTTATATGCGTTTTCTAAGGTGGTCAACAAGTCCTCTATTTTATCCAACCTTAACTTGGACTCTTTGCATTTTGCTGCTTCAGCTGTATAATCTGTATAATCCAGCTGTTATAAGAGGATTATACATCCTCTTATAACAGCCTTCATTGCTTCCCACAGCGTTGAATCATCAATTTATTTCTATTTTTAAAATAATGATTAAAAACAAATCACTTTGTTTTCACATAATGAAACTGTGTGTTTTTGTTATTATAATGACAGAAATTATTACTAAAAAAAATAAATCAGCTTCACTGAGGGGCAAACTGTCAGAGCCACAAGGGGCCCCATCAGCTATGCCTTGGGCCGGCCCTGGCCCCAAGTATCCAGCACGATTCTTGAGGCGATATTGAGTCTGCAGACGAAAGTAACTGGAATGGAGATGCAATTTGGAGACATCTGAGAGCAAAACCATTGGCTAGCACTATGATGGCTAACATAGCAAAGGTTGTACAACTGAATGCAGAGGAGCTAAAGCACAAGAGTCAAAGTCCAGTCCTTAGGGCCGCTGGCCGTCCTGCAGGTTTTAGATGAGCCACAGGTACAAAACCCTGGAATGAAACGGCTTCATGACCTCCTGCTGTGGATCGGTTCTCCAGAACCTTAATGAGCTCATTATTCTGTCCATCTGCTGCAGCAGAGGCTCATCGAAACGCTGCAGGGCCCCCAGCGGCCCCCATCGGGCCCCAGGAGCCCCCAGAGGCCCCCAGAAGCCCCCAGAGGCCCCCAGAGGCCCCCAGAAGCCCCCAGAGGCCCCCAGAGGCCCCCAACGGCCCCCAAAGGCCCCCAGAAGCCCCCAAAGGCCCCCAGCGGCCTCCAGGTCTGGAGTTTGACCCCTCAGCTAAAGGAATGCAAACAAGGTGGCTAAACTGGAGGCGGCTAATGCACTGTTAGTGAAAGAAAATAACGGGCTCAGGAGAGATTCAGGGAACAAGAACGATACAAGGTGTGATGGTTTCCGACTAAGAGGAAACATGACGGTAATAAAAACTCTACGAAATGTTTCCCCAGATCTGGATGTGAAAATGGAGGATCCTGTGGATGTTGTTAATGTGGAAATAGAAAAACTGACTTTAAAAACCTTCAGAGCCTTAAAACTGATGGAGAACAACTGATAATGAACTGGACCTATTAGAGAACTTGTTCCTCTTTTTCTGTTTAATGTCTGATAACTTGTATTTATTTATATTTTTATTTTACTTTTTTGTTGTTATAATTCTGTGCCTTAAGCCTATAAGATGAGACTTCTTCATGTACGTCCCTGATGTGATTCTGCACAAAGGCTGAAAATGTTTAATGAAAAAAATACAAAGGGGCGGCCATCTTTAACCGGGAGGGGCAGCTGGACTGGACTGGACTGGACTGGACTGAACTGGACTGGAATAAACTGGACTGGACTTCTTTCACGGAGAACTGTTAGGCTCAGACTTGGTTGAGCGTTGCCTCAGAAACCTGGAGGACAACAGGAAGTTGCTCTCTGTGGGACTTCCTGTTAAATACAAACTGTGTGGAGGTTCAGCATCATCACGATTCTGATGAGTTCTGATCGGATCAGAACCGGCTGGTGGATCTACAGAACTCCAGGCTGAGTTGTGTTCTGCTCTGGGTTTCAGCCGTTCACCAGTTGCTGTGTTTGGACCGGTTCTGGTTCTGATCTGGTTCTGCCTCCTGAGAACTGTTTCATTCTCAGGCTCCAGAACCACCCCGGTCTGAACATTTAGGTTCTAGGGTACCTGCTGGTTCTGATTCTGATCCTGGTTCTAGAATGACACCAGAACCTGCTTTCAACTGTGAAACTCTGCGGGTCAGAACCGGGTCATAACTGGTTTGTTTTACGACTGGACACACTGGCAGAACCGGTCCAGTTCTCATACAGGTTGCCATGGAAACACTGTTCCCAGGGAGGAGGTGGGTGGAGCCAGCAGCAGAACCTGGAGTCAGCAAGTGAGCTTCAGGGTGGTGGGCAGAACCCGCCCAGAACCAGAACCGCTGCAGCTCGATTGGCTGGCGTTCACAGTGAGGGGGTGGGCCCTGGTGAGGCAGAGGAACACTGGGTAAGCTTCAGGCTCGGTTCTGATCCAGTTGGGTCTGAGACGAGCTCTGAGACAGGACACACCTGGACCCAACCGGACCCACGGGGAGCAACCGGAACCAACTGGACCCACAGGAATGCAACCAGAACCAATCGGTTCTAGCAGGTTGGTTTGAGGCCGGGGGCGGTTCTGGCTCAGAACAGGAACTGTTTCGGCCCAGACCAGAGGAAGTGGTACCAGAACCGGGAGGGGGAAAGTGGGGTTCTGATCCGTAGGTCAGCCTGTTCCGGTCAGCAGCAGAACCATTCCTGATCAGAACCACGCGACAGAGCAGCCAGGTTGCCATGGCGACTAGAGGGCCAGCATAGCGGTACTGCGGGCGGTTCCCGATTAACATCTGCTGACCCAGAAGTTCTGATCCGTGGGAACCCGACTGAGCAGATGTTTATCGAGACCTCCTGCAGAGCCGCTGCTGGAGCGTCGTCGTGGTAACCAACAGGTCACACGACTGGCGTCCGTCTCTCTTTGCAGGACCTTCAGCATGTCGTCCCTGGACCCAAGTGGAACGGACCGGTACCGGCGCAGGAAGGTAACCATGACAACGACGCTTCAGTGAAAGCCAAGAGGAGACCCAGACCAAGACCAGAACCAGCTAGTGATGCGTTCAGGCCTGGTGTGTTTAGATACGTGATGCGTTCAGGGATATGATGCACTCAGCTACGTGATGCGTTCAGGGCCTGTTGTGTGTTTAAATACGTGATGCTTTCAGGGACATGTTGCAGTCAGCTATGTGATGAGTTCAAGACCGTGGATCGTTCAGCTTTGTGATGCGTTCAGGCCCCTCCTGCAGTCGGCCTTCAGACTGCCGTGTTTTCCGTCCACCAGAACCTCTGAGCCGCTCAATCAGCCCCACCCAGAAGGTTCTTCCAGCAGGTTCCCTTGAACCGGACCTCCGGTCTGAACATCACGTCCCAGCTTCAAGAGGAGTCCAACTCCTCCCAGAACCGGTCCTCCCCAACCCTGGTGGGACCACAGGACTCCCCGCCCAAGGCTCTGCGCAGGTAGCTCACTAGAACCAGAACCCACTGGGTCCAGATAGTTGAACTAGAACCGCCTTGAGGTTCTCCTGGTGTTCAGAATATTCAGCAGGTTCTGGTCCAATCGGGACGTGTTTGTTTCGGGCTGAGCTTCAGTGGGATCTTCAGGGGCCTCCAGGGAGGCGGAACCAGCAACCTGTGGCGATCCACTTACTGATTGGACGGAACCCACAGAGACAAGGCCAGAGGTGAGACTGCTGCCCCCTCTGGCCCGGCCAGGATCGGAACCAATACCTCCTGGGTTCAGAACCAGCAGTATTTGTCCTGCTGATTCTGGTTCTGCTCAGATGGGTCTGGTAGCTGAGCGGCACCGCCCTCCCTCTGGTTTTTGTGTTAACTGGACCCAGTCTGGCCCAGCTGCTGGGTCTGGTTCTTCTCAGGCAGAAGTGGCTCTTCTTCTTCTTCTTCTTTTTATTTGATAGTGAATCTATCTTGTCGCAACAGCTGTTCTGGTTCTGGTCCAGTCTGCTTACCTCTGGGTTCTGATCCGGTCTATTTGTTTCTTCTCTGAGAGCCATAGTACTGGGAGAACTGGGAGGAAGATCTCAGCAAGGACAACAACCAGCCTCTCTCCAGAGGGTCAGAACTGGGTCAGAACCAGCAGGACTGGCAGTTGACCAGAGGTGGGCAACTCCAGGCCTGGGAGGGTCTCTGCAACTTTTAGATGTGTCTCCACTTCAACACACCTGAGTCAAATAATGATGTCATTAGCAGAACTCTGGAGAACTTCATCTGCGTTTAGTGCTGATTCAGCGATTTGATTCAGCTGTGTTGGACCAGGGAGACGTCCAAGAGTTGCAGGTCACCGGCCCTCGAGGACCAGGACTGCCCACCCTGCTCTAGACTGATTCCTGCACTCTGATTGGACGCCGCTGTCCTCCATGAAGCATCTCGGGGGGCTGATTCTGAGGAGGCGGAGCCAGCAGGGGGACAGCAGGACAGGACAGACGAGGACGCTTTATGTCTTGCATGAGGATGAAGGACAGGATGGGGGACGTGTGGACAGGAAGCCACTGAGTCGGTGCTCTGAGTCCCGTGGCGTCCTCGACGTCCAACTGCTGCGGGGATGGAGGGACGTCTGAGACAACCGGTCCACTGCTCTACAGTAAGATAAATGTGGCTGTTACCATAACAACCACCTCATGACACCTGTCCACCAGGCCTCCAAAAGGACAGAACCGGGTCGGATTCTGATGGATTCAGACAGGGTCAAAGTCAGGGAGCTCCTCAAGGCAGAAGGACAAACTGCTGACAAACAGCTAGCTAGCCAGGGTTAGCTAGCCGGCTAGCTAGCTAGTCCAGTTAGTTGAACCTCCTGGTCAAGGTGCAATAAGAGATATTTAGAAGCATTGGTAACCTGGTTCTGGTTCCGGTTCTGTTTCCTTATGATGATATGAGAGAATAGAGCACTATTCATTGCTGAATCGGGCCAAACCGGGCCGCATGGCTTGTGGAAACAGTGCTCCCAATGCTTCCGTGCTCCCAACCTGGACCACCCTGGACCCGGACCAGAACCTGACCAGCTGGACCCCGGACTGGAATGGGTCAATAATGTTTGGATTCGGCAGAATCAGCAGAGGTCCATTCTGCCCCTGAGGTCCAAGTTTGGTTCTGATTGTTCTGACGGCTCGGCTTCCCAGAACCTCTAAGTGGACCTGGGCAAAGGATTTCAACCCAGAATGTTCTGTTTGGCTTTGGCGTCAACAACTAAGAAGAAGAAAGGTTGTGTCCACATTACTGGGAAGTTTAGTGGAAGGAAAAACTGGGCACATTTCTGTCTCTGAAGGAATCTGTGTTCAGT
Source organism: Poeciliopsis turneri (assembly GCA_922788865.1). Lineage (NCBI taxonomy): Eukaryota > Metazoa > Chordata > Actinopteri > Cyprinodontiformes > Poeciliidae > Poeciliopsis > Poeciliopsis turneri. Next base: position 180 of record CAKLNU010000984.1, on the reverse strand, counting down.
GAAACTCTACGTTTTCTGGCTCAGCAGATCTTCAGAGCATCCTGCAGGGGCGCCAGTTCCTCATGTTAGTTTGTTGTTGTCCCCTCTCCCCCCAGCCACCTCCTCCCTCAGCCAGGTGGGCGGTTTCCCACCTGGAGACGTACCTGACGGAGCCCACGGCGCCCGGAGGCCAGCAGGCGG
>CAKLNU010000980.1:0-297862 GCA_922788865.1 Poeciliopsis turneri | reverse complement strand
AAGTTACGTATTGCTCTTATTTATAGTTTATAGTCACAAATTCTGATTAAGTTGCTGTAGTAAGTAGTTCTTACCAGCAGGACATCACTCATTGTTATTGTGATTTGATCAGAGGTGATGTTCTGTCAGATTTTATAAAGGAAAAAAGCCCAAAATGGAATCAGAATCACAATCACCAGAAATAGTGAGCAAACAAAACTGTTATGAAGAAATGTTATTAATCTGACAGCAAAACAAAACTACAAATATTTTAATATTTTAAGCATCATGGTTCATTTACAAGGACAAATTTGAGATCACAAACACAAAATTTGTATTGGGACAAAATATGAATTCATCTTTGCAAAATATTTCTTCTTTCTGTCTGAAACTTCAACGTAACAGCTGCTAAAATCAAGGACTCATTCTGTTTGTTGCATTTCCAAACATTTTGTTGCGCTGTTTGTGTAATTTTCATTTCAAAGATTTAGCTGCCACATCTTAACAATTTGGGGAATCTCAGTTTGTGAGAGATAACATTTTGTAATTTGGCTCAGATTACTTGAAGTCTGCCATCTAATGCAGAGAAAACAAACGTTGCTTGTTCACAAACATTTCATTATCTGGAAACAAAGATCATCTTCAACTGTTTTCTCTAAAGTCAGTTCACACAATTTGGGCTCGCGTTCTTCATTCGGTCCGACTCTTTGCAGAAAAGTACCGTACAACAGTAAGGAGAAAGAAAAATGAAACATGGCTTTCAGATATTCTTTTAGTACATAAAACGTGCATTTATGGAGCTGAACTCTGCGATTCTGGGGAAAACCTGCCAAGAGGCCACAAAAGACTGACGTGAGTTTCACCTTCCTGCAGGACAAGCACCATCAACATGCAGCCAGAACCGAAGCAGAATGTAATAATGTGTTGGAATGGCCCAATTAAAGATCTGAGGCACAAATTAACACCACATACCGGGTTACTAGAGCTTTTCTGCAAAGAGGAACTGGGTTATTACCTGTTGGCAGAAGTGCAAATTGGTAAACACATACTCCCCAAAATTAACACAATACTTTTCAGAAGTAAATATATTACGTTATATCGTTTCACATTACAACAAACTTTGTAGTGTGAAAAATGTTTTTAAAAAAGGTCCAATAATACTTCTGTAAGGTCATGTAAAGTTCACCTGTATAGTTCCATTACAGGAAAAGGTCAGAGTTTGTGAATATCTCAAATTGAGAAGCTGGGAGTGGCGCCGCACACCGACTCCAGATGTCTCCCATCCTGAGACCGAGAACCTCCTGTTTCCTATAGAGCCTATAAAAGAGCCAGCTTTGTACAAGCCTGTCTAAGTGGGCTTCAAGCTGCGAACATGAAGGTTTGTGGTTGCTTTCAAAGCTCCAGAAGTGATGCTCCACCCAAAGGCTGCTTGAGATTGAAACGCTCACCGACTATTTACACAAAAGCCAACTTTAAAAAGTTTGCAACTTGCTGACACTGCCGTTTCACGCAGTAAACTGATGGGAATTCTCCATTAAATGGATTCTCCTGAGTCTGCATTAAGGTGATCTGATTAAAAAACAGGGAAGTAAATGACTTCCAATTGGACAAAACCAGTCATGATATATACTTGTGCACCATTACCTTTTCAAATAAAATGAAGAGTTGTAGCAGGAAATGACAGAATGACTTCAACAATTATATGTATGGGAGGCAAAATGCAAAAACTATACAAACACACAAAATATAATTAAAAACAAATGGTATCAGGACCTGTTTTCATTAAAAGGTCGCACTAAATTTGATGGACGATAAATTTAGTGCGATAAATGATGTTATTGTTGTTTTCAGACAATGGCAATGGCATGGTAACCCAGGAACACTTTCTCAGTGATCAATAAACTTTAAATTCAAATGAACATTTAACACTGGAGCTGGAAGACATTGTAAATATCCAAATTAAAATTAACAGCAGAAGTAACAAATAAAATTAATTATGAAGTCTCTGTTAACAAAATTGTCAAAACTGAAGATTTTTCTCATCCAGTTTTTGGCAGAAAGAGAGAAGAGAAAATGGAAATTACTGAACTTGTTTTAATTTAATTCATTTATTGCTTATTGTGGCATACCTAATCAAAACACTGATTGGGAAACTTAGGTTATTCACCAAAGGGCATGTCGGTGAATAACCAACATGTTATTGGTGATTTTTAAATATATAAAAAGGTTTTTTGATATCAAAAAAATTGTTGTTTCTTTATAACAAGAATTTTTTTTTTTTTTCTGCACAATTGGGGCAGAAAATAATTAACACATAAATAACAGAAATTAAAACCAGATTAATTTCCAAACTTATTATTTTATTATTTCATTTTACTTAAGAGTCATGTTTTTGTTTTTCTTGAAAGAGACAACTAAATTGTCTGTTTTTTGCAGTGCAGCCTTGATAGGTGAACATTACATTGTCTGTAACTGTAAAACAGTTTTAGAAAAAGGACACGCAAAATTCTGCTGTGCTTTTTAAAAAGCTGAAGTCGTACAAAACCAACATTCAAAATGCAACTACACCTGCAAATAAACACAGTTTGAGCCAATACACTCATAGTCACATTTCTAATGAAAAGAAAGTTTAGAAGTGATAAAATATGTTTTTCAGCAATTATTTACCCATTTGTTGTCAAATCACTAAAATATCGCAATGTTAGATGTTTTCCGTTAACAAAAAACATAAAAACTTCTTATGTGGCAACGAGAAAGCATCAGAAACCTTTCGAGGAAGTCAGTTTACTGGGGTGTAATTTGAGGAAGGTTTAACAGTTTTAAAAAATTCAATACCACCCAACTCCACTGTATAAACCATCAATTATCCTCCCACACAACTGGGACCTAACTGGTTCCTGTTGGAATAAAATGTTATTTAAACAAGAAGTTTCATAGACATATGGAGAGAGCAACAAAAAATGTACACCACTTTGAACTCTCACTTTTTATAAAAAAAAAAAAAAAAAAGAACAAAAAATATTTAAGAAACACTGCAAAAGCTCCAAATGAAAGGGATTAATGGTGTTACCTTTTTGTGTAATTATTTGATCCTCTCCAACTTGATGTCTTGTCCAATATCTTGAATTTAAGCCCCATCTGCCTGCAGAGAGAACAGAAAAGCAGCCAAATAACTTTAAAATAAGGGTAAAAAAAAAGTGCTTCAATGAAAAAATAAATAAATAACTGTACTTCCCATCAACATCGGCACATCTGGAACGGAAGTACCCCATAACAAGCTGTTATTTATTGGAGGCTCAGTGAAATCCAACATCCTGACTATTAGTTATAACCTAAGCAGAAGTTTTGTTTTTTTGGCAGTTTCATTGTTTTTTTCCCCTATGTCTTATGCATCAATGTTAAAATAAACACAACGCCTGATCAAACCTGCCCTGATTTATTTTGTACTAAAACACATTTTAAAACACTTTAAAATGACAAATTGTGTTGTAAAGCAGGACTAAAATAATTCAGGCCTGGTTTAACCAAAGTTATTGTAGTTTGCAATAACTACAATAAGTGCAGAAAAAAGTAAAACTTCTGACATTGATCTCAAAATTAAGGGAGTAAAGTCGGAATTCTGACATTAAGCTCGGATTTCTTAATTTAGAATCTGAAAAAAAATCAAATAAATTCTGATACTTTAATCTCAGAATTGCAACTTTTTTCACTGAATTCTGACCTTTTTTTGAAAATTCTAAGAAAAGTCAGAATTTTGACTTTAATCTCAGAAGTGAGACTTTTTTGTTGTATTTAATGAAAAGTCAAAAATTATTAATTTAATTTTAAAACTGTCTTCAAACTTAAAATTTTAAGAAGAAAGTCAGAATTTCTCAAAGTTCTGACATTTTTAGACATCTTGAAATTCTACGTTGGAATTTTGGGGGGGAAAATTCCGAGAAAATTTCAGAGCCCCAAAGATAATTTTGTAGTGTCTGAGAGTGCACTAAAATGTTATAAAAAAAATAGTTCAAAATCATTATAAAGGTGGACTAAATTAAATATAGTACAATTTGTAATTGTAACATCAGATGGCGTTATATTTGACTTTAAAACCTATAAAAAATCTCGCAGCCATTTTAAACAGGCAAATCCACAGGCTGCCTAAAAAATATGTGATTTTAATGCGAGCGACTTGCTAACATGAGCAAACTTTAGCCTAGCAAGAAATTCTGAAATATTAAGAAAATACATCCTTTTAATTTTAAATATGAGTTCATTTTAATAAAACTTGATCCACCATACATACTACATTCTTATTTTGCCAAAAATATTTTTGAAATTACAATTATTTCGTTTGCTAGCAGACGGTAAAAACGATAAATTAGTTAAGCTTCGAACTTTTAAAACTGATTCCTAGCAAAGTGACATTTTTAGAAATACAAATCTATATTTCTTTGTTAACTCACCGTTTGTTCTCCGAGTCATTTGTCAGCGGTTTCTTAGGTATTTCACAGACTTTTTTGCCTTGCTCACCTTTTCCAAGCGCATCGTTGGGTTTTAACGTTTCCAACCGGCAGAATGCAGGAAGTCCAGCAAAGCAACCGCTGATTTAAAAAAATAAAATATAAAAAAAAAAAACACACAAAAATTTACGGCGAAAACAGCAGCAGCGTCGACACCCTGCTTTTACTGCTCATTAAAATACTCAAGGAAGCGTAAAGAAGTTGTGCCTTAGTTTTAAAATCAACATCTCCTTTTCCTTCTCCTCTCTGACAGCCACAGGAACGCAGCTGGAGACAAACTGGCTGGAAGTCCCTGAGAGAATCAAGAAAGGAGGAGTTTGACTTTCTGTGTGAGAGAGAGAGAAAGTCAGACATCACAGGGTGGTTTATTAATGGGTTTAATACAACAAACAAATAGTCTTCCTTTTGTCTGGTTTTATTCTTAAGCTTCATTGTTTTAGGACTATGTTTACAGAGGAAGATTAGGGCCACTGGAAAAAAAGTAAAACAGTTCTGACTATAATCTCTGAATTCTGATTATAATCTCAGAAATCAGAATTCTGACTTTAATCTCAAAGAATTCTGACTCTAATATCAGAAATCAGAATTCTGACTTTAATCCCAGATTAAAGAATTCTGAGAAAAAGTCAGAATTCTGACTTTAATATCGCTGATGCCATCTGCATATTTATTTGTCTGAAATATGCTAAAGACAAAGACTGGGCAAACTCAAGGCACGGGGGCCAAATTTGGCCTGCCGTAACATTTTGTGTGGTCCTCTGGACTAGTTAGCATATCTACCAATGACAGCAGATTAACAGTTTTTCTGCAACAGGAAATTGTTTCTTCTTCTTTAGCACATTGAGCAGCGTACCTCAGGATGATTGACATCCTCTTCTTGGCTCTAATTGGTCATTTTTGACGAGAAGCATTGCATTTTTTTCAGATCACAACAGTGACACAGAGAGAAGCTCTTTTCCCCCACAGATTATCTGTCTCATATCTTATTGTCACAACATTGTGGCAGTTTTAATGAATACTGAAAACTAAAACAAATTCATACTGCAGCTTTAACCTGCAGCTCTTCTTCTCACACACACACCCAATAACTTCTGAATTCACAGGTTCACAAAGACGGGAGGATTTATCCCTTCATATTTGACTTCCTCAAGGACATGCTGATAAAATTCATGCATTGTATTCTTTGCAGCTGGTGACCCTCAAACAGAGGAATTACTTTCTATCTCTGCAGCTTATCTCAAGGACGTGAGATAAAATCCAGGCCAGACAGGCAACTCTTCCATCATCCTTTCCGACTGTTTGTCTCTGCCACCGTCAAAGCTATTAAACTTGACTTTTGGCTGCCATTGTGTTCTTAAACGATCGCCTGAGGAGTCAAACGGGGAGGAGTGGCGGAAAACAACTCCAACCGTAATCAGCCTGATTGTGTATGGGCACGATAATTCAAAATGACCTCCTACAGGGTTGAATCTCCCCCTAAGTGAGTTATCTTTCACCTCGGGGTGGAGTAATTGAATAGAGGAGAGTAGATGGGGTTATCCATAAAAGCAATCATCAGACAGCAATGCCGATTTAAGGCATCTCAGCAGCTAACGGTTCCCTGCTGTATCAGCTTCTGTGTGAAAATTGAGATGGTGACACAAGCTGGGGAAGAAACTCCAATATAATTTGTAATATATTGATCACTTTTCTCTGGAGGTCAGAGCAGATTGTAGTATGTTCTTCCTATTAAACATTAACAAATAGTTGGATACAGTGACAGGCTCAGTAAAGGGCAAGTTGGGCTTTATTATGCTACAAACACAAAGTACTTTATTATGATTTTGTATGATAGATCAACATATTCTAGTTTTTAAAGCTGGAGTATGTAAGTTTTTTAGATCTGCTTTTTACATATTTGTTAAAACTGTTGCCATCTTGTGGCAGTAAAATATGAAAAGATTAATGCCTTCCACCTATTGTCTTCTGAAGGAATACACCAAAAACAACCAATCGGAGTGGAGGGTCTTAGTGCTGTCAATCATCAACATGTACTAGCTGCTAAATATGCTAATTATGGAGAAACGATGGTTACAAGAAAACCGTTTATCCGCCATCATCAGTAATGCTAACTAGCCTGCGCATTCACAACAGGCTCTGCTGGCTGTAGCATAAAGAGGTTGATTGGCAGCACTAAGATCCGCCTGCTGGCTCTGATTGGTTGTTTCTCGTTAGTGCTGGGAGTCTGAAAGAAGTCAGAAGAGCTCAATTTTTACACCAATTATCAGTCTTATGCTATACAGTTTTACCAAATATCTGAAAAATATTTTTTCATAAAATGTAGAACGAAAATTGTCATTTTAAAAACATGTTACAAATGAAAGTCAAAAAAAATTTGACCCCTTCATACATTTTCACCCCTCTTACTTTGAGTCCTTGTCCACATTGCTGGGTTTATATAACTCAAATCATTAAAAAAAATATCTGTCATAAACACAGGATCGGTTTCAGAACCCGGGCTGCACAGTGGCACAGTGGGTAGCACTTGCTGTTGCCTTGCAGCAAGAAGGTCCTGGGTTCGATTCCCGGCCCGGGGTCTTTCTGCACGGAGTTTGCATGTTCTCCCTGTGCGTGCGTGGGTTCTCTCCGGGTTCTCCGGCTTCCTCCCACAGTCCAAAAACATGACTGTCAGGTTAATTGGCCTTCCCAAATTCTCCCTAGGTGTGAGTGTGTGTGTGCATGGTTGTTTGTCCTGTTTGTCTCTCTGTGTTGCCCTGCGACAGACTGGCGACCTGTCCAGGGTGAACCCCGCCTCTCGCCCGGAACGCAGCTGGAGATAGGCACCAGCAACTCCCGACCCCGTTAGGGAGAAGGGTGACGGAAAATGGATGGATGGATGGTTTCAGAACCCAAAACCAATCCTGAACCAATAGAACCTCATTGCTCCTGAGAGCAATTTTAAACATGCCAAACCTGTAGGGGGCGGTGTAGCGCAAACTTAAAATTTATCAGCCAACCAGATTGCTTCAAAACAACCACGACTTCCTGTCAGGAATTAAACATGATGCCAGGAAGTTTGATTAAACTAGTTTTAAATGGCGTATTAAAATATAAAGTTATTAAAACACAAAATATTGTCGATTAGGATTCCTGTTAAAGTATAGATGTGAATTTATTGGCACATTGTTTGCCTCAGACCCCGAAAGTGATGAAGACAAGCAACTACGACCAATTCTGGTTGGATTATTGATAAATAATCATTTCCAATTATTAAAGTTAAGCAAAATCACATAAAAATATGTTCTTTCTTTTTTCACAAAGTCCATCCTGTCAGGGTTGGCGTGACAAATCAGATCAGCGGATTAACAAACAAATGTGATGATCTTTAAACAGAAGAGACAGATTATTGAGAATGCTGAGTCGTCAGATTACTCCTGAGACTTTTTCAGCTTCTCAAACTCACATCATGACATCTTTTCTATGTCATCACAGCCTGGAGCCTCTTCTGTCCACGCCTATCAGAGATGCTGAGCGATGTTTCATGATCTCCACCAGCAGCACTTTGTTGTCTTGCAGAGGGCGGAAGGAGACAGAAGTTCAAATCCACTGGATTATATTGGGACTTTAGATTTGGCGCCATCTGCTGGTTAATTGGACGTTTGCAGCATATTCAGTGTAGATGTGTGTAGCACCTGAAAAGAAATTAGGTAATTTAATGCAAAAACCGTTTTCAGTTTAGAAATAGATGATAATAATATTGACGTTTTTGCAACATCTAACAGGTTTTTCTTCCGGGATTGGTTTCATGAATAGTAAATAGGACTAAATACAAACTGACTTACAGTTTTTTATTGAATCATCATCTACTACTTTGCTGAGCTAATTTGAATTTTGTGGTTATAAAATCAAAGCATTGTGGACTCTGAAATGTCTCGAGTACAAACAAAGGTCAGGATCATTTAGCAGCTTGTAATCTGTGCAAAAAATGGCCAAAAGCCAACATTTCTGCACAACTAAATCTGGGAAGCCCTCATTGTCCCAGAATGAACTAAAGTCTCATTTTGAAGCCTTGCAGTGGTGTTGTTTAGAGTTTAAAGATCAACCTGACCTGCATGCAGTTCAAATCCGTCAGTTGTTTATTTTTTTTTAAAATGGAAAATGTATTTCAGTCAAAGTCAATAAATGTCAACTCAAAAGAGTTTAGGTCAACTGTGTTTCATTCATGTAAGTTAAAGATTTTGAATTATTCAGAAAGCAGGGACTTTTATTCCTTTAGTGGACAAAATGCTCAACTCTACATCAACAGTGCAACAGGTCCAAAATGCAACAACAAAATCCTTAGAAATGTGAATATTATCAAAATTGCAGGCTTTTAATCATTTAAGAAACATTACTTTGTTCATTTCCAACATAAAGTTCTGCCGTTTACCTCGTCTTGACCCGGTCTTCTGCCTGGACTCTGTCCTCCAATCTTATGTCTTCACTTTGACCTCAAGTCGACTGTGGATGAGCAACATGCTGACAAACTGCTTTGGATGACGCCTCTGACTTCAGGACTTCTGCAGCAACAGCAAATTTTCATCAACTTGGCCAAGACTGCATCATCGTCATGTCCTTCAAGCTCGCCATCCTTCCTAATGGCTGCCACTTCCTTTAATTCAATTGAAGACAGACCCAGTCTGTACAGCCAGTTCCTCTCACTGGATTGTTTCCTTTTGAAACAAACCAAAATATCCAAACTATTCTGAAAGCTTTTTAAACTACTTAGATAACCTGTTAAAAGAATTAGATCATTTCCTCCTTTTTAAATTGATGAGTTTGAATTGATTGAAGGTTTTGAAAGTGCAAGTGTTGCATGGTGTAAAAGAAGCAAACCTAAACAGTCCTAGCGTTTCCTGTGAGCAGAAATGTTTACTTTAATATTTAAAACATAAATGTAAATTTGAAGCATGTATACTTGCCTTGTGTCCCCAAAACTCAGAGAAATCTTTCAATAAAAATGTTTTAGTACAAAGTATACATTTCAAATGAGTAAGCAGAAGAAAAAGTAGCAAACAAATCCTGAATTTTTAACTGTAGTTTAACTGGGAAAAAATACTAATAATTAAACACAATATCTATTGAGTAACTTTCGCAAAGTTTTCTCAAGAAATTATCAATTTTAGATTTTATAACATCTCATTATTATGGAGGCTCTTAAATTGGGAGATTTGGTTCTTGTTTCAGCTCTTTCTTCTTTAAACCACGATGAAATTAAAAAATTTCACAAACATTTGAACCGTTTTGCATTTCTATTCATCTCAGTTACAAAGCACACAGAAGAAACAGAGTCCGATAATGAATGGCTTTATCTTCCTGTTACAATGATGCATTTACACATTGTATTAACGCCTTAGATTAAGCGTACAGCAGACAGCAAGCAGCACAATAAGAAAAGGGTTGCACAGAGTGAAAACAACATTTTATGGAGCGTGTCACTAAAACATTGCTGCACTGGACCCGATATGCTACCCTGAAAGTGTCGGGTGTCAAGTTTTTCTCCTGATTATTTCTTTGCACATCAAATACACATCACTTAATTATTGCACAAAAGATACAGGGAGCAGCTAAATTACTCTAAGCTGGTGAATTCGTAGGAATCGTAGCATCACGCAAAGGTAGAGTGGGATCTTAGGAGCATTCGTAAGATTTGATCACAAAGAATTTCAGGTTTGTTTTGTAGCTGTGATGATTTAGCCTCTATTTTATTAGTCACTAACATTTTTTATTAATTATTTGCTATTGTGACAATGCAAAAACTTTAAATAAAAAAAATATATATATATGAAACATGTACAGTTGAAACCAGATCTTTTCATGCACTATAAAAACACAATCTTTTTTTCTGACTGACATTAAATGAAACAATTCCCACAGAATTGTTTAAAAATGGGTTGAATTTGCAAGATGCCAGAATAATGAGAATTTTATTATTTGTTCAAAGCCAAACATAGAAACAATGTCTTAATATTTGAATCTGAATTTCCCCTGCTGTTTCTTTCCTTGCATATCAGTTTAGACAGATACAAATAGTGATTTCCTTTCAGGCATCTGGAAATTGCAGCCGAGTATGAACCAAACCTGTTAAAGTTCAAATCTTTTTTCCTGATTTTTATTTTATTTTTAGGAGAATTTCCCCATCATGTCACAACCAGAAGCCGTTTAAGCGCATAGTTTCTTACAGAGTGTAGACAGCTGACTTTCGTGAAAATATTAACAAAATAAATTGATTTTCTCACTAGTTTGACGTTTTGCAAGTAGAAATTATTCCGGTTATCCTGAATGACTGAATACAGAAAACATTTAGTCTCTTTTAATGTCAGACAGTAAAAAAATGTCAAATTTTTTACAGTGCATGGAAAAACTGTTTTCAACTTTGTTAATTGTAATTATTATCATCTTTGCTTATTTTCTGTCTCTTCTCCCTGAGAAACTGAACACATTAAAGGACATTTCTAATACTTTTTTAAGGCAATCAGGCATAACATTATCACTACCGATCAGCAAAATATCAACACATATTTGAATCCTCTCATTTAGATCAATGTTGATCAATAGGAATCAGTTTCAATCAGTAAAGACCATTTATTGATCACAATGTTATGGCTGATCAGTGATGATATTTTTTTGTTTTTTTCAAATGAATCAGCTCACAAATATTCCACTGCATGGCGTCAAATGACAGCTGCATGATACGGAAAGCAGTACGTTCACCAACCACCCTCTTATTTATTCAATCTAAAACCTGATGGGGTTTGAAAGAACCAACATTCTGCAATACTGTTTTAAATGAGGGGAAAAAATATTTCAAAAAGGCCTCATTTTGTCTGATTTCAAACATATTAAAATACTAAAAACAGATCAATGAGATTGAATATTGTAAAAAACAAAAACACTCCAACACTATTCATATCCAAATGTTTTTGGCACCCCGGCTAGAGATGTGTAAAAAGCCTTTTAATGCGTTTTTAGAAAATTTTAGTTTTTAAACAAAATCCCTAGATACTCATTTCAGTTCACTCCACAGTTTTTAAATGTTATTTTTTAGGATTTAGGTCTGAATTCCTAAGACTACCATATTGATCTGAGTCCTAACTAAAAATGTAAATTATATTCCAAAACATGCATAATGTCATGCACTCTGATAAAGTAGTATTTATTCATCCTTAAGTTTGTGGGACAGAAACTGACTTTCCCATCCTATGGTTGAGATTTGATGACGTCAAGAAGCCACTCTTTGCTACAGTTTTCTAAACAGCAGGATTTGCACATTTTGTCCTTCCCTTGCCTTCCTCCTCCCTGCACGTTGTGCCCAGACTCCTGATCCGGCGCTGATGCTGTCTGCTTGTTTTCAGTCCCTTCGTCTCCCCAGGTTTGCATTTAAATTCATGTTGGTCATGTGTTTAATTTTCTATTTAAGATCATATGTATTTGCTGTTGTTGTTGTTTTTTTCTTGAGTATTGAATGAGATTAGCTTAACTCCAATACTTGCTTTTGCAGTTTCCAACAATTTCCAGACAGGAAGATGAGCTGATGATTCGCTGGCATAATAAAGGAAGTGAAAGGGATTAAGACTCTCATCACCTGATAACATGGTGAGAGACAGAGATTAGTGATAAAGTTAGAGACAACCTTGTTCTATAAGCCAGATAAGCAAACAACATCTTTTCCATTTTGGAAGATACAAATTGTATTGCGACTATATTCTCGTAATTAAAACAAACTTCTTGTAGCTGCATTATTCAACTCACAGAACATATGATGGGAATAAAAGTCACTTTCTGAAAATATTTTATGTCATTTGGATTTTTTTTTTTTTGCAGAAAAAAAAAAAAGATTTTATGAGCTCTTATTTTTAATCATGGAAATGGAAGTTTGTTTTTAAAGTTTCAGTGTGAGATTATGCCTCCCTTACAATAGATTAATTTGATTTCAGGATTTTGTTTACTTTAAAAATAAAAGGATTTTTCTTACATCCCTACAGGGGTACCAATAACTGTGTAGGCTTTATGTAATACCTGGAAATAGACTAATATATCTAAACTTTGCACTTTGCCCTACATTGTTCCATGGGGGAATAGAGAGAGTGAATTTCTTCAGTGTTCCTGTTGTGTTTCATGCCAGTGTAGATTACTGCTGTAAATATCAACCCCCAGATTAAGTTTCTGGTACCGCACCTGAGTATCTGCAACGTTATCCCTGCTGTGTACCTGCCTGATGAAACCGCCGCAGCCTTTTGTCCCTCGCTACAACCGACACGTGGAACCATTGTCAAACCTTCAACAAGGCATTGAAGCTCGATAAACCTCACCTGCTGTCAGAAATTACATGTTTTTTTACTCTTGAGGTTATTAATGTTGCAGTATGTAACTTTTACAAAAATATGTTTTCTCCATATTTATTAAAGCTGTCTCATCTTGATGAGACTGATAATTCAACCTGAGCTGCAAAAAGAACCAATCAGAGTCAGGAGGCGGGTCTTAGCGCTGTCAATCAACGTCATGTAGGCTGCTGAACATGCTAATGGTGGAAATCACCATTTATCTGTCATTGCTGGCTATGCTAATTAGCCTTAGCATTGGTGGAAAGCAAGTGTGAACCAGCTATAGCTTAGCAAAGAGCAAGCACTTTCTTATCACAAGAGTGATTGACAGCGCCAAGATCCACCTCTATTTTCTGATTGGTTGTTTTCTAGCTTACTTCTGTAGTTAGTACAGGGAGAAGGCAAAAGAGCTGAATTTTTCACTTCTCTGTCCTATATTATATCGACCAGACATGACAATTTTAACAAATATGTAGAAAAACATTTTTTTTTCCTAAAAGTTACATACTGTAGCCTTAAATCAGGAGCTTTACATTCTGTTCAAAAGCACATCCGGTTTCCCTTTATCCTAAAATTTTAAAAAGTATTTTCAAAAGCTAAAACAAAAGGTAAAAAGTCCAGTTTTTGATTACTGATCATTGTAGTGATCAGGTCCTGTTGATTTCATCTAAATTTGCTGCAAATTGCAAATGTTTTCTCACCTTTCCTGTTTTCCCTAACACTTAAAAAGAAAAAAAACCCCAGAAAAAGTCATCTCTCCTTCATTATTTTTGCTAGATAGTCCTCTATATCCGCCCCGGTGACCCAGGGAACTACGTTTACGTTTAACTTGGTGGACTCTGACTGCTGCATCTCCATCATCAGCTTATGCATGGGGTAATCTTTCCTGGCGAAGGCGGTGTCCTGGGGTCCCATGGCCCGAGTGGGGCACACGTCGTTGGACCCGTCGCCGGCATAAAACACCCTCTGGAAGCCGACGCCGCCTCGCTCCTTCTCCCGGCCCGCCAAGTACTCCTGAAGAATCACCTGCTTGCACATGTTGTCGGGGCAACGCGGGCAGGAGTGCGAGTGGAACGGCTGGAGCACGAGTCGGCCGTTGTCATCAAAGTGGGAGGGGTTTGTGACGACCCTCCGGAAAAGTTGACCCAGGCCGTTGTGCTCCAGCCACGTCTCAATGAAATTGGTGTTGGCGTCGGAGACCACCACCAGCTCAAAGTCCTGCTGGTGGCTCTGCTGGAAGCGGAAGAGGTCCAGCATGCCCGGATTGGCCGGGATCTTCTGCACCGCCGACAGCAGGGCGTCCTTGGTAATGCCCTGATCTGCCAAGTAGGCCATTATCTTTCCTGAGAACTCATGGTAGTGCCCCTCCCGATAGCTGTCTAGGAGCCACCTGGGTAGCTGCTGGTTTGGCAAGAGATTCACCGCAGTGTCGTCGCTGTTCTCGCTGATGATCGTCTCATCGAAGTCGAAGAACATCAGAAAGCGAGCGTTGTCCGATCTTGATGAAGATGCCATCTTTGGTGGTCCTTCCCTGGGAAATAAAGATAGCTTGTTTTTGTTTCTTGTCATGTCTTTACTAATGGCACAAAATGCAAATCAGCCTTTTGAATCACACTGTAGTAAAACTACTAAATAATTAGGCCACAAACTGCATGGGATGTTTCCTACTGGGTATTTGTTCATTAGAAATGTTTGTTGTACTTTTTGAACGAAATCAATCTTAATTAAATTAGTCAGCTAAATTCTACCTATTTTGAGCTCCTTCCAGAATAGGAGCTCTAAATCCACATAATCCCCGCCCCCCACCGACTCAACGTTTACACCCTCACAAATGAAAATGGCTGCAAACACATGCGCAGTTATACAACCTTCCATCTTTGAAAAGGCTTAGTAGAGTCTCAGCAAGTGATTTCTGAACGGTAAGTCAACAACAACACAGTCATCTTTTCCATTATAGAGTGCATAAAGCGGTAAAACCAACTGACCAAACGTTCTGGAACTCTCTGCTGAGGTTGCTAGGTAACGGGGCTGGGCTTGGCTAGGGTTGCTAGGTAACGACGCAGTGCCCGTGGAATGTGACAAGAATTGGTAAGTTTTTGAGTATTAAATTATTGCCAAAAAAGAAACTGTTACTTTTATTTCAAGCACTTGCGATGTTTTTAGAAGCAGTAAAATTAAAACGTGCAAAATAAACAGTGGTGGTTTGGAAAATTGTTTGTTTTTTTTTCCCGCTGGAGACATGAACTCGTAAATTTAAAATTGCTTTTGTAATTCCTGTCTTTGTCTGACACCTAATAATTGTTTAATTCAAAACATTTGTCACCAAAATCTCTCGGGAATTTCCACGAGGAATAAAGTGAAGTTGTGAAAGCGTCTAAACAAACTTTATCCCTGTTTCTGTGTAAAGAAATACAACTGCTTCACTTTAAACTACAATCCTGAATAATCACTGAGATTATTCAGGATTGTAGTTTCAGGAAATGTGTATTCAGGACACAAAGGTGTGAGAGCTGTAAGATCTTGTTAATGTATTTTATTGCACGAACATGACTGCAGACTTGAACTCTTATCTGACATTGCAAAGCATCTGCTCTTTATTGTGTTTATCTTATCAAATATCAATGAATTACAATGTCCTGTTGCTGTGTGGAAAACCATGTAACTTTTAGGATCATATCTGTGACATAGAGATGATTTAATCTCTCTTAATAAGCGATGCGCCCTTATTAAAAACACGATTCAACGTCTCTTTAATTCAGTGGCGTCCTGCAGACGCTCATTTTTCAAATGGGAACGGTAAAAAAGATGCGATAACTAGTTCTTATCGTCACTTTCATTGTTATCACAATAGCATCGCAAAATATTGTGATAAAATTCAAAATCAGTTTCCCAAGGAAGAAAGAAAGAAGCAAACAAAAAGAAAAAGAAAATAAAAAATGAAAAGAAAACAGAAGGAATGAAAAAGTTAAATGAATGTAGAAAGGAAAGAAAGGAATGGCATGAGAATGAAAGTGACGGATGGATAGAGGGAGGGGGGAAAGAAAAAGGAAATTACAATTTTTATTTTAAGTTTTAAATGAACGTCTTGTGTCTTACTGCAGCCGACTTTTTCCACCACAGATATTTCAACAAGTCATTGCAGGCGACCGCTGCGTAATGACTGCATTCCCGTGCAATGAGATGGATTTGAGGAATTACTTCCTCTGCTTTGACTCATCAAAACTGCCTGGAAAAATACCAGAAATGGAGTGCTTTTA
Source organism: Poeciliopsis turneri (assembly GCA_922788865.1). Classification (NCBI taxonomy): domain Eukaryota; kingdom Metazoa; phylum Chordata; class Actinopteri; order Cyprinodontiformes; family Poeciliidae; genus Poeciliopsis; species Poeciliopsis turneri. The sequence continues at coordinate 281,779 of CAKLNU010000980.1, read as the reverse complement.
CTTAATATGCATTTTATTTGTTTTTATAAAAGCAAAAATCGGGTTGCCGAGTCAACTTTAATAGCCTCAACCTGTCTTTCTTTCTTCCTTGGAACAAGAAGTCATTTAACTGAAACCAGTTTGACAGCATGAAGTCGATTAGTCGATTAATTAATAAGGTGTCCTAAAGAAAATATGAGAAGCAGAGTAATTATGTTAGAGAAAACTGAAAAACACATTTCTTGTCGTGCCCATCTTTCTAAAATTACTACAAAAGTTCATCAATAACTTCACAAAACAACAAATTGCTTAATTTACTCTGCTAAAACTCACTTTTCACCAATAAAAGAGACAAAAAAATGTAATAAAAATCACATCCATTGGTCCATTGGGGAGAGCTGAGGGTGAACACAAAGTACCGTCTCAAATGTCCCCCAAAAAACGTCTCATGACATCTGAGACGTTTTGGAAAATATTTTGTGGACTGAAGAGACTTTAAAGTGGTATAAAACTGGAATTAACATTGTACTAACAGTCAAACGCGGTGATATCAGTGTGATCAGACCAGTCAGTCTGCCTCTGAATGGTAAAAATAACTAAATAAATAAATAAAAGGAAGTTTTGAAGTGGCCTACTCAAAGCCCAAATTTATATCCAATTAGGATGGCCAATGCAACCTGCAATTTTGTAAGAAAAATAAAATAAAAATTTTAAACTTAACCTATGGTTTCATCCAGAAGATGTTACTGTGAAATATTGTCTAATTTAGCTATTAGCATGTCATGACAGTCAAACAGCCACAGTCTTCAGTCAGAGGCTGCCTCAGTTTCAGTGTCAGACTGACTGCTACTGGAAACCAACAAATCTTGGAAGACAGATGGATAATACAGTATTTTTTAACTGAATTTTGACTTCTTTAAATCATACTGGCTTAAAAATGTCCTAGAGTACCAAAGTTAAGCAAGCAGATTTATTATAATTGCATTATAAATCTGTAGACTTTTGTACTGCAACTGCTGAACAGTTGTTGGGTTTATTGAACAATAAACTGGACTGATAACATAAAGCAGTTGAAGGCCGGAGCAGGTTGTAGCCACTGCAGTGACCTGCAGTGGCAGGTCAAGTCAGGTCAGAGGCTGGGGGCAGCAAGAGATGGAACAGGCGGATCCGGATGCCCAGCTCTGTTCTGGAATGCCATCTGGACCCAGCTGAGGTGATGCATGAAAGAAAATGGCCGCTAAGCTGTCACATATATTGATATTTTTGTATTTGTGTTTTCTCCACATTGTAATGTTATTTTTTATTTGCATTACTCTTGTTCTGTCTGCTTTGACAGAATAAAATTATCTTGTTTCTTAGATCAGAGGTGTCCAAACTGTGGCCCGAGGGCCATTTGTGACCATTGGATTCATTTGGTGTGGTCTTTGACTGCAACTCAAGAATAGCACAAATGTGGCCCTCTGACACTTTCTGCAATTTTTTTAGGATTATGTTTTCCTGAGCAGGTTCATGTTTTCTTAAAACTGAAAAGGATAAGTACAACATAATTTTCTAAGTTTAATTTTTATCTGATAAGCCCACACAGACTTGGGCACACCCATCTGTTATATTTAGATAAATACAGCAAAGTTTGTAGAGGAAAAGTCTTATCTTCTTTCCTGGGAATAAACTATAAACAGGGAAGTAATAAGCCCAGAAAGTTAAACAATTATAAACATCAAGTGAAACATAAAATATTACATGTTTTACTTATTGTTGTGTAAAGAATTCACAATAATATTTGGGTTTTTGTAATTAAATACAATAAATACAATTTTGGCCCTTTGGACACTTTAATCTCATGTTTTTAAAGCAACCAGCAACCCATCCAGTTAAAGTTTCTCATCATGGAGGCCAAATCCCTAATGTTACATCAGCTGATTGAATAACTGACCCTCCACATCTTCTCGCAGTGCGAGGTCAAAGTTCAGCCTTTTTCTATAATTTGCACCAAAAATGCGAAACAATAACTGATAAGAAACATGGACTTCATGATTTATATTATATCAGTCATTGATTAGATTGCCTTCACATAAAAGAAATTAGCTCCGCACCAAACGATCAAACTGATCAAAGTTTCACACACTCACACACGCACACACTCACACACTCACACGGTGCATGCAACTCGCCAGCGCGGTGTCATTACATCAGAGCTGCTCACTAAACCAGAATGCCGGGTAATCTGCAACAAGATGTGCCAATTGCTGCAGCTGCATTATTAATGCGACCAAATCAAACTGCCCAGGTGATGCGGCTACATTTAAACCCACAGCGCTGATCCTGAATAACAGACTGAAAGTCAACTGCGCTAATCCGCCAGGAGTCACGTCACTCCCGCTGCATTTCCGAGTGATACACAATTAAAAATAGTGGTTTAAAAATAATAGCAACTCACTGAAATTGGACGTACCGGTGAAGGTGGTGGTGGTGAATAGCAGGTTTAGCAGCCGGACTCCCGCAACTGCATCCCGGTGACGCGGCGAGACGGAGGATTTACCTATTTAAAGCTGCCGGTATCAAGCAAGATGGCGTGAGCGCTACTTCCGGTAAGGAGTGTCAAAATAAAAGCGACTCTATGATCGTTTTACTCCGAACTTAGCTTCTTTCTTTATCAAAATACGCGAATTAATTTACATTAATTGAACAGATGGAAAAACCCATCAAAGAGGAAGTATTATAAAACCAAACAAGACGTGTATATGTGTTTTATTAAACAATTAAATGTTTTAATTTGTAGTATTGTGTAAACAGTGTTGCTTCATCCGGTCTACAGTTTCAGATTCCTTCACAGGGTACACCATGTACGGACAGGAGTAATTGGAAATACTACACAAATATTTATTTCTGTTAGGAGAACGACCCACAATGACATTCTTAAGCTTTAAGTAAGTAAAGTAAAAGTTGTAATCACTGCATAATAATATTTATTTAAATATTAATTTATTTCAGCGGAAAAGCAACAATTACTCACTGAATGAATCAGCATGTAAAATATATTTTTTTAAATTTTTTATTTGAATAATTTCTATACCATTAGTTTTTCTAGTGTATTACTTTATTGATTTTTAATTGTTATTACAGTGTTATAGACTCATGGTTTTCAATTGATCTATTTATAAAATGTCATTTCCATTAAATATTTTTTTCTTGCTGTTTTAAAACACAACTAAATTATTATTATTATTATTTTTATTGTAGGAGTTGGTTTGTTGTTTATGCACTGCAAAAACTGAAATCTCTGTAAGATGAATATAGCTTAAATTAAGGGGATTTGCACTTGTTTCCTTTCTGGCAAATTATTTTTTCTCACTAAGAGGGTCTATGTTAGAATATTTTTCCTATTTTAGTGTTTATGTATTTGATGATCACAGTAACATACTAAAGCTTAATATTAAGAAAATATTACTTATGAGTAAATATATAGAAACTACAATATCACTAGCTCCCCAGCAAATGTCAGGCCTAGAACTTATTTTTCAAAGTAAAAAAATATTATTTTAAGGACAAAAAAAGAAAAAAAATAACTTACTTAACTGCATCTCTTCAGATAATTAACACAGACATTATCTCATGTTATTGTCAATAAAACATCAGAAACATGAGCTTATATACTATGCATTATATCTTTCTTTTTTTCTTTGATTCTTTCTTTCTTTCTTCCTTTCTTTAATTTTAAATATATAATTGAATTACAATAAAGTCTGTCTATTTCCATGTCTTTCCCTGACTTTTGAAGGATTACATCTTGGGAGTTTTAACTGCTAGTTTTCTAGCTTCTTGCAGCTTGTGGCTGTGCTGCAGTTCCAGCATAGCTTTCTTTTCTGCTTACATTCGTTTTCAAGGTGCTTATGCAAAAGTTTGCAGAGGGACATTAGGTACACTCTTCAATCAAAATGTATGAATATGAAGGGAGGAGGGGAGTTATGGAGGGTTTATATGTAAATGAATTTCAGACCTCTGACAGGTCGTAGCTATGGATGTCATGCAGATGTTAATGACTTTATCACTGCCCTGCACTGCTTGGTGAGTCTGAAAGTCACCCCCTACTGTTCTTTCGCAGGATGAACAATCTGATTCCTTCCCCCATTCTTTGTTCTTGGTCTAAAAGATGGTTGTCCGAGTGGTCTGAACGACTTTCCGCCTGTCTTTGTACTCAACCAGAAAAACACCTTTTCCTGCTCTTTAGTGATGTAAAACGACTCGCTACCTTTGCTGTAGTTGTTGGTACTCAACCAGAAAGACGGTGTTTTAGTTGCAGAATTACTTTAATCTTATGTAAGGATTTTTTTTTAAATTGTCATTTCAAATTTAACTTTAAACTTAAAAATCAAACATAAAAGTCAAACTTTAGATTTACTCTAAAATATAAAAGCAGAGTTAGTTCTTACAGTTTGTACTGGCAGGATGTATTAAAATATTTACTAGTTAGTATTATTTATTTAGATTTGATGTTTTGATGTGTGCACTAGGATTTTTATAGATTTATTGAACAATGGCATGTGTAAATATTTATCAAATTCAATGTATGAACGGAATGATCCTAATATATCATGAAAATATTTAATTTGCAGAATCCTGATAATAAACTTCATTTGTGAACTGAGTGATTGATAGTTAATTATTAATCATACGATGGAAATTACTCACAAGACCTGAACAAACAAGAAACTTGACTTCCTGAATGGATTTCTCTCACTGGAGAATCAACTGTCTGACTTTCTTTAGCCGAATAAATTTTACCTTACCAAAGTTTTGCCCTAAAACAAACAGGGACTGAGTTTGAAGATTGAGTAGAAGAGCAGGAGATGGGCGTCTTTCAGACTGAGTACAAAGACAGGAGGCAAGTCGTTCAGGCCACTGGGACAGCCATCTTTTAGACCAAGAACAAATAATGGGGGAAGGAATCAGATTGTTCATTCTGCGAAAGAACAGTAAGGCTCACCAAGAGCAGTGCAGGGCAGCGATAAAGAATTACAACATGTTATTAACATCTGCTCTATCTCATGACATCAAAAGCTACGACCCGTCAGAGGTATAAATTCATAAACATATAAACCCTCCATAACTCCGCTCCCCCTAATTTCATGTTCATATTCATAACCTGCCATAAATTTTGATTGAAGGATGTACCTAATATCTCTGTTTGCCAATGCATTTCTTTATTTTAAGTAAAGAAATTATGTCAAGTATTGGCTAGTGTCACTTTAAAACACAAATCAAAGTGAAACACAAACTTGTTAGAGAGGAAATTATGTGTCCTCTGAACTTATAAGCTGTTGCTTCCCCTTGTGGTGGAAATATCCATCTAAAAATAACTAAAGACATTTCTACTGACCCGAGATATCATGTCATTCACCACAGCTGAGGGCAAAACCAAGGACCAGGGCTGGACGTGAGATAGTGTTACATTTTATTTGTGTCTTAATTTCCCATCAAGAAACACTGACAGTCTGGAAATGGCTAAAGGGCGATTCCACCTAATTTTTCACTACCTTCAGGATATTTAATCTACTCTAGTTAAAATACTAAAACACTCTGACACCTCAAACCTGGACTAGATTAGTCTCAACTAATAGCAGAATATTCAAAACCATGTTTGTGATTTATGAAACCTTTATCTAATTTGTGAAACTTCACCAAGGTTCAGATTACGATTCACACTGGGTTTTTTTCCAAGCAGTTTTTTTACACAAACATTTAAGATAATTTGGGATTAATAAAGTGGTTTTGAATTAGAATTGAATTTGAAAAAAACTGTATGAAACAAGTGTGAATAGTAATCTGAACTTTAGTGAAGTATCACAAATCCTATTCACCATTTTATATATTCTACTGTTGGCGAAGAAAAATCCAGTCCGGGTTTGAAGATGCAAAAAAGGTTCTGAAATCGCCCTTTATTGAAGTTTTACAAATCAGATAAAGGTTTTACAAATCACAAACATTAATTAAAATATTCTGCTATTAGTTGAGACTAATCTAGTCCAGGTTTGAAGTGTCTAGGTGTTGTAGTTTTTTAACTAGAGCAGATTAAATATCCCGAAGGGAATGAAAAAATTAGGTGGAATCGCCCTTTAGCCTTTTTTCCATCATCCGGTTTCTCATCAGAGACCAAAAGATCCCACGAGATCTTCCAGTCTGGACCGGAAGCTGAATCACTTTGACTACTCAACATTTTTAAATTTAAAGCCATTAAGTTTGTTTGGACATGGGGCCACCTGCTGGTGGCATGGAGGTACAAGATGGATGTTTGCTTTTGTTATCATCATTATTATTATTTTTTACTTTTCACTTTGGATGCATTTGTCAGAAAACTGTTAGATTTTTCAAGATTTATATTTAAACATACCGTTAATAAAACCTACCTCACTGAGACACAATCCTCACATGGTTTCGACAGGAGCCTGCGTTGCTATGGAAACCAAACGTGCTTATGTTTAACCTTAATTCTGTTCATACGTTAAGTTACATGTTTGAATAAAATGCCAGGTTTTAGATCAATACGTTCATTTCCATCTGCAGTTTGACAGACATGAAAACATGTAAATGTGCAGTTACAGTTATAAAATAAAAGTTCAAATGTGAAAACATTAAAAATAATTAAATAAGTAACATTGGGACTTCCCGTTGGTAAAATGCACTGTTGGAATATTCCAGAATATGTCACAAAACCTGCCTTTTATTCCTTGATATTGCTGCTTATTTTACAACCATCAGGTTATTTGTAAATGATTCTCTAAACTACAGTGATGTTCTCCTGGTTCATAAAGGGTTCAGTGAAAGTTCAGCGCTGATATAGGATTGTTTGAAAAAGCCACCGTCATATTTCTGGGCCCCATAAACTCTAAGCTGTGCAGAAATGCCTTTAAAGGCTACTATCTCTGATGACTGTGATACGTCTCTCGCTGCAGTCGATTGCTTTTTTAAGGAATGTAAATTATTTACATGAGCTTGACCTCAGACTTCTGATTAGTTTTATGGTGTTAGTCTCTAAAATGTTTTAATGGGTCTAAATATTGTTTTAAATTTCCAAATACAGTCATTTTTGCTAAAAAAACCACCATTCTTTATGGTTGGATATTAAGAATGTTCTTTTTCTTTCTTCTTGCTGCACTAGTCGCTTCACAGAGTCGTTCAAATTACTCCACATAACAGAAATCATGACACTGCCTTGGGAAATTTGGGTCATATTATTATTAGCAACAAAACTGAATTGGGTTTTTTATTAGCAGCAACCCATAATTACCAAAATTACAAGAAATATGTGTCATGAATCTACATAATACACGAGTTTCACTTTCTGAAATGAACTTTTTCACAATATTAAAATTATTATTACTTCTATTTTCTCTAAATTTTAAATCAAATTGAGGAATATTTTACTCTGATTTTAATGAGAATAAAGTACAGTAAAGAGCATGTAAGGCCTTCCTGTTTCAACTCCACACTATTATTTTGAACTTTCTGTTAATGATCAACTTACTTTACCTTTAGCAGCATTATTTAACTGTTGATCCTGCTACTACTCCAACTGATGAAATATTTGTCATGTGAAAACAAAATTTCCACCCTCAAAATGATTAACGCTGTCGAGGATGTTTGATTTTTCTGCTTTTGAGCAAACCTGTATTTCCTCCAGCTACCACCAGGGGGAGCCAGGGGAAGTTTATGACCATACAGTAAGAAGAACGAAAAAGTAATAGGGATAACATTTAAAAAAAAAAAAAAAATATTACAAGAATATTCGTCATAATAATGTGTGAATAAGGTAATATTTTGAAAATAAGGTCGTAGAGTCATAATATTACGAGAATAAAATAGAATAAATACAAGGAGAAAGTTAAGTATGAGAAAATAAAATAGTAATAATGAAAATAAAGTCATATTACAAGAATAAAGTCTTAATAAAGTTATAATATTTGAATAAAGTCAAAACAATGAGGCAAAAAGTCATATTATGAGAATAAAAAGTCATAATATTAAGATTTTATGCTCATATTATTTCGACTTTAATTTTATCTTTTCTTAGTCTGGCCTTAATTTTCCGTCATAATGTCCAATTCTGCGTAATTTAAATCTAATTTTCTCTGCACAGATATATAAATTATTTATCGATTAACTTATCTGCATGTGCATATTTGTTATTTTATTCATTTACTTATATACAGTCATATTTGAAATTCATCACTCTCAAGCATAATTTTATATTTATTTTATATTTATTTCTTTTCCGTTCCTGTATTTGTATTACTACTATTTAACACCTTGGATTGAGTAGCTTGTCAACTAATAAACAATTTCCTCTTGGGGCTCAATAAAACATCTGTTATTCTGTTCTTAAAGAAAAAAAGGGATTAATGATGAAGAAACAGAGGAATGTGCTCCGGTTCCAGTTGAAAATCCAGACCAGGTTTCCCTTCCTACTGGGAGAAGCAACAGCTGGCCAAACTTAAAAATTCTTAGTGGCCCAAATAACAGAATGTCACCAATGTAAACAACATAAAGCAGCATCTGTTTGTTGTGAGTGTGAGTTGGCAGAGCAGCAGCAGCAGATCAGATGAAGAGGAGAGACAGAGAGCAGCTCTGAGCGGGTGGGAAGAGGAATGTGAGGGGCTGGGCAGGCCTGGATGGAGGAAGGAGACTCTGGACTACAGTGCAGCCACAGCTGGACAAAACATCTGAGTTACGTCATGCAGGCGGAGAAACAGGCACCAAATGTTAAATATTTGGAAGTGATCACTCACACCTTGACTGAATCACCATAAAAATCCCCCTTTATCTCATTATCGACACACCGTTTCTATGAGAAATAAAGAACAAACAAAAACAAAACAAGCAAAAACCTCCATGCAGATTGTTTTCCAGTCAGTTTCGGTTCAGGGAAGGAAGGCCAAGAAAGATTGTGGAGCAGGAAAGTCCCTCTAATTGTTATCCACAGGAGTGCTGCGGTGAAAACAGGCCTCCGATTTGGCACAAATAAGTCGAGAAAAAAAGTATATCAGGACTTGGGCTGTCCTTGTGGAGCACGTTTTGAAAACAAAAGCTGCAGTCAAAGTGGAAAACAGGAAAAAAAGAAAATGACCTGACCTAAGTGAGTTTATTTTTTATGAGATTTATTAATTATCTATTAGTGAGATTCATGTTTGTTAGTGCAAAAATATATGGATTTTTAATTTGTAAACTTATGGATTTTTGTTTCTAGAACAGATATAAATATCTGCTGAACAAGATTGAAATAAATGCTTTGGTTTGCTTAACGTTAAAATCAAACTTTCAAGTTCATTTGCTTTTAAAAAGTGTTTTAAAAAATTGCTTACTACCATCTGAGCAACAGAAAATTTTACTTTACCTCAGATGAAAATACGTAAAAAGATGCAAGTTACTTCAAGTATTTGTTAAATTGGAGAAAACAATGAATCATGTAATTGTCTATAAAAAAGAATACAAGAATGGTGATAAAGTCAGAATAACTGAAACATTTAAACTTTATTAATTGATCAAAGAATAAACTTAAAGACACTAAATTGAGATTTATATTTCTATTACATATTTTAAACTGCTTTTGTTGCTCTGGAAACTTACTGTCCCATTTTTTGATTATATTTTCTGGGATTGTAAGAGGTACTTTCTTTGTTTCCTGAACATTTCTATGATTTTCCAGGTTTTTAGTTGGATTTGCAGTGATGATGTGAAGTTTCCGAACAGTTTTCGGTGTTAGTTGTTGATTGGGTGGATAAATCGTGGCCTGCCGTCAGCACAGCCAGACACAGTACTTCAGTTTGTTTATGTGAAGCTCTTCAGCTTGAGCATCTTAGTCTTTTGTCAAAGTTCAGTTTCATGCAATGTTGGCTTGTTTCAGAGCTGCTTCTCCACGCCGTCTGCTAATGCAATAAATGATTCTTCAGATATGTATCAGAATAAAGTGAACTTTAATTTCCAAAAAAAACAAGTGTTCCCAACCAGACGACATTATTGACATATTGCACAACAAAAACAAACAGCTGAATACTGACAAAAATCACAGAATTCAAGACATTTTTCTTGTTTTTTTTTTTCTCCTTAAAAATAAAACAAAACTGGACAGATTTGGGGAGGAAGTGCTGGAAACGCCACCAGAATCAGCTCTCTTACTCAATCCTTTCCTGCTTCAACTTCCTCTGCGGCATCCTCTTTCTTCTCGCTGACGGCAGCTTCCGCTTTTTCCACGTTTTCCGCTGCCTCTGCGTTCGATTCGGGCTTCTCCTCACTCTTCTCCTCACTCTTCTCTTCACTCTTCTCTTCACTCTTCTTGGGCTCGGGAAGGAGGATGACTTTCCCGATGTTTTGACGATCGTGCATGCGCTTCATGGCATCAGCCACCTGGGAATAGAGAAAAGGACATGACCATAAACCGTTATCATTAAAAAAATATATTTAAAAAAAATCCAACATTCACTCTTTTTGATAATTTTGAAGTAAAACAATGATTTGGGGTAGAAATCGACACTTTTTCCAATATGTTCAGCATGTACATACCATTATTGTGTTTTCAATTCAGCACAGATGCACTTAAAGGTGATAAATAAAAACTACAGACGATATAAGGAGAAAACAAACAAAAATAAAAACTTGGGAAGATTTTATCCTAATTACTTGACACATGATTGGTGCCACATTCTGCTACAGCTAAGCATCCTCATATAGTATGAGGTTCTGTTGCTAGGGTACTGTATTTCCTTTAATGCAAGATATAGGAGCAAGTTTCAAATAAAAAAATAGTTTCAAATAAAAAAATTCTTAATGTTGATTAAAAAGTGCTACATTATTTCACAAAGGAAAATTATTTCCTTTGTTATAATGGAAAACTGTTTTCCATTATACTTTTAATTAACAATACTAGGGATTATTCACTCAAAACAAGCTCTTATTTTGCTGAAAAGCTAAGTTAGTTTTGTGTTATTTCAAGCTCACCAAGAAACTGGATCAAAATTACTGGGTAAGATTGTGTTTTTGTAGCATGTATATTTTTATATATATAAGGAATATTTTAAATTTTAGCTCACACACTAATTTAAAAATCCTCAGGTTATTTCTTCAGCTTACAATTTTTAAGTTCTTGCTAATAATAGTGTTCAAAACCTGGAAGTATCATTAGTCAAGGTGACCCATTATACTCCCTTGAACAGGTTAGGATAGGTCTGTGGACTATTGCAGTTTTTAAACAAAGTCATTGAACCAACAACAACAACAAAAAAAGCATTTTTCTTTTCCATCTGCCATTGAATAGCGCATACAGCAGTAAAAGTCGTTGACCAAACCTTCTGGAACTCTGCTTGGGTTGCTAGGTGACGGGTTGGGCTTGGCTGCCGTTGCTAGGTGACGGGCAGTGCCCATGGAATGTGACTCAACAACAGAATAGACTTTATTTTCATACCCAACGGAAAATTGCTTATTTGTTGACAAACTACTCCATCCAAAGTGTAAAAGTATTAGAAAATACAAATAAGCCATATAAAATGTATTTAATGACAGCAAGTGCGTACGTGGAAATGTGTTAATCTATTAATAAATCTACAGATGAGCCCGGAGTGAAGAGTTGGGGGTAGTATATTCTGACAGCTAGGGGCAGGAATGATTTCCTGTGGCGCTCTGCAATGTGTTTTTTTTATGTAATCAGTAATTGAGAGGTTTTTGAATTGGTTAATTTTCCAGACACAAAAAAAACAACTTATTACCAAAAAACAACTGGGTATTTGTTTTAAACACTTGGGCTGTTTTAAGAACACATCTAATCCATTTAAAACCTCATCATCATTTATTTATTTTTCTTTTTTACATCACAGTTGTTCCGTATTCCTACTATATTTTATATTTACTGAGATATTCTTGTTTATTATTATTTTATTCAATTATTTGACTTGCCTTCAAGAGTTGCGATTTTTTAACTTGTGTTTTGCACAATGACAATCAAAGGAAACCTGAGTCTCATTCAGCTGAGGCCCAAATGGAAGTACAAAAACTTCCAAAATGTGAATTTTGGATAATAGGTGGCCTTTACCAGTGACAATTCAAATGCAACAAATAAAAATTAGTTTAACTTTACCTGTGCATTCAACATTTGAATGCACAGGTAAGCATTCCTACGTGAATATTTCTTCAAACTCACCTCTTCAAAGTGGTAGCAGGAGTCGATGTGGGGCTTGATCTTCCCCTGCTGGTACAGCTCCAGCAGCTTGGTGAGCGTCCCCTCGAACAGCTCCTCATCCCGGATGTAGCCCAGGTGGAAGCCAGAGATGGCCTTGTTGGTCTGCATCAGTTTCAGGGTGTTGAGGGTGAGCTGGTTGTACCAGGTCTTCGCCATCGCCAGCAGGTTCTTCTTCTGGCCCGTCACACAGTTGGCAGCTCCTGGATCCACAGAGAGACAAAACCAGAATCTAAAAGGCCATTTAAATGTTGGCACGGGAAACAGATGAAGGTTTTAACATAGCTTGTTCATTTACATTAATGGTACTTTGAGGGAAACCAAATATTCAGGATTATTTTACTTTAAAAATCTGTTCAAAAGATAAATTTTGAACAGAAAATTTGGTACAAATTTTATTTTACCAAAATAAAAGTTGAAAATTAAATATTTTCATCTAGAAAAATACAAATTTTTTTAGTTAAATATTAACTAAAAAATAGTTGATATTTTTAGTTAATATAAACTAAAATAAAATTAAAATTATATTAAATATTTTTTAATTTTTTTTAGTTAAATATTAGTTTAAAAAATTCATTAAATATTAACAAATTTTTTTAGTTAAAAATGTGTATTTTTAAAGTTTTGGTTTTTCTGCAGAAACACAAAACCAAAACTTTAAAAATACACATATATTGTAAGCAAATATCTAAAAAAAAATAAAATAAAGTTTCCTTATTTTACACCGTCTTCTTCACTAGTTTGCCAGCAGTTTTAGATGCAATAGCGTCTAAAAACTGCTGGCGCCTCTGCACCAAATAACCCGACAATCAAATACTTAATTTGATTGCCACTTACCGAAGACGATAAGCATGCCCAGAGGTTTTAGCAAACCGAAACCTTTTTGAGTGTCGGAGCCACCAAGAGGGTCCAGGACAATATCCACTCCTGCAAAGAAAAGAAAGGAAACCGTCAACAGAAAATCTTAATGTTCTGTTTCACAGCAGTAAAAGCTGTTTTGTTTTCTCACCCTTAGGGCTGATTTTGCGGATTTCAGTCACATAGTCTTTGGTGCGGTAGTCGATGGGGTGAGTGACGCCACCTTGGCTGATGGTCTCATGTTTGGAAGCAGACGCGGTGCCGAAAATCGTCACATCCTTCACGGTTTGACACAGCTGGGTAGCAGCGATACCCACGCCGCCTACAGATGTGCACACACAGATGAGACTGGCACCATCAGGAAGGCGGTTTGTTTTTTTTAGTTAAGGTGCCGTTTCACACGCTCTGCACTGTGATTACAAAACAACATCTGTTGTGGTTTCATAAGTACTCTGCTGATCAGACACTTTTATAAAACTGCTTCCTGACTCACTGCAGCCTGTTTGAATGTAAAAACCTGCATACAGACCAAGAGTATGACTTTATATCAAATAAAGTTTGTCTGCGAAGCATATTTCAGCAACATGCCAGTGGAAACTCATTATGTAGTCCAAAATTATGGAAACCAGTAACAAATGTTGCATTTTGTCAATTGCCATCATTAAAATGATCAATAAAGATAAAATATTTTGGTCAATGGTCCATTTATTGTGACCCAAAAGCAACTCTAATTGGTTTTTAGTCTAGATTTAGAGGAACTCTGTTTCTGCTGAGTTCTGTTTCTGGAAGTTTGATCCAGAGCTATGCTGCATAGATGCTGAATGTTGCTTCTCTGTGTTTGGTTCTAGTTCTGGGGATGCAGAGTGGACCAGAACAAAAGGTAACTGTCTTTATGTGACTCTGAGGTCACTTTTTACTTTTACTCCAGTAAAAGTATGTTGAAGTTGTGCTACTCTTACTTTAATACACTTTTTGGATAACTTCCCCGCCTCTGCATACCACACAGGGAAATAAAACTTTAGAAAATATAAAATAAGGTCAATAACTGGGATATTTAAATATTTAAATCCTACCGGCAGCCATGTGAATGAGGACGCTTTTCCCTGGCCGGAGGTTGGCCATCTCGAACAGCATCATGTAGGCCGTCATGTAGTTGATGGGCAGAGCAGCGGCTTCCTCAAAGCTCATCCCGTCTGGAATGGGGAAGGTACGGTTAGCGGGAACGACCGCCAGTTCCTGCCACATGCCGTGGCGGTTCATGGCGATGACGCGATCTCCTACCTGAGGCGAGAGAAAAAGGAAAATGGTAATTTCTGGTCACCTTGTGAAGTTACACTTCACAAGGTTTTATAGGGGACATATTGTGCAACAATCACATTTTTACATGTTTTTGTTCTTTCATTTGTATTTTTACTGCTTCGAGAAACAACGTAAAATGATGACAAAAATACTCAACCAATTTTTTGGGCAATAAGTTAATGATTTTGGTTCAGTTTCAAAAAAACTCACCTATTAACCCCAGTGAAGTACAGCCCACATGCAAAGGTCAGCAAAGATTTGTTTGTTTTTTAAATACAAGAATAAAGTTATAATTCTAGGATATAGCTAAAGAGAATACATTTGTTGGATCCTCTTCTTGCTTCTGGAAAATGTTTATGCTGTGCATTTTTTCAAAATGGGGGGAAAAAAGCATCATTATGGTTAAAAAAAAAGGGGCCAAAACAGCAAAGGACACAGGAAAAGTGTGATCTGATTGCGAACGTTACTCTGCTTCCTCCCCAACAGTTTTAGTAGCCACTTCCTGCAGAGCACAACTCATGACATTAGACATAAACAGAGCTTTCATATGTTGTAACTCTTCTTTAGTAACCGCAAATGTTTTTTTTTTTTACTTTCACCTCAGATGACTCCCCTGATCCAGCATCTCGACACTGAAATTTGTGACACATTTTTGCCTTGCAGGGTGATCCCCAAACTGCATGGTCGTCACTTTAAGAAAGGGGAAAAAAAATTCAGTTCCTGGAAAGATGGCATGAACTTAAGTGACTGCAGGCGACGCTGGAGTCAGGGCTGTAAAAACATGTTTTGACAGTTTTGTACACATCTAGGCATGCCCAGATATTTAACAATCACCCCAACCAACCGGACAAACTTCTTCTTATTAACGGAGGAAGAGGTCAAGCCTCGACGCACTCAATGAAAGACGTAGTTAGATGTCTTAAATAAACACTAGAGTTGGACAGTATGGGGACAAAAAGACAGCTTTGTCTGGGTGGTGTTGCAGTTAGATTAATAATATTATCATGACAGTGATGAACTCTGACCTGAACCTTCAGAGCCACATAAAGATGGTTACAAAATCAACCTTTTTAACCCCTGAAGAACTTTACTGATGTCTCAGCAGGATCTGGAGAAGCTCATCCATACATTTATCTTTAGTGGCATCGATTACTGCAACAGTGTCTTCACAGGTCTGCCTAACAAATCAATCCTCCAGCTGCAGCTGATCCAGAACGCTGCTGCTGGAGTTCTGACTAAAACCAGGAAATTTAAAAGCCCTTCCCCTGGCTCCCTGTAGCACAGAGAATATACTTTAAAAGTAATTGTTGTTAGTTTATAAATCACTGAAAACCTTAGCACCACAATACATTAAAGACCTGTTGTCACTGCAACCTTCGAGACCTCTCATGTCTTCTGGTTCTGCTCTGCATCCAGAACCAGAACCAAAAATGGAGAAGCAGCATTCAGCTTCTATGCACCACAAACCTGGAACAAACTTCCAGAAAGCTGCAAAATAGCTGAAACACTGAGTGCATTTAAATCTAGGCTAAAAGCCCACCTTTTAGAGTTGCTTTTGAAACATAACAAATGAAACATTAGTCAACAGTCTGATGTGTAACGGCGGCAAAATGTAATGTTTTATGCTCACTGTGTTTCTAAGACTTTCCGTTTTGTGTTTTTATGATGTAAAGCACTTTGAAATGCTTTGTTGCTGAAATGTGCTATACAAATAAAATTAGATTAGATTTGGCCAGGGCTGGATGTAAGGATGTGAGGCCATGGGCTGGAGCCAGTTTGGTGCCCCACTTATTACAGAAAAATTACTTAGCACTAATTCAAATTACTTAACATTAATAGGTAATGTTATTAATATAGTCACAACAGCAAGCTCAAACTGATGCATGGTAGGTTTAATATGTCCTGTAGTTATCAATGCCATGTTATTCCCAGAAAAACTTCACTATAGCTTCATAATTTCCAAATCCTTTATTATTTAGTCATAAAAATCCAAAAATAAAACAACTAATTTATTTTGGGCAGTTAATTTCTATAAAAAGTACAATGTGCCAAACATGCAATTGTTAAAAATCTAAAAATTATAAAAAATAAAAAAAAAAGTCTTTGGGGCTCCTCTGTAAAACGCTATTCTGTAATACTGTCCCCTTTTCACAAAACCCCCCAAAAAACATCCCATTACAAAATAGCTCTTCATCCTCTTTTTGCAAAAGAGCTTTTCCTAATTTGAAAACCCCAAAATTCATTGTATTTACTCTAAGAAAAGAGAAAAATCAAGTTGGTGGTGAGCTTCTGCCCCAGTTACCGACGGCAACAGAAAAAGGGGGAGGAGCTTCCAGTTCGGGGTTACTACGGTAACCTGCCAAAAGCAGCAGAACAGAACTTAAAACATAAATGTCCAAAGAAACATCTAGTTGACTAAACAAAATTGAATTCAAAGAATAAACAAACTTCCCGTTTATGATATTGTTGAAACAAAACCCGGCTACAGATGTTGAATCAAGAGTTGCCTTTTTTTTCAAAAGGTCATGTCACATTTGTGGCTCTAAACAAACAGGTTTGATTTTGCTGGACAGAAAGTAAAAAATGGCTCTTTGGATTGTAAAGGTTGCAGATCATGTGTTAGACCGTATAATCATCACTGATCCCCCCAAAAACTCTCTATGTTTACATTTCTGCTGCCATTTGCACAGTTTGTCACTTTGTAAATAGTCTGTTTTTATTGCACATTTTTATGGACCAGAGCACACTACCTTTAATAACCACACCATAGTTTATGTAGTAATTTTGCCCTTACTGTAAAGTATGTTATTCTTAAATCTGTTTTTATTTATTTCTACATTTATCTCGTGTTTCTCTATGTATTTTGATTGCCTATCACAGGAGTTTAAACTGCATGTGTTCTGCAGGAGACTGCTTGTTTACAAAGTAGTTGCAAACTAAATTCACACAAAAACATTTTTGGTTGCGAGAATAAATAAATCCAAATGATTTCTATTTAAAATAACTCCAGTTTAAGTGAACTAAAAGAAAAAAAATACTTATCTGATTTTTGCATTCAAAAGTTTCATATAGATTTGAAAAACATAAAAAAAAAGAAATTCATAACACCAAAAATTGGGGGAATTAATTGTCTTGCACTGTTATGGACATATTTTTGTAAACAAGATTTGTCACTTGAATAAACTTGCTTTATTTTAAAACAGTTAATAAATGTTCTGTGTTTTAATAAGTCACTACTTTATCAATATTTAGTGACATAGAGACGCACAAGTCAAAGTCCTGACATCTGCGACACTTGGACGAACCTGAAGCCGTCAAGTTTGTCTCATTATGAATATGAACAAAACAGAGGAGGTAATTTTAGTTTTTAAACACAAACAGGGTCAGAGTTTGTTGAGGAGAATGTGATCTCTTCTGATGCCATCTGTTGGGAAAGCAGCACCAGAACCAGGCACTTAAAAACATCCTGACAACCTGATAAAGAATGCTGCGTCTGTTCTGAGGAAAACTGTGAAACATCCAAACCTGAAACCGCTGCTGCGCAAGTTACTCAGCAGGTTGTTGCTAGGTAACCAAAGAGCGAGTGAGTTAGTTGAGTCCACCAAACTTGCATAGTTGGTGGTCAGAGTGACTGACTAAAGCCTTTCCCCTGCCTACATCTCCCAGAATGCTGTACGGTTCTGGATTGGAAGTTCAGTGATCTGCGCCATCTTAGAAGGTGGACAAGCTGCCTCCATTCTAGAGAACACAAAGAGTGCATACAACAATAAACTTTAAAAGGGATTTGTATAAACTATTTGTGTGAATTACAAGCTTCTGGTAACTGACAGAATAAGTAAACGGCAACAAACACGTAGAGTACATGTCCATTTTAGCTAGTAGATAAAAACTACATTAACTAATTTTGCTAGTTCAGTAGCAAATGCTACAGTAAATATCACTGATATTTATCTGAGTATTAAGTAGAGAAAGCAAGTAAAGTTCTTGTTTACAGGATAGGAACGAGGCGAGAGCTAGTTCTGAGCTTGTGGCTTGTTTGTTGTCATAGCAACTCCACAGCAACTGCCTGCCAAGATGGCTGCCAGTTACAAAGTTCACAGAAGTGTGATGTCACAAGACCTATGGATTGATACTGATCACACGTCTGTTGTGATATACATATTGCCATTGATTTATGACTGTAACAGAATAATAATCGATAGAGTTGCAAAGGGGTCAGAACTCCACAGCCAGTCGGTCCCGTTCCCAAATGTTTTCTGAAACAGCCACACCCTCCGGTCCTTATCTGGAGACACTGACCTGCTCCGCCTCGCTCCAAAAACACTTTGGCATCCTTTTATGTTATTGTCTGCAGCTCTTTGCTCTCACACTGCAAGGCCCACCCAAATTCTTACACAAAACGAAGCCAAACAACCTGCGGCGGCGGACTCCATTTTTCTTCAAATCTTCACATCTTCAGGGTGGATAAGTTTCAGATTTTTACTCCAAACCCTGCTGGGATTTCCGACAGCTTCCTGTACTTCCTTTTTGAGGCTTCTGCCCGAAATCTCACTGCAGTGTTTTAGGAGTCCTGCTCTAAGAAAGCGGAGGGGAAACATGGCAGCAGGAATGAGAGGAAGAGTGTAGAAAGAGGAGGGGGAGGGAAATTCTTTACAGACAGCGAGGGATAATGAGCAGCTTTGGTAAAACTTGGATAACAAACATGTCAACCATGTATGACAGCAAAACCAAACCCAGGACAGAACATTTCAAACTTATTTCTACACTGACAAATCGCTACCAAAACGTGGGAGAGTCTTCAAAAAGACAAACAATATTGATTTAAGCATAACAATGATTTAAAAACAATCGATGGGGTCAGGTCGGGTTTTCTGAAGGAGGATTAAGTGGAGTCGTTTCTGCCAGTCGGACTCGTTGATAATGTACGCCTCAACCTTCATTTTAAACCTACCAGAACAAACTGTTATATTCATATAAATGCATTGATTATGACAAGCTGCCTTTGCATTCCAGTTTTAGTATTACTGTGCAGAGCCTGCTGCAGGCAGGGCATAAGTGTAGCACAGACATGCAGCTGCAACGTTTCTGTCCAATGACTGGAGACGTAAGTATAGATGAGTCCAGAGGTTTAGTTTAAGTAACTGTTTACATTGCAAATGCATGCAAAACTTTGTCAATATTCCAATAATGTTGAAAAAATTGAGTTTCGCAATTGCGGCGTCTCCGTTATGCGATTAAATTCAGACGTGAATGCATTTGTTCACGTGATATGTCATTAAAAATCACGCTGAGAAATAATCTTTTGCAAACCTGTTTTTTTCAATGAAAAAAGCTTACATTTTGTCAAAAACTGAAGGTGTTTGTTTTTTTTTCTAGTGGGCAGAAAATTCAGAAATTTTCATCACCTAAGAGTAGAGATACTTCACAATAAAATGACTCAAGTAAAGGTAAAAATGTGCAATGTAGTCCAAATACTGTAAAAAGTATTTTTACAACAAATGTATCAATTTAATTGATTATAACTAGTTCCTGCCAAAATCTGACTTTAGGTTACTGTATTTTTTCTGCAGAGGTCTATAACAGTTTATATGGATTATCGGAACTTTGGAAAAGAAGGTAGAGACTTAATAAAACCAACACATTGAACTTTTAGTATTTCATTTGTCTGTAAAGACAGTGGAAAGTTGCAATATGCCATCTCCATAATGAACTTTATCCAAAAGTTTAGGTTCTTGAAACTATTTTGAGGACGTCACTAAAATATCCTCTGCTGATCTTCAGATCAGGCTTCAAAAATGTTTCAGAATTTCTCAGCAAGAAAAAATCTAAATTTGGCCTCAAAACAAGAAGTGAACTCTCGCTCTGAGATGCATTTCATGTACTGACACAAAGTGCATCAACTCTGCATGTCTGCAAAAGGCTGACATTTACAATTAAGCGTCAACAGTTTGCTAGCTTTAAATAGCATTTTTATTTTACAGTTGAAGTCCGACTGCAGCAAATAGCACAGACTCAGGGAAGCTGAATGAAAATGCACATTTTTTTTATTTTTATTTGTAGAAAATGTGTGATTTTTCTTCTACTGCGCAATTGCGCACCACTCTGTGTTACTTTACCACATAAAACCCTGTAAAGTTCACTGAAGCTTGTGGTTGTAGCATAAGAACAGGTCAGGGTGCATTTAATAGCTGCAACAAATTCTGTTCCTTGTATATGCAAAAAGAAAAAAACCATCCCAAAGAATACATAGAAAGAAAGCAGGATACTCCTTTTCACACAATTAGATAGATGCATTGTGAGGAGGTTCGATTTGCTCCTTATGGTCTGAGCCACCAGAGGAAGTAGCTGAACTTTCAGCAAGAGCTAAAAGGTTAGCTGGCGTGACTCGCTCTGCTTTTATCTTCAATATTCTGTTGGACATACCATTGCTGCATTTTGGAGTAAAAAAGACTCTTTTGGACTATCGGGAAAAGGCTTTTCCATCTTTGCTACCAGGGTTAGCCGTGGCTGTAAGCTGTTTACTACCAGTTGCTGGGGGAGTGGCTCTGCCTGACCCCGTAGTGATCGACTCCCAGCAGCTGTGCAGCGCCGCCGTTCCCCTGCTTGGATCTCCGAGCCTCTCATACTGCCAGGACCTCAACGTACTTTCAGTCTCTGATACTTTTCATCGGTTGCTAATAAGAATAATCATCATCATGGCAATCCTCACTGCACCCAGACTGCGGCTGCAGTTTCCCCACTTTGTTTTCCAGCTCAAAGCAGAGCGCCTCTGCCTGTTCATTCTTCAGGTAATCCTTTATGTACAGAACAGAAGCTGCTAAGATAAGAACAAATTACAAAGTGCATGCTGCCGATTGCTCCGATATCCAAACTTTGCATTAATTTTGCATGTTAAAAAGACAGTATAAGCCTATGGACCCCTATGATTTAACATATTGATATTCGCAGATGAAATATCGATACCTTCTGAGGGTAGAAAAAGCTTGTAAATATCGCAGAATCAATATAATTACACAGCCCTACCTGTGGATCAGTATAAATAAACACCTCATGAAAAGGTGCCTCAAATAATAAATATGTCCTGACACTTTTAATTCTGTCTGATCTGTTCAAAAGCTTCTATTATAGGAACATAGAACAGCCATAATCAATCTGCAGGTAAATAACTGATCTACTTGTTTACATGTCAGCCCTGGCAGCAATTGAAATGAATATGTGGAAAGTTCTGACCAAGGAAGGTGGGAAATGAGGCGCTCCTGCTGCGAGTGAGCGAAAGAAAAGGCCTCAAGGCCACGCTGCAAACCAGACAGTGGCAGCTTTCATCAGACCAGTTGTGGAACATAATGCAGGAAGAGAGCTTCATCCCACACAGCTTTCAGAAGAAAAAGCCCCACATTACATGAACGGCTCACAATTATTCAACTATCAACTCTTTTTTTAAACCCAGAAAGCATTTTAAAGGTTTTGTCAGACTTAAAACCCACCTGTTTAAATGAAACATTGACCAACATTTTGATGTGTAATGACAGAACATGAGAAAAATATGTTTACTGTGGTGACTTTTGTGATTTTGTATTTTTATGATCTGAACTGCCTTATTGCTAAAATGTGTTATACAAATAATCTTGATTTATTTACGGACTTAGATTAAGCTAGTTAGCATAGCCACTGGTGACTGTAAGCTGTTTCTCTATACTGGGCACATTTAGCAGCTACTACACGAGCTTGATTGACCATGCTAAATTCCGCCTCCAGGCTCTGATTGGTTATTTTTGGTTGGGCGTGGTAATAAATTTTGCTGGACAAAAAAAATTGTCCCATAATTTATAACAATAAATGACAATATTGTTGGTTTAAGACGATTTTCAAGTAATATTATGGTAATGGGATAATAATGCTAAAACATTCTAAAAGATTTTTTAAACTTTACATTCTAATGAACACTTAACAATGGAGCTGGAAGACATTTTAAATATACAAAATAAATAAGCAAAACAACAGAAACAACTAATTAAATGAATTTTTAGAATTAGACTCTTTGAACAAAGTTGATCTTCACAAACTAACTAAACAAACTAAAGACTTTTGTCCTCTAATCTCTGGTAGAGAGAAGAATTATGCAAATGGAAATCAATGAGCTCATTTCTATTTATCCTGTGATTGATTGATTTATTGATCATTGGGACAGGACTGGTGCTTTTTTCAGATGGCAGTAGTCGCTCAGGAAGGAGATGCATCTTTTCACAGATTATCTGTGTCACCACATGGTGATGGTTGTAACAAATATGTAAATAAAAAAAAAAAATAAAAAAACACACATTTAAAAAAAAAAAAAAAAAGTTACATACTGCAACTTTAAAACCCAAACATGATTAAAAATGATCAATAACAGTGAAATGTCTGTAAAACTGTAATGCTCATCAGTATGACTGCCTCCCACCTGCCCTAGATCTCATGTTTGATTGTGTGTACCTGTATGTTTAAAAACAAATAAAAATAAAGTATATAAAAAAAATAACAGGAATTTCAGCCCTGATATAGAGGCTGTTGGGCCCCCAACCTGAATCCTGCCCCGGACCCCATAAACTCTCTGACCGGCCGTGCGTATGGGCGCGTGAACGCGTTCAGTCACTCACTTTTCTGTCCGTCACGTCCTCCGCCACCGCCTGGATGACCCCGGATCCCTCCATGCCCAGCGTGACGGGCGGGGACGGCAGCAGCTCGTACAGCCCCTGCTTCCCCAGCAGCTCGGCGAAGTTCAGCCCGCACGCCTTGACCCGAACCAGAACCTCGCCGGCCTTCAGCGCCGTCTTCTGCATGCTCTTCACCTGCAGCTTGATCTTGTCGCAGCCTCCGTATCCAGTCAGCACCAGAGCCCGGAAGGTGATGGGCTTCTCCTCCTCGGCTGCCGCCGGGCTGCCGCTGCCTGACGCCGGCTCGGCTTCCTTCTCCTCCTCGGCGGCCGGTGGAGGTCCGCCGGTCTCCGTCACCTGCTCCGGTTCTTGCTGCGGAGTTGGAGCCTCTTCCTCGCCAGACATCATCTTCTCCACTTTTCAGGAAGCTTTCACGAGATTTTCACTTCGTTCGCTGGAGGCTCAACAAGCGGAAACGGGAAAACTAAAGAAAATTAAAGATGAAATTAAAGACAAGATGTTTGCGATTCATGAATCAGAGGCTCCTTATAAAGACACCCGCGCTGTTTGCAAACCAGATTGACTCTCCGCTTCCCCGCGTGAGCTCCACTCAACAAGTGGTTAAAGTCTGACGCCATAGCCACGGAGTTTCCGGTGCGGATTTTCACAATAAAACTCACTGTTTAGGACTGTTTAGGCAAGAAACACAACAACAACAAAAAAAAAAAACAAACAAACGTTAAAGGCTGTTGTTAACAAAAACAAACAAACAAGCAAACAAATAAATAATCAGGGTCTAATTTACTAGAAATAAATTATGTTGCTTTTGTAAATTAAAGGGCATTAATAGGTATTTTTACACATAGTTTGGTATGAACTCATGATGGTAGCGCTAATAAATCTTTTGGTCAGTAACTCCTTGTTGTCCTCCAAAATAAATAATTTTAATTTATATTTTTCAAGTACTTGAGTTCTGTTTATATTTTTAAAAATACCAAAATATTATTGCAACTCACATGGAATTGACTCTTACATTAACAATAGCGTCTGCAAAATATGCATTAATTTAAAAAATGTCATAAAAATTAATTTCAGACACGATTGTTAAGATCAAGTTGTGTCTTTTTAAAAATAAAATTGCATTGGAAAAAAAATCTTTCATATTTATTTTGTATTATTTATTTAATTGAATTTATATCCTCTCCAAATGCTTATTATTTTCTTGTTTTTATTTGATTTTATTTGTTGAATATGTTTAACTTTTTTCCTATAATGTTGTCATATAAGTAAATATCAGTGAAGCTGACCAGTTGTTTAAAAAGACATATTTAAACCACTGCCCCTTTAAACAAAATTCAAAAACATAAATACATAAATCAGTGCATAAAATATGAAAGCAGGGCACATTTTATTAGCGTGATTTACTTGTTTTATGTCAGATTTGAAATTTCAAGTTTCAAATATGGATAAATGATCACGGTAGAAAAAAAAAAAGTAAATAACTCTTTGATTGTGATAGGTGAACTTCCGGTGTAGTTCCGCCTGTCTCTGACTAACTTGACGGAGGTTTGAAAAACTGGCAGATCTGTTATGTTGGCATGAAAAACTTCAGGGATGTGAGGCGGAGAGATACAAAACTCGGACACCGGAATCCGTTGAGGAAAGACTGGATTTCCTCCAGTTTACAGCTGGAAGAAATATAATGTCTTTCTTACATTCATTGAGAAATAAAAACAGATTGGATTAAATGTGCTTTCTAGTTGTTAATCACCAATTAAAGCTTTTATTTTTGCATTTTTGCATTATTTTGTTGTCTCTTTGGAACAGCTGTGAAACAGTAAACTCAGACTTCTTGCTCGCTGCACTATAAAACACACCCACAGCTTTTTGCACACACACTTGCATCCTGCACTCAGAGCTGCTGCTGTTACATTTCTTACTGCTGACTGAACGAGGCTGACAGGAAATGGTGACAAACACAGAGGTTTCTTTTTAGTGGGTTTGAGTTTGTGAAATTTCCACAACACCATTTCTTATTTCTTGATGAAGTCCAGATAGAGTTGTTAAAGAAGTATTACTGATCCAGGGTCTGACTTTTCTATTTAAATTAGCTCTGAAAACTTTACACACCCGTTAAATTGTCTTACTGTAAACAAACGAAAGTCACTCTTTTGTTGATTTGGATGCATGAAAACTCACTGTGGTACTGAAAAATAGAAATACATCTTCATCATCTGCTTTAGTTTGGCTATGGAACAAATGGGCAGTCACCCAGGGCGGCATTAGAGAAGGGTTTGTGGGGAGGCATGAACATCTATTAAAGCCATATCAAAAATCAGAATTTTTTTAAAGGGCCGGTGTTCCAGAATGTATTGGTAAAACAAATTCAACTGTTAAAATGTAAATAAAAACCTATTTGTTTCTTATAATTAATCCGGTCCATCCAGGATTTTGTGATTGTTTTAGTGGTTGTTTTTTTCAATAAAAATCATAGATTTTGTGGTGCTAATTTAGAAATATTTGCACAATTTTTTTTTGTTGTATTTCTGCTAATGTATGATGTTAAATGTGATTTTTATTCATTTCCATATCGATTACAGACTATAACTTGACGTCAAGTAAGGCTGAAGCTGCAGTCAATCAAACCTTCATTTGTTGTAAAAAAAAAAAAAAAAAAAAGAAGCTGCACATAACAAGTATGATGTAAAAGAAATTTGACTTTGTAATTTAAGGCCTTGAATTTGGCCCTCTGTCTCTTTAAGAAAATCTTGCTCTTTCAGGAAGTTATCACAACATGGCTCCTCTATTAACCTTTTAGCAACGTTTTTACCAACTAAGAAGTAGTGTTTGCTAATTGCTGCTGGCTAGTCTGAAGGAGCTGAGTGGGGGAAGGTGCAGAAGCTCAGAAGCTTGGAAACTGCAGCGACAAGGAGGAACTGCGTCTCGAAGGCGGGGCTAGGACCACCCAGACGTTCTGCACACCTGAATGGTTGCCATGGAGACGAAAGGATTTCTCAAATATGCAAGAAAAATCAAAGCAACACTCCAGATTTGGTTTTGATAACATGATGTAAAACATTTTTTAAAAAGTAAATTTTACCTAACACTGATCTGATAATTAGGTTTTTAATCATATTATTAACTTACATAGTCCAATTAGCAACAAAACTCCAGCTATAAATAGAAAAAAAAAACTCTCATATTACCAACATTTAAAACTATAAACAAAACTGAAGTTGCTGCTACCTATTTTTACTGTTTTTTTCTTGTTTTGGCCAGAAGATGGAGCTAAAAACTAATCAACAGAAGAGATTTCCTGAGCAGAAGAAATCTGACATTACCAGCTTTTCACAGAGCAGCTAAATTACATCCTGTCATTACACAAAAATGTCAACAATCCCAGTTTTGTGCAATTTAATAACCAGATTCACCAGATTAAAAGTATCGCTTTAATGCCCCATTCTTATTTCCAAGCATATGTGCGAGAAAAGTTGTTGTTTTTAAAACTTCTTTATTTATTCCATTTATTTTTCCCCATTTATTCACTTAAACTTGCGAACAGAATAGTTGTGGTAAACTGACGGAAAGCATGGAAACGCACCAGGTGAACTATAATTAGTCAGAGAAGAACAGGAAGTGCTGAAGCTCAGCCTTCAAATTAAATTACATTTTTGTTGTCTCATTTAGTTTTTTTTTTTTTTTTTTTTTACAATTTCTTTTAATTGCAAAGAAATTTAACAATTTGTTTAATATTAGACATATTTAAAAGGGAGAAAAAGAGAAAGAACAATATTATGCTTTATATTTGCCTTGCAGACTTTCTTTTTAACCTAAATGTTTTTCTAGCTTCATGCGGCCAACATGAAGAAAAAAAGCCGTTGTGATTACTCTACTTCACAAACTATAGGTGCATGCGACTGGTCATTATGCAAAAGAAAAAAAGAATTGGGAGGGAAATGCAACTTATTTGGCATCTGAAGAGGGAGAGCTTTTTTGTTAACTTGGTGTTTAATGGGAGAAGCAAAACAGACCTCCGTGATGCTGACACTCCACCTATGTCAAAAAATCCAGCAAATAGTCTGATTGGTTAGAGCTCCGTTTGTGCAGCTTTGGTTTCCGAGATATTAAAAATTATTTTTTAGGCCATCCAAAATATATACTTTTTAAGATTACAATTACTGAAACTAGAAAATTCCTGAAGAAATGTAACTGGGGCCTGCCAAAGTGTGCCCGTCTGTTTGGAGCCAGCGTTCTGATGCTAAACATTAGCATCAATGCTCAAGAAAACTGCAGTGTAATCAATAGTAGGTGGAAAGTTACAAGCATGTTAACTAACATGAACTTGCACCATTCAGTCTGTTAAAAGTAGTGTATAAGCTAAAATTAGCCAAAATGCTAATGTGAGCCTACATGCTTTCAGGAGCATGAGGGGCATCTCTAGCATGAAGTCTGTAATTGACTTACTCCATTCAGTATACTGGGTAATAAGTAAGGGGAATAGCTAATACCTCAGTTAAGATAAAAGGCTAATGCTAATGCTCTGCCTTGCTGTGCAAAGCAGAGCCCTAACCTGAGTGAAAAAGATAAGACAGGATAATCTTATTGTACTGCCTATGGCAGTGCACTAGTCGAGAACAGTGAAATGGTAATGTTTGTGCTAATGTTAACCTGACAGAAGAAGATAATTCAAGCTAATATCGTTGCAGCGCCTATGGCTCTGCCAAAGGCTGAGTGAAATCTTAAGGCTTTTATTTTGAAATTTTCGGTAAGCTTCATTTTAAGTGGCAACACTAATCTCATGTGTAACACTAGTTAAGTCAGTTATATAATGGCCTAAAGAGCAAAGTCATGATATAAAAATGTCAAGGCTTTTATTTACGGAAGAATAAGTTATAATAATAATAACTAGATGCGTTTCCATTGACCGTAAAATTACCCAAATGAGGTTCAGGAAAATAAATTAGCTAATTGGAAAAACAGCAAGTTTGAAAAACACTCAGGTTTTGTGATAAAAGACGGTTTTGACACACCAACAATAGAGTTCCTTCAAGAAGATAACTGGGACAGAAAATGCAGACTCATTAAAATACAGTTGTAATAAAAAGAAAAAATACATCCAGTTTCAATCCAAGGGTTTTATCAGGAAGTTATGCTTAGCATAGCATTAGAACAGTTTACACAACAAAAACATCACTTCCTTCAACAGAATATCCAACACGTTTAAAATGAAAAGCTATCGCAGATGTTTGCACTGATCCTTTTATGAGAACTCTATATTCAAGAAATAATTTGATGTAAATTGTACGTTTTGTGATTCATGTCCTTAAATTGTTGTCCACCTGTTTTGGCACTGTCCCTTTAATGTTTTTTGGCAGAATGTGTGATTTTATTCACAACAACATAGAAGCAAAATGCATGCTGTTACGGGAAGATGTCTTACTTGGCCTCAATAAAAGCAGGCTGAACAATTCAGATTCTCATAAATCTTTTATTGTCACGATGAATATCACATTCATTGTTCCAGGTTGGGAAAGCATTGCCTTGCTGCATTTTACAATGAAGTTCTATATCCGGACTGTCAAAGACTCTGACAGAAAACAGCTATTATAACAATTTAAATCTTTACTGCTTCGAATGTTGGGAACCGAAGCCCATTGGCTTTTTCTTTTTCTTGAATACTGTTTATCTGTATTTATTTCTTTTGGTTTTTCTTGAGGGATAATAAATGTTTCACTCTGTCGTCACACAGTGTATCTACGAATAATAACACTCACTAGTCCTCTGCCTCCTTCCTTGCGGTTCGTGTACAGTCTCAGGGTGCTGGATTTGGGATGGAACCCTCCATGCATTGTTAGTAGACTCTTTCTTGGAAACTGCCAAACCAATATATATGGCAGATATATATATATAAATATATATAAAATGCAATACTGTAAAAACTTAAATAAGTTGGATCAACTTTAAGAAAATCAAATCGTTTTTTGCTAATTGCTAAAGACGGTTAAGTCAATTTAACTGAAGTTGCAGCAATAAAGTGTTCTGAACTTAATTTAAGTTAATAAAACTAAACTGAGTCAAGTTGAGTCATAAAATGTTTTGTACAGTGTTGCCAAAACCTAATTATTTTTGTGTTAAACTTTGATTAAATCCAACTGAAAAACATTTACATTTAAGTTGCAGAACTGATGCAGGCGATTTCAAACTACCGCAGAAACGTTTCGTGTCTTTTATTGTGACAGACCTGAAACGGAAGCAGATCTTTGTTTGCGTCACCTTTACGTGCAGGTATGAGCCCAGAACTGCTCGCCTGTTGGAGCAGAGCAGCGCAGCGCAGCGCGGAGTATGGTGCCGCCGAGCCCGACAGGCACCGAGTGGGACTGAACTGTTCAGTTTCTCAGGAGGAATCCTCCGGAACCAGCAGAACCGTCCGGTCCGCGACCCAAACACCGGAATCTAAATGCCAAGCAGAGCCGCCCAGTGATGGAGAGCAAAGCTTTACTTCGCTGTAAGATCGTGGTGGTCGGGGACGCGCGGTGCGGGAAGACGGCTCTCCTTCACGTTTTCGCCAAAGACTCGTATCCAGAGGTAAAAACACATTTATTGTTTTAAGAAAGCGAAACGCAGCCGTGGATATTTCACCAGCTGAAAGCCTCATGAAACGGCGCTTAATGTATTAACTGTTTTGGAATAAAACTGGAAAAATCAGCTTTTGTTTATTAGCTGTCAATGTTAAAGTTATGACTGAATAAAAACAGATTTTGTTATTTATATATTATTTTATCTTGGAAAATTTTTAAAAGTCTAGTTTCTTTCAAATATCCACAAAAAATAATATTTAAACAAACTTTTGTGATCATTTTACTTTTTATACTTTTTCAAAGTCAATACCTGAATCAGCCTCCAGGTGACAGTTAGTGTCACTTTGCGCACATTTGCGCACCGAGAAGCGCACTTCACTTCTTCCACTCAGCGCAACTTTAAAGGCTTTTGTGTTCATTAAGATTGTAATAAAATTGCTAAACAAACAATTCTAGTAATGATAAAGAGTTTCAAATGTAAGAATTCGTTGCTTGGAAGTAAATTATTAAGCATAGTGAATCCATGTGAAATAAAATACGCAATAAGTTAATTAATAAGTCACAACCTCTGCCTGAAATATAGAAAGTTGAACTTATCTTTATTCAAATGTGGCTGAAATCTGTTTCAAAATTTGTCCAAAATTTCTTACTCACCTTCACTGGCATGTGCCTCTTGTGACGTCACCAACCCAAACACACTTGGCAGGGATTTTCCTCTTACTGTACCTTTAAAAAATTTAAAGATAGAAAATCAGTATTATTATTACCCAATTGTGTTTTTTTTTTTTTTTTAAATCACGACTAAATGGGCTAAATAAATTGGTATCAATTTAGAAGCTACAAACTGATTTATTTATTATAAGTTTGTGTATAAGTTTATTTACATAATCAGAGCTAATGGACATAAACAGTCAAAGCTGTGCAATGCTTTATTTTCCATCTAATTCCTCTTGACATTCAGCGCCGGTTTCTTTCTGCAACACGGCAATTTGTGTTAAAAATATAAATCTGACTATACGGAAGGAAAAACCTGCCCAAATGTCTCTGACCTCCTGCCGTCTCGTTGCAGAACTACGTCCCCACCGTGTTTGAGAACTACACAGCCAGTTTTGAAATCGACAAGCAGAGGATTGAGCTGAACATGTGGGACACTTCAGGTAGGATTCACCACGAAAGCCGCCGTCAAAAAGACATTTCCCGAGCGGGCCAAGGCTTTCTGCCGAGCAGTTTTTCATTTTTACACTGTCGTCACATTTTCATGTGTCGTTAATTCTGATCTGTAACGAGCTGTCATCAGCATGTGACAGAGTCTGTTTCACAGTTTGGAGAGGAATATAAGCAACACATTCAGTTTAATGGTTCGTTTGAAGTGTTGATGTCTTCATGTTGGGTTTTTACTCAACATGAATAAACTGATGGTTATTTTATGCTTTCAATCACACTGAGCTGGAAAATGTTTACATCCACTGAACGTCCAGCATTTCATCAGGTTACATCCACAAACTCCAACCTGCTTTACTGAGATTTTATGTGATTCAGGACAAAGTGGAAGAAAAATGATGGAAAAAAATGTTTTCAAATTCTTTACATCTAAAAATCTGAAAAGTGTGGCCTGCACTTTCATTTACTTTTAGGTCTGAGCATCGGTGACCAAATTGAATAAAAAATGAAAGTGATTTTTCTGTCTTTAAAGTTGCTGAGTATTAGGGAGAAAAAATTAAATAAAAATGAAATTACAAGAATAAAATTATAACATTAAGAGAATAAAGTTGTAATAGTTAGAGAATAAACTCATTACATAAAGTCGTAACATTAACTTTATTATTGTATTATTTTGATTTTATTATACAGCTTCACTCTTGTAATTTTCTGACTTTATTCTCATAATATCATTATTTTATTTTCTTCACATAATATCCTAATAAAATGCTTTGATGTTTATAACGTCAAGGTTTATGGATGTTTTAAATGTTTTTCAGTGGAAATATGAGTCAGACTTGGATATTTGTACTCTGTAGATATAAACGAGTCTTTTTAAATTCTTTCACTTTGCTTCACTTTTATGTGACAAATGAAACTTCACATGCAGCACAGAGAGGAGTTTTAACCTCCACCCATCAGACCAGATAAACAAGCTGCAGATTAAGAGCTGCAGCTGCTGCTGGCCTGTGGGTGAGGCCACCAGCTTTCAGAAAAAACGCCTTCTGAAACTGCTGCCTCGTTCAAACACACCTCTTTCCTCACCGAGTTGTTTTGTGGATGACAATTACTCTGGTGGGACGCTTAAACAGTAATTTTCTCCTCCTTAGTTGAGAATGAAGCTCCTTTTTCAGCATGTGGTTACTGTACCTTACTGCTGGAAATGTGGTAAAACCTGATGAACAGCCTCTTGGGTTGGGTTTAATATCACAAGGAATGCTCTTTTTATGTATTTTAAATGCTCTTCCGTTCCATCTAAATACATCCGGATGGCAAAAAACAAAACAAACCTCCTCATGCCTGAAACCGTTTCTTGACTGTCAAGAAATGGTTGACAGCTCAGACATTTAAAGGGGATTTATTACACAAAATTCACATTTTTGCAGGCTTTAGTTCTTCCATTTGGGTCTCATCTGCTTCCGAAAACAAACACCCACCTGCTTATCTTGGCGATGAGTTTTCAGGTGTTTGGAATGTGGGCCGTCTCTTTGCTTTTGTTTTAAATCTATTTTATTTTATCACACTACGTTCAATAAAGTCAAACTCAAACTCAAAACCCTTCCTGAATGCAACGTTGCCAGGCCCAGCCTGTTGCCGAGCAACCCCAGCGGAATTCCGCCCGTCACCTAGCAACCCGAGCTGAGTTCCAGCACGTTTAGTCAGCTGGTTTTATGTGCTGTAAAATGGCTGCTTGTTCGGATTTAAAGTGTCAAACGGACTCACATTCATACCAGCTGACCAATAAAATAAAAAAAACATTCAAATATAGAGTTAAGAAACATCTGAGAACCTTTTTCCAACCTACCATATATTGGTTTTATTGAAATACAACATGTTTTGTATTGCTGAGTGGCTAAAATGAAAGGAACTAACAATTAAAATGGTGTTTCTAATTGACTCCTGATTACTTTCAAATCATTGGTTTTGGCCACTGACCACCATGAATCTCTAAAGCCACATTAAATTGTGGCTTCTTGCGACCAAAGGAAGCGGTTTAAGCCTTTCTGGAGTCTGTATTTCTGCCAATACCAGCGACTCACCTGGCCAATGGTAACCAGACCTGTGGGAAATACGAGGGAGCTAATTACATATTTAACAAGGTTACTATCAGAGAGTCTGCGGTCGCTGCTTTGGCTCCAGTCGCTGGGTTTGTGTTTACACAATGGGCTGCGCCATCCCTTCAGAAACAGCTATCTGTTTGCTGCTGCGGTTGCTGTTTCAAGAACATCATTCATTATTTAATTTCTCCTTCCTGTTGGCGGCGCAGCTGATTCGGCAAATCTGGATTTGATTTCACTCAGTTCACACCTGAAGATGATGAGATTCCCCAAAATGAACCTGATTTGTGTAAATATCCCTCATAAATTCTTAAATTTTTGTTTTAAAGGCTGAAGAAATGCAGTAAGACTAACAGATCTTTGCCACTTTGTCGTTCTGCTCCTGTTTTCTCACTTTTCAGGCAGTTTATGCTGAGTTTCAGGCATTTAGAGCCAGTTTTGCTGATGTGTGTACGGGAATGTGCAAGCATGCGTTAAAAGCTGTCAGGATGGCGGCGTGAGTTCGGCGTTCGTTGTCCGTCTCTCTGCGGACGAAAGTCAGAAACTAATCCAGCAATTCAAACAAGATCTGTTGTTTGAAGATGAAATTTTAAACACATTTAGGGGCATATCTGTAAATTAAAATACAAATGAAAAGTTAATTTACTTCAGATATTCATAAGTATTTATTTTTGCAAATTTCTCATTAGATTATTCTATTTTCGTTAAGTTAGTTTTAAGAGTGCACTTGCTAATTTTTATTAGTTATCCTCTGTGGTTATCCCCATTCATTGTGCACTATTTTCTGGCACAGTTTTTCCTTCCACTCAACTTTCTGCAACTTCTACATATCCTACCTGGATTAGAAATATGAGAATCTCAATTATTTTGTGTTCTCTTTTTGTAATTTTTCTTAATATTATTGAAACAGCAACAAAAAATTCAACATAAGTGTAAAGAACAGCATATAAAAGTTTGAATTACCTCTTATAACTTTTATAATAATTGTGTTGTAGTTTCCATCTTCCGTATTTTCCATTTGTATTGACTAAATATGTTGTGAAGTCATATTAACCTTATTTGTACGATATATATTTTTTGTTTTAGCAAGAAAAATTACTCATTGTCCAGAGAAAAAATAGCACTTAGTTTAATTCTGGCACATTTGCAAAAATGTTAATTGATGTGCATCGTCCCTTTCAGATAAATTCAATTCAATTAAAGTCCACTAAAGTCAGGAATCGTTAGCATCAAACAAACTGGAACGAATTTTGTTCTGGACGCCTTGAGTTGTTTGGATCGAGACTGAAATTCCTCCTCTGGTTTCAATTTGCTGAACATTTTTTATTTTTAATTCTCACAGAAAGAGAATTAAATTGGTGTCAATCGACTCGACTACAACAGCAACATTATTTTTGTTTGGTTTTGAAGATATTAATGAATGTTTAAAGGTCAAGAGGTCAACCAGGCTCCTCCACTTTTACAAAATCAAACTAAAGTTAAAAGTCGAAGCAGCACAAACAGAAAAATTGTTGCTGCACAAACCAGCACAAACATAGTCGAGTTGATTGACACCAATTTGATCTGATTTGAAGATGGTTGTGGGAGCTGGTTGACCTTTCATGACCTCTGGAAACATTTCTTAATATCTTTAAAATTATAGCGGCACAAACAGAAATTTTGTTTGACATCAATTTTCACTCAGGTTTCATCTAAACTTCAAGTTTAATTGCTTTTCTCGCATTTTCCAAAGAAATATTTAATTTAATATCTGCAGTAGTCGATTGTATGAACCAAATCATCAGTTGTTTCTGGTTAAATTCAACGTCTTTTCCAAATAATCTGTGAAAATCTGCTTCCAGAAATTAATTATTTCTTCCAACTTGTTTGGTAACTTTACTGAACTGGAGTCAATTTTTATTCTTATTCAAACTAACAGTCGAATAAGTAGATAAATCAATATTCCAAATTATTGAGATGAGTTGGTAAAATCAATTCAATGGATGTTATGACAAAGTAGCAAAGGATTCGTTACATATTGAGATGTTAGCGTGAGGCTGCGGAGGTCAGAGGAAGGCAGATTATTATGAAACCTGCGTTGCGTCTCAGGGAAATGAGACGGTGCCACACAAACCCAGGATTTAATTAATCAGCCGCTGCCTGTGTGACCAAACGCTCGGCCTCCTGTTGCCTCCATTATTCGTCTCCTTTCACCGCCCACCAGCCGCTCCGCCTCACGCCGTCCTCCATTACAGCCGACCACCAGTGGGTTCAAACTTCCTGCCATTAAACCAAACTCCATTTTTACTGCGTCTCGACAAAACTAATGTCCTCTGCTGGATCCCACACAACCTGGATATTTGAACTTATTTTAATTGTACAAAGTTCCTTATTTGTGAGTCAATATATTTTTATTTATGCACAACAACTGGAACTTTCAATATCTGGCAAGTTACTTTCGCAATTTACCGTCTATCAAAAGAGCTCAGATTAATCTCACTTCCTGCAACGGCGGGAGTAAAATTACCGTAATAACCTGATATTGGCTGGAAAGCGCAACGTCTCTCCTTTCAGGAACCGTTAGAATTTTTCAGATAGCGCAACATGTGGCGGGATTATGGTACTGCAAATTTGGTCGGAGATACGTTAGATCCAGAAGGAATTTTAGAAGGCCGTTTGAGATGTACAATGGCTGCTGGAAAAGACAAATGTTTTGTTGTTGAATTATCAGCTGGAGAGCAATTGCTGCATTCTTGTTGATTGTGCAGGAGGCTCCACTTCTGCTTTTCAAACATGTACAGTTTATGAAATTATGCATGTGTTTGCAGCCATTTTGGCATTCATCAAAATATAATGTCTGCTCATTTGTTTATTCTAATGTGTTTTCTTCATAACTTTGTAATTTTCTGTTTTTATTACGTAAAGCACCTTGAACCGCTTTGATGCTGAAATGAGCGACACAAATAAAGTTGACATATTTGAGTTGGAGGCCAGCAGCAGCTCATTTGGATTTAAAGTGACTTAAAACGGCTCATTCTGAAAGTACTTCATGTTTTCTTGTTCAGGGAAGCGCAATAGGTCACTTTTAACATTTAAATTTTCATGCATTTCTTATTTGTCTCAATTTCTTCAGTTAGAATATCAAGCAAAGAGGCCAGAGAGGAAAGTTAAGAGCTCTCCAAAGAGCGCAGAGGGTTTCCTCCGACCCAAAAGGTCAATTTGCTCTGAAGATGCTGGAAAAGGTCAAAAAACCCCAAAACAGCTGCAACATTCACCATTTATTTCTTCCAATTTCACAGACAGCAAATTATTGTATTGAAGCTCTTCCGCATTATGACTTATTTCTTTGTGTCTGCACTACCTTAATACTCAAATTACATTTGTTATGGTAGGATAGAAAATGATTTTTCTAGCGAGATCGGAAAAATAAAACAATACAGTAGAAAAGTGACACCACAAAAATTTATTTTTAAGAAATAAATTGGAAAAATAAATTTCTTCTGACTGTTTTTTATTTCTATCTGCTCAATAACGCACTAAACACGCAAAATTTAAAATGAACGAAGTAGTTTTATTTAAATATGTAAATTATTTCTGATGCAAAAACTGAAAGGATTCTCGTAAAACTAGTATTTTGTTGTTTTTGTCAATGATTTGCAGCCACAAAATGGAAAATGGTTCACAAATTTTAAATAAAACAAGAAATATGTGTAATAAAAGAGAAACATCCAGGCAGGTGGAGGAAGCGTCAAGAATATACAGCCTCAGCTGCAATTAATCATTTGGCTCATATATCAGAACGGCCTAGTCAAAGCCCAGATCTAAACTCAATTGAGAATCTGTGGCAAAACTTTAAAATGGATGATACAGACTCTCTGACCGAGTTTGAGAACAAAAAATCAAAATAAATAAAGCAAATTAAACTATTTACTAAAGTGCGTTGAACACGATTTTCAGATTTTCGTTTGTTAAAAAAATGTAAAAACATCCATTTTGTTCCATTAACTTCAGTATTAAGCATTTTTTGTGCTTGTGATAAAAAATCCCAATAAAATGCATAGATGTTTGCCATATTAATGCTTTAAAATGTAATAATCTGCTGTGAATATGTTGCACAGGGATTCTAACTTGAAGTTTGTTTTCATATCTTTGTTTTGGTTTCTCTTATTAATTCAAATCAGCAGGAGTCCGTTTGTTTCGCCGTTAACCCTGGAGGACTTGCGATGACGCAGCAGTTTCTCCTGTAAGAGCCGCGACTCTTCAAATATACATAAAAAGAAACGACACCTTAAAATCTGATCCGAGCGCCACAACGCGGTTTATGTGTCTGGATCTGCTTCTCTCTGCAGTTTCCGGTTTAATTTGATCCATTCCTCCTAATATTCTCCTGCTGTCAGCCTCTCTGCAGCTCCTTTCGGCTTCTGCGTTTCTGACGAGTCAAGGTCAGGAGACCCGCGGCGGCGGCCGCGTCCCCTCAGCACTCTGCCACCCGATTAGCTTAGCTTGCTCTTTCTTTGTATCTGTCTTCACGAGGCTCTCTCTCTTTTCTCACCTCATTTTTTTTGGGTTTTCCCAAAAATCCTGCAGTTCAGAAGCTGCAGTGGAAAAGTCTGATTGCTCCAGCAGTATTTTAGTTTCGCTAACGAATCTGTAGAGAAATGAAATACTTTGAAATGTTATGATTTAGAACATCATTGACTATGTAGAAACTCCTTCCAAGGCGTTTTTACAAAAGTGATTTGAGATCAAAGAAACAAACTCTGAGTTACAACTTATTGTATTTATTGTTTAAAACAAAAGCTAAAGATACCAGTGGAAAGAAAACAACTGCTACTTATACCAGGATGCAGAACTCGGTTTAATTTTGGGCCAAATCATAAATCTGAATGTTCTTAAAGGGCCGGTTGTGCAGGAATGTATTGATAAAACCATCAAACTGTTGAAATATCAATAAACAGCTGTTTGTTTCAGCATTCAGTCAGCATTTCTTTAAATTAAACAATATTTAACATCTTTTCACGCTGATCAGTCCAACCAGGATTTTGTGATTTTTCATTGCAATCAAAATGGTTGATTTTGAAATATTTGTAAAGAATTTTTATGATATTTGCGCTATTGTATGACATAAAAGGTGACTTTTTGTTATCGGCACTAAGTAAGGCTGAGGAGGCAATCACTTAAACTCAATGTTTTTGGCCAATTTTTAGAAAAAAATTCCAGTAAAAGTCTGAAGAATTGGGGGAATTTGTAGATTTGAACTTTGAGTGAGTTTTGCAGATTTGTTGAAAAACTGGAGGGACTTATTCATGTAATTTGGAGTTTAGAGGACCACACAAAAAGCTACGGCGGGCCACATTTGGCCCCCGGACCTTCAGTTTGACGCATGTAACTTATATGATTAGAGGAATTCATTTTTCAGTTTCTCAAGGTGAGTTGCAGATGTTTTGTTTTTAGATTTATGATCGCAATAGTGATCTAAAAACAAAAGGTCTGCAACAAGCCTGACTGCAGAGCGTTGAGGAGCGCCGCGCCCCCTGCTGATTAACTGCATCTACGACACCGAAAATAAAACTATTGTTTACATCTTTCTTTCTTCAGGCTCAAAGAAAATGTTTGTTTCTGCAAACGCAACTCAAGCCCTTTTCTCTTTTAAATCACAAATAGCCGTAAAGTTTTAATATTATTATTATTATTACTGTTGTAATGATCAACTCTGTTTTTTGGTTTCCATCAATAGGTTATTAAGGCCAGATATGATTTGTTCACATTTACAAAGCAGCACTGCTGTTCGAATCAGGATGAACCAACAACAGAAAGTGAAATGTTTTCATTCTACATGTTATGCATTAAGATGTTACTGCGAGTGAAATGTTAGCTGGTCTGTGAGTGTTAAATGTTTCTCAGCCTGAGAAAGTTTGAGAAACACTGAAAATTGTGTTTTTTTACTCTTTAAATTCCAGAAAATGTGTAGAAATCATGTGCAAAACAAACACATAAATATGTTTTCTTCTATGAATTCCCCCACAGACTCGGCTACATTTTAGAAAAACTTCCAGAAAATCTTCTGCTGCGTTTATTTGCCGTTTTGTTTGTAACAAACTGAATGTTTTCGGTCTGCACCGAGTCTCGCTATTGACATATTTCCACTGCTGTCGTCAATAATCAGCTAATTTTCCAATGTGAGGTTTGAAAAAGG
The DNA here is from genome assembly GCA_922788865.1 of Poeciliopsis turneri. Taxonomy (NCBI): domain Eukaryota; kingdom Metazoa; phylum Chordata; class Actinopteri; order Cyprinodontiformes; family Poeciliidae; genus Poeciliopsis; species Poeciliopsis turneri. Next base: position 242,780 of record CAKLNU010000980.1, on the reverse strand, counting down.
TCATATATTAGATCATAACAGGTGACCTTTACATCACCTGGCGCTAATTATGACAATGCTTCCCAGAGTCCAATTATAAATAATCACATAACAACATTCAAATGAGACTTTTACCTGGTTAATTTAATAACTTTATCAGTAAATATTTTATTTTCTGCACCAAAAGCTGCCGTTTTATAGATAATTGTCTCCTTTTGTGAAACTCTTTTGTTTCTGCTTTTAGAAAAGTTTATTCCTAAACTTTGTTTCTTGTTTGAAAGACTTTGCATCCATATTACAATAAATATTCAAAAATAAACTTTACAGTTGAAAATATTTCATGACCTTTTAGGAAACAAAGGAAACTGATAATAGTTGATAAATATCTACTATAGGAAATGTGTTGCAATGTCTGCAGAACCATGCATGTGTTTCTCTGAAGAATCTTGATTCTGGTAGAAAATTATGCAATGAAAAAGGAACATAGTTTTGAACTTGAAGACAAGAAAAGTACCGTAGATCTAAAAATTTTAGTTTCTGTTGACGTTTTCGTCGTTCCTCTGCGCTTCTGATTGTGTCTGATTTAATTATCACACACAAAAAAAAAACAAAAAAAAAAGGACGACGGCAAAAACTTGGAACTGAGATTCAAGATCTGGAAAAAAACCAATAAAAAATGTAAATTTATCTACATTTAAAGTCATTAGTAGAGTCGGATTTTTGCACTTAATAGTGTCTGAAATGAAGAAAATTCTGAGACCGAAAAAATAAACTATATAGGGGCAAATAGTTTTCCACAGCACTGTGTAATTGCTATAATCAGCATTGTTTAGTTTATAACAGGAGATAATTTTAGTTAATTCCCTCAGATTTAAACTGTTTTTAGCTCAATATTTTTGATTTCATTCGCTTCAGGCAGCTGTTCTCAGGACAAAATGTTTCTCGTCCACTTATATAAAAGACTCCATTAGTGGCATGTTGGTAAATACGCGAGGAGAAATCAGCATCTTAAGAGCTAAATGCTTCTCCACAGATGAATCAAGAGAGGAAATTTGACTAAAATCCAGAAACAGGAGTCCAAACAAGCAGATGTTTGCAAAATGAGATGCAACCGCAATGAATAATTTTAATACATCTTGTCCTTTATGCACAAATCCTACATTGAAATAAGCATCGAAGCCTTGAATCGCTGCGTCTGGAAACGTATTTAGGCGAACGTGGATGTTTGCTTGCGCTGTGCAAACGTCTCTGGCACCGCCTGGCCTATCAAGTACCAGTCGGATGTGTTTATCCATGCAGGTCAGCAGCGTCTGCAGCCCAGAACCCATCGCTCATTCATGAGCGGCTTTCATGACCCCACTTACGGGCCGGCTCCTCGAAAACGCAGCCCGGACGTGACAGAAAGCAGCCGTCGTGCTCAACCTTTACCAAGAAGCTGCTGCTGTGAACCTATTTGTGGGGAAACGGATGAAGTTTCGGAGTAATCAGGAGTGAAAGAGGAGTGAATAAGGATCGGGGGGATTTCACGGTGCGGTCAGATCGTCTTCTGCTCATGCAGCCCATTAGAAGAACAAGAGTACATTGAAAATCAATGGTCCAGATGCGACTCCACTCCCAGAGGAAGTACCAACATATTGTTACTGATGTTGTTCTTTGCTTTTAAATTCAAACAAATCACAAGCGATTCAAATTTTCTCCTAAAACAGCTTCACAAACAAAAATCCAATTAGCTTTTTCTCTATAGTTTTTTTTTTTTTTAATTTGATAACTCAAAACAGGCTATACCTAAATGTGTGAAATGTTCCAGAGGCAGTCAGAATCATACATCCATTTGAAACATTTTCATTACATGTTTTGGACAAAGTCATTCTTAGATAATAGGATTTTAATCTGATCAGTTCCTCTTGTTACTTTAAATCCAAATAAGCTACATGTAAGCCACAACTCCAACTCAACGTTTACACTCGCGTGTGAAAATGGTTGCAAACAGACACACAATTATACAGTCATTCTTTTCTTCGAAAAGCAGAAGTAGAGCCTCCTGCACATTCAGCAAAGCAGCAAGTGGTTTTAAATGGTAAGCCAACAACAAAGCATTTCAAATGCATACAGCAGTAAAACCAACTAACCAAACATACTGGAGTTCAGCTGAGGTTGCTAGGTAACAGCCTGGACTACGCTGGGGTTGCTAGGTAACGGGCAATGCCTTTTGATGTTTACTTTACGTTCCGGAGGTTTTGAAAGACCTCACTTTCTAGATACCAAAAACATTGATGTACTGCCAGAAATCAATTGGTAGAGTTATTTTGAGAGCTTGGGTTGCTTTTAGAAACAGTAAAAACTCAAATGGATGAACAAAAACATGAATATTTTTACACAAAGTAATGCAAATGTAAATTTGCACAGGAATGTAAAGATAGAGCCTTAAATAATCTATTGAGACAGTTTACCAGCCAAATATAAAAGTTAATTTGGGGATTACTTACACTTTAAATAGCTAGATGTGCCTTTAAACTTTGGTATTTTAATGTTCTGATGGTATAAAATGTTTAAACTGATGAAAGAATGAACAGTTTATTACCAACTTTCTCATGTAATGATTCCAAGCAGACAGTTGGTTCATTACCAGCATAGAGAAGGAGACAGTGCACATTGTTTTGATTAATACACAGCGAACCTCAGGGTTTTTCCCACCACTTAAGACTCAATCATTTCCTTATTTATAATGCAAGACTGTGAACAATCAGTAGAGCCTTCAACGCCTGTGTTTCTGATGCTGCAGCCGGTTTTTCTGCATTCATAAGCAGTCTGATTTCCATGTATGAGGAGAACATGAGGCAGTGCTGGAGCCAGGAGGTTTAATGTGAAGAGGAGATGCCCAGATGCAATCTGTTCCCTCGGTTATTAGTTTTAGGGATTCCTGCTGATTTCAGGCTAAGCGAAGCTCAGTCGCCGTTCTCCTTCTGCGCCTGCTGAGCAAGAAATGTAGCATCACAAAGAGATTTCCTGCCAAATCCAGATGGTTTGTAGCAAAATGAAAGAAAAATCTGGTATTTGACTGGTTGAAGATTTCACTTTGTGATCTCATTCTTTTCCTAAAGTGACTATTTCAATTTCAGACCTGCATATAGTAAACTTAAATCACTTAAGATTACTATAGGTTTTTTCAGCCCTTTTTTAAATTTTATTTATTAATTTAGTAAAAAAAAAAAAAGCATGGGTGATTTGAGGATTTATTGGACTGTAACAAAATCACAGAGGTCCAAACTCTCACTTCCCTTTGAAACTTTTGCCATTTATTACAGAAAATCACATTTAAATTCTTGTTTTGTTAAAGTCATGCATAAAAATCATCCAATCCACACAGCAAATTAGGTTTATTGGCAAAATTGTTACACAAGAACAGCTTAAAACTTAAAATAGGACTAATATTTAAATTGATCTATTATGCAAAATTGACATTTTTCATGTTTTTGTGCTTCCATTTGGGTCTCCACTTCTTCTAAAAACAAAAAAGAATGAAAAAAACAAAACAGCCGACGACTTATTGGCAATTCGTTAACGTTTCTTGGCGTCTGGAAAATGACTCCTTTCAAAAACTTTCGGAAAATAACATTACAAACCAGGAGGCGCTGCCCGTCACCTAGCAACCCCAGCAAATCCCAGCCCGTTACCTAGCAACCCCCGTGGAATTCTGTCCGTCACCTAGCAACCCAAGCAGATTGGAGCTGATTTTTGTTGCTACAGCTGCTATCGTCCATTTCACCAAAAAAAAAAAAAACAACAAAAAAACAAATTTTCAGTGGGATAAGTGATGAATTGCATATTAATTAGCCAAATTATTAATAATTAGTTACCCAAGTTGAATAAATTTAAATTAAAAATGGTTCTAAACTAGTTTATGTTGTTAAAACGGATTCATTGTACAGATTTCTAATTGTGCTGCTAATCGAGTTTAGAATGTCCAAATGACCTTATGGCAAAAGTATGTTGATCCTGTTATGACTGCAGGGATTAAAACCTTAAGGTTTGTTCTGGATGACTTTTAAACTAATCATTGGGTGGAGGCGAATATTTTCTGTCTCTACCTGTTGATCCTACAGTTCCCTCTGTGTTTACCTGGAAGCTCAGCCGTCATGGCCGCCTGGGCTCAAGAGCTTGTGATTCTTGTTGAATGACTCTCTAGCCCCGCCCACTTTGAGGTGATCCAGATGATGATGTCATCTGAGGTCGTTGATGGGACACGAGTCGGAAAGAAAGAATTTGTTTTGCTGTTTTGCTGAGCGAAACTTTGATTCACAAGGAAAAACATCCAAATGGGAGCGTCTGGATCCTTTGGCAAGAAGTGATTCAACACAAATTAATAGTTTCCTCTTTTACAATAGCAAGAAAAATTAAAGTGCTGAAGAAAATTGGATGGATTTTAGCAAATTAATTGGTACTGAGCTGAAATGATCAGAAGATTTTAGTTTCTGACATTCAGAGGAACTGGGAACTTAATCTGGATTGTACGGCTAATTTTAAGGCTTTTATGGATCTTTTATCAGTTTTAGTAATAATTGTTGAGGGAACTATAAGGATATGTTTTAAACTTAAAAGTTACAGGAGCATCATTGAACTATTTCTCACTTGAAAACATAAAATCTTCTCAAAAGTAGAATAAACTTTCAGATTTAGAACTGTTTTTGAAAAACAAAAGTAGATTAAAAACAGAATTTATTCAATTTAAAAAAAATTATATATTCAATTTAGTAAAATTATATGCTATCTGTAAAGTTTAAAAAATTACCTGAAAATATATTTATTATCTGGCAACAATTTTAATTATGTAAATTATTTATTTTTATTATAAATTACTTTTGTGAATCTGTATAATCACTCTTATTGATGATTCTTGTGTTTAGATTACATTTTATGAAAAAACTAAATTGACATAAGTTACAAAAGACTTGCTAATAAAAAGTAAATCAAAGTATTTTTGATGAAATTTATATATATAAAAAAAATGGTCTCAACATTTTTTTTAAAAAAAGGTTGATAATACAAATTTAGTGAAGTTGTTTTACAATTTTTGATTAAATTAAATAAAGAAAAACTTTTTGGGCATATTAAAGCTGCAATAAAAATAATCTCTCATTATTTTTTGAATAGATATTAATATATTTTGCTAATAGTGATGTGTAACTGTGAGAAGTTACATAAAAGTCTATACAAATATAAATAATTAGTAAAGGATGCAGTTTTGTTTTGTTTCTCTGTAAAGCAAAGCGTTCTGAGGGAAATACGACCCTCTGACAGGTCGGCCTAAAAGCAGCAAACTGTCCTCCAACTTCCCCATCAGAACCTTTAATTTGTTTCCTGCTTCCTCCAAAAAGGAAGAAATAAACAGACATTCATCCAGCTGGTTTTTTCCAGCTGACTGTCACATTGCTCAGTTCACAAAAAGCATTCCTGTTCTCTCCATTTATCCGCTGATACCTCCAATACTTCAAGCTTTTAAACAATTTTCCTTACAGAACCCGCTCCCGGTTTTTACTTCCAGCTATTTGCATTCAGAAAAAGCAGAACAGAATAAACCACTGTTGCTTTTAGCTCTTCAGAGTTAATTATATGAGATGATATGATAAGTGGTAGTTTCATCCACTCATCTTCTTCCTGGATCAGGAAATCCGACGTTTTTGTTTATCTCCAGCTTTAATCTGCAGCTTCTGCACAGATTAATCTGTTTGCACCGGCATAAAATATGAGACCAAACTTAAAAATGATTTCACCCTCTATCTCTCTAACAAATAAAAAAAACACCTTACCAAGTGTTTTGTCCATTTTCTAGTACAAATATCTTTGTTCTGTTGAAATCAGGCAAAACTAACTTATAAGTGACTTTTCATCAAGATGTAGTAGCTTTTATAAAGTCAATAGTTTCTGAATATTTATTAAAAAATGTACAAGTTTCAGTACATTCACATTTTCCCATGTTATAAGTGGAAGTAGTAGTTTTTTAAAAATCAATAATAAGGCATTATTGGCTTAAAATAAGCTCCTATATCTCGCTTAAAAGTTACTTGTACATAAGTTTTGTTTTATTTCCAATGTACTAAGATATTTGTACTATAAACCAGACAAAAATTTAATTGTTATCACTGCAAAATTACAAAATCTAACCAGCTGATTCAAACTGATCCTTTAATTCTGCTAAGCAAAATTATTACAGAGAAAATGAAGTTTTATATAAATGTAAAATGCTTAAAGTGTTGGAGTTTAAGCAACTTTTACTCAAAAGCAGATTTAAGCAAACCTATTTTAACAAAAACAATGAGACATTTTCCATTTTGCTTCCTGTTAGCAGATATAATTTTTGATCCAAACACAGAAAATAAATTACAAAAGGAAATCTAATTTGTTGTTTAACAATAAAAACATTCAAGTATTTTCCTGACCTGTGAATACTTTGGTTTTGAAACAAACATTAACAAACATTACACAGGATTCAGACATTTTTATGTTCTCCTCTTGTATTTCTCTGATTTACAAACCAATTCTCTGGAAGCACAAGCAGATGCTCGTATATGGACACGTTTTGACCCCTGAGACAAACCCGGCCCGCGGCTCTGGGGTGTTTTTATGAATCGGATCGGAGCGTTTCAGACGCAGACAGATGGACCGGTGCTGCTGCAGCAGCAGGACTCGTCCCTGGAGAGGCTGCGGGATTTCAGGAAGGATTCCCGATCGATACACATTAACGACGACGAGGATTCACAGACATCATGGAACCGCGAGGCTCTCAGTCCGGCTCCGTTTGAGTCGCCATGAATTCATCCATTCATTCAATCAGTTATAAACTTCGCAGGGTTATAATATTTTTGTTGTTGTTTCACTGCGACTTTTAAGTAATTAAGTTAATTTTTAGAGTATTTTCTAGATTTTATTAGTTCAATATTGTTAGATTTTCCATCCTTTTGTTTATTTTTAGGTGCAGAATTCACATATATCAAAGTATGATATTGTGATTATGAATAAAAATATTCTCAAATGTTTTTGAACAACCAAAGAAGCGACTTTTATTGACAGTGTGAACAAAGAAAAACATCTATTTCACATTATTTCCCTAAAATGAACATAAGAACATATAAAATCAATATATAATTGCAAACATATACAAATGACTGTTTTCACTGATTGGTTCCCATCAAATCAATAATTGAACTTGTTTCATAGTTTATAGTCAATGTTAAATATACAAATATTTTTGTGTATTTTGCTTTTTACTCATTAACAGATACGATTTCAGATTTGAGTAAAAAACTCAAAATAAGCTCACAATAAGGTAAAAATCGAGGTTTTATAAAAATCCTACCTGATTACAGCAATGAGAGAAAATCTATGCCGTTTCTTTCCATCTGACTGGTAAATCTGGACAAACCTACATTTTGCAGACAATCCATAAACTTTCTGCACCTTATGTAATATTTCTGAGCCTGTTTACAACGTTTTAAATTTCTGGTGGAAAAGAGACGAGGTGTGGCGTTTGAGCCAGCTGGAATATTTCTGTCAGTGATTGATACTGGAGGCCAGACAATGCAGCAGCTGACAGGCGAGACGAAACACTTCGCCTCAATGTTGCGCCTCAGGATCTGTCCTCAAAGGAAAGCAAGTTTGCACACTTTGTTCGTTTAAAGGAGTTGTGTTATGTATTTTCCAGGCACAAAGTGCCATTTTATAGCACAACAAAGTAACTATGTTATAAAAACGTGATATATAATAAATGTGACTTCAATATTTAGTCTTGAAATTGGGCGTCTGTCTCTTTAAAAAATTCCTGCTCTTTCCGAGACTCTCTCCACTTTTAACCCTTTCTCAGCGTTTTTACCAGCTTTCACTGCAAAGAACAAGCTCGGCTGATGTTTGCTAGTTGCTGCTGGCTAGTCTAAAGGAGCCTCGGAGGCGGGTCTTATGCAGCTTTGGAAAAAATTAAAGCTCACTGCACTGAACCCCCACCGAAAACTTCCTGGTTATTCCACCAAATATTAATTTCTGAACTCTTCCTGAGTCAAAACATTGTATGAACTAATATTATTACTCCATATTCATATATAAATAAGAACTTTATTTGAGCTCTGAAAGCTTTGCATCTTTTTCGATATTTTGACCATTTCTCAATATAAAATTTTTGCTTGGGATTTTAGTCATAGAATAAAAAAACGACATTAATTTCACTCAAACATAAAGCTATAAATAGTGCAATCATTTCTGGTTAATCAACCTCAAGTGACATTAAATCCTCTGAAATAAGGTAACAAACGCTGTAGCTCATTCATTTGACATAATTCTTATTTTATTTATTCTCTTCTTCATGTAAGGACTGTAAACTCACACATTATAAAATATCCACTGAACTGACTCTCCTGTGACGAATCAGATGTTAGTTAGATCTCTGTCTGTGTCATAATCAACCTTTGAGGGCGAAAGCGGGTTGATCATGTGTTGCTGTATTCTGTTACGGTGAGACCTGAATAGAAAACATTACTCTTCTCAGCCGTACCCTACATAGATGTGGACTTCTCGGAAAAGTACTAACTCAGCAGCTCTGCAGATGACTTCTTTTACGGTGTCCAAGGCTTCTGCCCAGATGAGTGTATCCCATAATAAATTGAAGATTGCACCGGTTGGATCTCTTGTTTTATTGCATACTATTTTTATTTTCTGTTTGACCCACAAGTGTGGCTCTGGCAAACTGCTGCAGATGAAAAAGACCTGAGGCTCTAAAAAACAAAACAACACTCAGGAATATTTAGAGAGAAAGTTTAAAAGCTCAAAGGACGAAGAGTGAAACTTTATATGCCTCCGTTTGATCAAAGTTGATGCTGAGCTACAGCTGTCGAAGTGTGTGTGTGTGTGTGTGTGTGCGTGCATGTGCGTGTGTGTGTTTAAGGGACTCTGAAGAGAGCTTTGCATTTTATGACACTGTCACAAACACTTCCACTTTCTGCATCTATCAGATACTAAAACAGAGGGGAAAAATGGCTGTTTGCTAAGTTACAGACGAGGAAGAATATAATAACAGCATATCCTTCAGATTAAAGGGGCTCTATTATACACGATTAATAATTTGCATGTTTTTTTCTTTCATTTGAGTCTCAACTGTGCAACAAAAACAAAAACAAAACACCCACATGTTTTTTTCGCTGCAATAAGTTAAAATCCATTGGTATCTGGGGAAACGAGCCGTTTCAAAAACCAGATTTAAATGTCGAGCAAATGTCTAACTTAGTCACAAACAACTGAATAATAATAAAATTAAAGTTTCTGAAAGTAACTTTTTCCTTCTTTTACCAAATTACCCCATGTAGAAAAGTCCTGAGGCACAAATGTATAAATTGCACCAATTGGTTTATTGGTCAACATATGAAACCAAACCCAAATGAATCTGTCGCTTGAACAGAACATCGAAACTTTTTGTGTAGGAGGTTCTTTTTCCCAGTTGGGCTCCAATGGAATATTCTGCTGAACATGTTTTTTGTTAACTTTACAAAGCTCTGTGTTTGGTAACAAAGGCACTTAGTGCGGACAATTGGAGAAAAATGCAAAGGGAACGCTGTTGTCTCCGGATCGGAATGTGTCCTCTGCCCTGGTCACAATACCAATTCAGTCTGGGCCAGCGCCAAAATACCAGGTGACACATTGTTCAAGCGACTCATTATGTCCCTGTCACATGTCTGCTTCAAAAGCAATAAATCACATCCAGTTATACTCCTGTTGCAGCGTGACGTCACAGGATCCCGCCCCCTTTTCCCTGATGTAGAGCAAACGCTGACCAACATTTAGCTGTTAGGTTATCAATATAACTCGCTAAATCTTAAATGTATGGAAAGGAGAGGAGGATGTTTGCTGTGATACTTATAGTCAACACTACAAGATAACAATGTTAATATCTACATGTTTTGGCTTCACTCTGTGTGTTTTTGACCCCGTAGGTTCGGCGTACTACGACAACGTTCGGCCGTTGGCGTATCCCGACTCGGACGCTGTGCTCATCTGCTTTGACATCAGCCGTCCGGAAACCCTGGACAGCGTGGTGAAAAAGGTCAGCGCGTCACATTCACAGAAGCATAAATGAGTCACCTTTTAAAACTAAAACTTATCATTAAAAATTTAGGAGAATTTTGAGTTTTTCTTGGTGCAAAGGTCACAATCTATGTGCAGTTTGAGGAGCTGACTGCAACTCAAACAGACAAAAATTGTTTTAATAAGAAACATGACCATGAAAGCAAACGGACGTCATGTCGTCTGATTTTCAACTTCAGGAAATAAATGTAAATAATTCATTAAGATTTTATTCTGTTCACGAAAAGCTCAAACAAAACCTTATGATGGTCGGTTTTAATTACAGTTTTCCAGGGTTAGGAACCACAACCGCCCACTAATAGCTGAAATTCTTCAATATTTGAGACTCCATCTAAAAACAATTATAAATGAGTACAAATTGATTAATTCTAACACAGAATATACCTTAATATGCGCTAATATACACAGCAGAGATTGATTTGGCATTATAGCAGAAGCTAACATGCAAAATCTTCCTTATCTCCTTTCGGCTGTTTGGAAAAGCTTTATATTCCTTCAGCTTTTTCTGTCTCTTATAGCCTATATGCTCTATGGAAAAATAAAAAAAACATGAGTGATCAATACTTAACAGCCCAAACAATGCTGTAGCCGACACTAGCTGAAACACTCACTCATAATGTACTGCATTGTGCTTTTTGTTCTCAAAACAAAGCAAGTTTGCACATCTGATTTGCTCCAATTCAAATCATGTTCTGAACATGAAATCCTGTCTGATGAATTAACAACCAGTGATATTAATCTCTGCAACAGCATCCAGGATCATCTGTACTGAAATAATGTTTGCTATTGATCGTTTATTTGAGCGGCAAAGCAAGCTGCATAATATTCTATTATCAAGTAAGGGCAATACCGAAGTCTCAGCACTGTGCTCGTCAATCTCATGTCTTCCTGTATGTACGAAGCCCATATAAAAGAAAATAGTAACGTAATTACAATGTAATAACGCGTGGGCACACCTTGTTTAATACATAGGAACCACTTAATAACTCATGGGAACGACGTAATTGTAATAAATCGTGGAAACGACTTGTTTATTTTGTGGTAATGACTTACTTACAAAAAGCTGTGGATACGAATTAAACAAGTTGTGGGAACAAATTTACAAGAAGATTCACCCATAATGTCACTAGCATACTAGCATGCTACCATGCTACTAGTAGCATGTCACTAGCATACTAGCATGCTAGCATGCCAACACTAGTAACATGCTAACACTAGTAACATGCTAACACTAGGAGCATGCTAAAACCTGTGCAATTAAAAAAAACTCTCAAAGTTGGTATCAGGCAAAGTCAAAATGGCAAAATATTAATTTTCTCTATTTTGATTGATTAATTAGACAAATTTTGTAAAACAAACAAATGCTCTCTGTAGGAAAACCTTAATATTGATAAGTCATTAGCAATCATTTGACAGCACTGCTTTGTGTTTGCATTATATTTAAACATTTACAGGATGAGTTGCATAGCTTTGCACAAATATGTGCATTTTTATGGCCATTTGGATAAAAATTAAAGACATAAAAATTATTCAAATGCACTTCTGGTGAATTCAAAACGCTGGTGTTCTGTTCTGTTTTTAGAAGTTGACGATTGAAGGAGTTAGCATGCGGTGATTGACGTGTTTTCAGTTCGGAGACATTCCTGCCGTCATTCAGCAGCGAAATTGTCAAAGCAAAACAAAACAGTTATTTTTCCTGGTGGGCACATTCCCACATCTGCAGGGGGTCCACTTTAGCGCTTTCCGTAACCTTTCTAAATGACCTCAGCCGATGGCAGTGAATAAACTTATTTGAAATGCATGCACTGGATGCCAAAGTGACATGTTGAGTGGTCACTTTTATTTAGAAGTAATTTTTTCTTTTGTGACCTCTTGTGATTTTAGGTGTGCCGTGACATCTCGTGGTTTTGTTTTCTGTCGCTTTGGTCTTGCTTTCCATTTGAAAGTTTTCATCCTCAAATGTCTTTGTGTCCAACTATCTCTGACAGCCTTTCCAATAATCAATGTTTGCACCCTCCAATTTTCCTTTTAGGCCTCTCATTCTTTCTGTCTGCGCTGCTCAGCTACAAAAATACCCTTTGACTGCTTATCACTGCCTTTTGTCGTCCTTGTTTTCCTCCATTCTCAGTCTTTTCGTCAGCCTCCATCTTTCATGTCCCTAAAAATCTCCGCCAACCTAAATCCTTTTTGACTCTTCAACCAACTTTTGTTTTTCACTGCTCTGTTTTTAACCTGCTGCTCCAAGATTTAATTGTTACACTTTATTGTTAAAAAAGAACTAAATGATCAATAATTAAAAAATGAGTTACCAGTATTAAAAAAATACTGTAATCGTCGTTTTTTTGTTTTTTATTTATTTATCTTCTGTCTGCAAAGCAAATTACTCTTTGGGGACAATAAAGTTTATCTAATATAATTCAATCTTTTGAAAAGAAACAAAAAATGTCAGATGTGGTTCAATTTTAAATTATTCCCCTGCTGGTAACAATTTTTTAAAAAGTTCATTTGCGCTCAACTTTAGTACCATTTATAGTCATTTATATAGTTTTAATGGTAAAATGTCTGAAAATGAATTTTATAAAGAATTTACACAATTATGAAAAGCAGCCACTTTTTTCTTTATAAACTTTATAATTTTTTGCTAGTATGAGGATTTTAATGAATGTCCAGGTCTCTAAACTTTACATTTTATCTTCGCTTCTACTCAATAAAATGTGCTTATAGCTGCAAAACTTACTTGCATAAAAGCCGGCATTTCAAATGTAATATTTTTTAAATAAAGAACTACAATTGTTTTACTTACGTTTGTGGTTTTAGAACAAATATAAAACTAAACTTTTACAATTAAATGTTTGAAACTGAGTTTTTTTTCCAATGGCACAATCTTCGTCCTAATTCCTCCGATTACTTATTGTAACTGCAGCTGACTGGAACCGTGAAATTCAATCTTCTGTATCTTCCTTTTAGCGCCACCTTTGGTTAACTGGTTTTTGCATATTTATTTTGCACCATCCTGGGTCACGCTTGTATTTCTAGACAGAACTGCCAGTTGAGGAAAGAGCGAAAAGCAAAACAAAGCTTCATTTTGTCCCTTTCATGAACCAGACTCTCTGCTCCAGCAGCTCTCATTCTGATGCTCTTTTATGCACCAGTTCTTAACAGTAACGCAGACAATAAGCTGCTCTTCCCCTGGGCCCTTTGTGACTCATGTGAACGACTGCGTTTCACCAGTTGCGCACACAGTCACAGCGAGAAAGGCCGTTGAAAAGGCAACAGCGGCGACGCTGGAGAACATACCAGCATCAGCGGCCAGGCAAACCAGAGAAAACAAGATGTCTTTGTGAGGCAGAACAAATGGAGCAACAGTGATCAGCCTTTGTTTCGCTGTGGGAAGATACTGAAAGTTGTCTCAGGGAAAAACGATGGAGGAAAAGCATTTAGTGGCGTGAATCATGTGTGTAATGACCGTTTTGCGTCTTCGGATCTGGTGGCAGAGAGAGAGAGCAGCGTTTTGAACAAAACAGCTTCCGTCCACTAAAGCTAGACAACAAAGCAAAAACAATACATATCTCGATTGACACGTGATCAATAGCAATAGATAACAAATCTGATAGGATATTCACTGAACCGCACAGCATTCTGGGGGATGTAGGCAGACTCTTGTGACCAGTTATGGAAGGTTGGTGGAATCAACTAACTCGCTCACTCTTTGGTTACCTAGCAACGACCTGTGGAGTAACTTGCATAGCAGAAGTTTCAGGTTTCAGCACCATACCTTAGAAATAAACCCAGTTTAGCAGTGTTTGAGATATTATTTCTGAATCCAAAAAGACTAACAATTATTGACATAGACTGATATAAAAAGCTTGTATCGTGATATGTTTTTCAGGCATATCATCCAGAAATCATTCCTCTAATAAAGGTGCTTAAAATAATTGAGCCTTCATCAGTATAATGTCAAAATGCAACTAGAGCTTTCTGCCCAACCAACAAGAATGAAGCAAGTGGTTTCTGAATAGTATGTGAACAACAGAACATTTGTCTTTTCCATCAGTCATTGTACGGCGCATGCAGCGGAAAAACCAACTGACCAAATGTTCTGGAGTTCCATTTCGGTTGCTAGGTGATGGCAGAGCTCAGCTTGGGTCGCTAGGTAACGGGCCGGGCTTCGCCGGGGTTGCTAGTTGTTACAGCTTTGGATTCATTACAATCCAAAAGTTTTTGAAACGGCTCATTTTCCAGACACCCAAAATTTGCCTGATTTTAGAAGCAGCAGAAACACAACTAAAAGAACAAAATGTGATTTTTTTTTGTGGCATTCCTTATCATAAATACAACTGAAACAATTGTTTAATAAACTGTTTTGAAGTTAAGTTGATCAATGTGATTTAATTTTTTTATTGAGATATAAATATGATACCCGTTTGTCTCTTAGCTGCTCTTCAAAATGGGAAAGACAAGTAAGGAGATCACCACATGTAAATAAGTACTGCAAACTTGCCTATTTTTTTTATTTAAATAAAACCTGCATCAAAACTTACACGTATTTTGCCACCACACATTGAGCAGGAGCTACAAGACATGAAAAAATCTCACATATTTTCTGTAACAACCTTATATTGTAATCTATGATCTGCAGAATTCATTTCAAACCAAGTTGTTGATGCATCCGTTTCACAAAAGTCAAGCACACCTGCTATGCAACAAGTTTACTAAAAGCAGCTGATTATCTGGAAGCGAGCTGCCCTCCGACCTCTCATGATGTCATCATTAACAGATATTCTCCAAATAGAAGTTGAATGTTTTTCTGTCTTATGTTTGTAAAATCTGGTGGGAGAAATCCAGTTGTATTTTGTTCGTACTGCACCATTTGCTGTTGAAACTTCATACGCTTGTGGGTGGTTTCTTTAAAAAGAGGTGAAGCGCATTAGAAATGTATCGTTTTTTTAGGGACCCAACCAAGCAAAGTGGAAGAAGAATGAACTCTGAGAGACGAGTGCAGTGATTAATGTTCATCTATCCGACACACAGTGGCAAGGCGAGAGGCAGGAGTTCTGCCCGAATGCCAAAGTGGTTCTGGTCGGCTGCAAGCTGGACATGAGGACGGACGTCAGCGTCATGAGGGAGCTTTCCAAACACAGACTGATTCCTGTTACCCACGAACAGGTGAGAGCAACACCTTCACTCTGCTTTCTGTGTGACACACTGTATTTAATCCACAGTCATTTGTTGGTGTTACTTGCAAACTCAGTGGGAAAGGAATAAATAGGAGTGATTACTTTCCTCCCCTTTGCACGCAAACAAAACTTCTGAAAATGAATTTGGAGAATGATATTTGCTCCACATCGTAACTTTCACAAATAATGAAACCCGGCGAGTGTAAGAAAGGAGCTGGAACCCGAACAAAGACGGAGACAAACAGCAGTTGTGTGACAAAGCAATTGTTTTGTTTGTGTGTCTCGGAGCAATGAGCAGCGGCATGCATGAATTTTAATTGCCTATTTCCATGTAAATGTGAAATCACACTTCTTGGCAACCTTTTGTCAACAAATTAATTTTTTTTTTTTTTTTTGCTAAACAAAAGTAAAAGATCTTTGTTGGCTGTCAGTTTGGTGCGTCTTCGTGGGATCGATGAGCTTGCAGAAATCAATATCCATAGTATTCATGAATTCAGCTGATGCACAGATAGTGAGCTTTAGATAAATGCAGAGGAATTCAGCTGCATTTATTTAAACAACTTTACTTTTATTACTTGATTAATTTTATTATGCAGCATCGCTTCTCCTGGTTAAATAAAATTTGTGCAACAAACTTGTTTTAACTAAAATTTCACCAGACAGATGCTTTTTCTCCTTAGTTTCATACATTTTATATTGAAAGAAATGGATTTAGAAAGAAAATACTTTTCCTGGCTACTTTTTACTTGAACTTGAGTGAAAATATGTTGAAAGAATTAATTTTACTTGAATACAATAAAAAGAGACAAAAATCCACGACTGAGTAGAATCACAGCGTTTCAAACCGTTTTTAGGCCACAAAGAATCGACTCATTTGTCCAATCTGGAAAAAAAGACACTTCACATCGAGACTGAAATGTGAGAAAAACTACAGATTAAAGACACTGAAATAAACAAATCAGAATTTTTTCTCAGAATTCTGAGATTAGAGTTGGAATTCTGAGAAATAAAGAATTCTGAAAAATTGTCAGAATTTTGAGAAAAATAAATTCTGAAAAAAATAAAATTTGAATTCTAAGGATTTTTTAAAATTTTTTGTCAGTGGTTCTAAGCCTCTTCTATGACAAAATACATTTAAACCGATTCTTACTTTTTGAAAAAAGTTGATGAAACATTTAATGACTATATTTAAGAGATTTTAAGGTACAACACAAGCTAACAAAAGCCATTTTTTTAACATAACAGTAAAGCAAAGAATGAGTGTTTATGAAATTTAAAGATGTGCAGTTGCTCGCTTCAAATTGTCTTACTTTATTCAAATTTACGCAGCTTTGCTAAAGTAATTAACTTTTTAACATTACCATGAGAAACTTCAGTTTGTTTTATTGGGATTTTAAGAGACACACCAAAGTAAAACTAAAAGGAAAACTGAAAGTATTATTAATAATAAAAACTTCAGTAATTGACTGTAAGATGGTGTTGGACACCAGCAGGAATCTTTATGTTTGTGTTTTATGGCTGTAAAAGCAGTCCTTAAATATTTTATTGCTGTTGGGAGTTTTTTCCTTTGCCCCAACAAGCTATCAGGGTTTTATTACCATAAGTGTGATTTGTTTTTCTCCCTGTATGACCAAACACAACGGCTTTACATCCACTGCAGCGCCAACTGGATGATCTGTGTGAAATAAAGCGACACAATAACCCATTTTAGGCCCGGTTTGTTCACTACAGCGTTCCTCCTTGCATGAAAAAGTTTGGAAAATATGGATGTTTTTTCATCCTTCCTTGCATCCTTCCTTCCTTTGTCTTTTCTTCTTCCTGCCTTTTTCATTTGTATCCTTTCTTTTTTCCTTCCTTGACATTTCTTCCATATTTTGCTCCATCCTGTTCTTCCTTCTTCCTATTATCAGTCCATCATGTCCAGACTCTAGTCCCTTCATGTCTTCCTTTCCTTCCTTGTATCCTCCTTTCTACCAGGTTTGGGTGTTTCTTTTCTTTATGTTGTTTCCTCCTTCTCTCCTTCATAACTTTCTGTCCTACCTTCCAACCTCATGTCCTTTCTATCCTTCCCCGTGTCCTTCTTTCTGTCTTTCATTCCAACCTTGGCTTTCTATTCTTCCTTCCAATCTGGTATGTCCATCCTTCCTTGTGTCCTTCCAACCTTTTGTAATTCCTTCTGTCCTTCCTTGCATTTTTCTTTCCATTCTTTCCTTGTCTTTCCATCCTTCCTTCCAATCTTGTCTTTTATCCTTCTTGGTGTCCTTTTTCCATTCTTCCTTGTGTCCTGCTATCCTTCCTCCCTCCCAGTTTTTCCTATTTTCATATTTACTACACTAGAAACATCTGCCTTACGTTTTTAGTGAACTTTGGTATTTTACATTTTGAAAATTGTTAGAAACGTCAGAGAAATCAGTAAAACCATGTCGAGGAAAGTTTAGTTTCCAGATGAACGAGGGGGTTCCATGCAGTTCCATCACCGTCTTTGTTTGCAGATGAAGTCGTAACTTACTGGTGTTTGTAACAGACTCGCGTTCTGTCCTCAGGGGACCAATCTGGCACGGCAGATTGGCGCCGTGGCTTACACCGAGTGCACCTCGAAGTTCTCCGAGAACAGCGTCCGCGACGTCTTCCACGTCACCACGCTGGCCTCCGTGTTCAACATTCATCGGCCGCAGGTCAAACGCGCGGCGACGCGTCGCACCCACAAGCGGATCTCGCAGCAGCCGCCTCGGACTGAGATTCACGAACATCCGCCCGCCATCAGGAAGGACCGGGCGAAAAGCTGCGTGCTCATGTAGCGGCGGACGGACACGAGCTCCACTGCACATAAACTTTTATAATTTATCTGTGAATTCCTGTCACATTTTTTGCACTGTAACAAGAACAAAATGGCAAAAAAGAAAATGAATGGAGCTCTGAGTTATTTTCTTATTTTTTGTGGTCGATTTGCTGCAAAGCTCTGCTTGTTATTTTTCTTTGTGGCTGCGCTATCATCCCGGGGAGGCCAGTCATGTGGCTGAAGCTATTTATTTTTAAAGCTTTTACAAGAAATAATAATAATAAAAAAGGACAGGAACTGTTTGGTTTGAAAACAAATCGCAGCAAAGTGAGTGGGGAAGAACTGAAGATTAAATAGTTTCGTATTTTAAATCCTGTTTTTGTCTTCATGTTCCAGGAAATGAAGCACAAAAGAGAAAATCTGTAAATACTGAAGAATGACATTTTCTTTTAAACTGAAATAAAACAAACCTAAAAACAACCTCATGGGCGAATAAAACACTAATTTTCTTAAACCACAAGTGCTTTAATATGGAGAAAAAATTGCTCATTATATAACCTGAGATGTTGTGTATTTACTTTTGTTCTAATTATGGGTGGAGAAGTCCAGGCAGGATTTATGAGGATGCATATGATGTTGTTCATGCAGCTTTGAAATAAAAAGACAAAACTGGATCTGCTTAGTGTTTGAAAATATTTCCTCTTATTTATTCAATAATGTTCAGATGAATTTAATTATCTTAATTAAATTTACAGAAGATGCTACTATGGCAATCAAAATCATTTGCACCGGAGCTGAAGCAAAATAAAAGGTGGGATAGAGTTAAATTAATTCTTACAATGCAAAACAAATAAACTATAAAACGTCAAATTTTAACATGCAGCTTATTGAGAACCTTAGTGGCATATTTAATGGGTTTATTACCACATCTTGGAAGTAGAGTTATTATATTATTTATTATGATACATTTCTTAACAGTAAGATTTTTGATTTATTGTCTCCCGTATTACTAGGATTATTTTTACTCCGTTTATTGAACGAGAGCATCAATAAATTTGAAAACATTTTAAATGCAGTGATTTTGTGCAACCAAATGACTCAAATTGTGTCTTTCAGGAGTAGTATTTGTGTTTGTGGAGCTATAATTATAATTAAGTATGTAAACAAGAGGTTGTAAACAGTTTTTAAATCAACCTTTAAGACTATATTTCCCACCTTTACTGACAAGCAACAAAATGATAAGCAAATATATAATAACTTGCTATTTAATTATAATTATATGAACCTGCTGTGTGAAAACAATGTGGTCAAGAGAAACAAGATTTTCAAAATAAAGCAGTAAATATAGTAAATATAATCACATACAGCTTCAATCTATATACAGCAATCCAAATGTAATCCTCTGATGTTGTAAGTGAGTGCAGCCGCTCTGGTCTGTATTCATGAGCTTTGTGGTCTGACCTTTAAATGTGACTCTTGTTCCAGTTTGTTTCCCACCACGGTGGATGAGACCCCACAGCAACAAGCAGCAAAGTGACATTTCACAGCATCGCTGCCACGTTCCCACGCAGGGAGCGAGAGGACGCTCCGCATGGCGGAGGGAAGAACCGGGACCAGACCTCCTCCGTCTGGGAAAAGGTGTCCACAAACACGGAGGAGCGTGTGACCAGCATGGATTCTTACCAAACAATACTATTTACAACATAGATGTGAAGACTATTTGGCTATCTACGATTGATAGATTTAAATTAGATTTACTTAACGTCCGTTTTAGTTTGTCCTCGAGGGCGCCGCTCCCTAAGCGCAGCCGCTGATACAGAAACAAAAATGGCGGACAGGAGAGAAGGTCCTTCCTGCTCGCATCGGTGTGATAGGAATGAGCTGGATGATAGGTTTGCTAACAGCGCAGCAAAAAAGAATATCGTTGATTTAAATATTAAAATAAGTAAAAATGAGGTAAAGAATATTATTAAAATGCTAGGTTTTAATATAGCATCCAAAAAAATCGTTGTGGAATTCAGGAAATGTAAAAGGAGTAAAAAAAAGAGTAAGATATTATATCTAGAGTAACGTTTGTACATACAGGATTAAATACTGCTCTTAAAATAATTAATAAACATAATACAGCTTGTTGTAATTAATGTTGTAAATTAGAAACAGTACAACATATATTTTTAGAATAAAAGAGAAAGAGAAGTGTTACTTGGAGATTTAAGTAGGTATAAAAATAAATTAGATATTAGGGAGTAGGCCTGTCGCGATAAACGATAAGTCAATTAATCGAACGATAAATTAAAACTATCGACCTCATTTTAATTATCGGCTATATCGTTTCTTCTTGCCTTTTTCTCATACTGTTGATGACACTGAATGAAAAAAGGCTCAACTCCGGTGCTCTCCACTGACCCTCCCTTCCTTACTTCCTTAGTGTAATGCCCAGCGCGCTGCAGGATCTTATGTCGCGGATTGTCGGCCCATTATCAAAACCTGAGAGACACATTAGCCGACAGAAATCCTAGCTATAACGGTTCGATCGAAACCGTGTTGTGTCCAACAATGGACACAAAATGAGTCCAGTTCACTAATTTTGAAACCAGGCATTAATCAATTCCTTACTACAATCTACCTGCAATGCATGTGGCTGGTGTCAGTCTGACTGAATTAAAATCATTATAACTATTTATGTCACGTTAACGAAGAACAGCTGAAAAGTTACCGGGTTTTCTGGTAGTAATTTCGCTCCAACTCCTCCCCTAGTTATTTATATTTTCTTTGCACCAACTGTTAAATAAACATTCATGTTGTTTCCGATGTCTGCTGGACTTCGGGTTGCACCGTGTCAGCTGTTCGGGATTCCCTCCGTGTTTCCCCTCAGAAAGCAGGAGGAGAATCCGCGCTTTCTGATTGGCTACCGGTCACATTCAACAGGCTGCGTCACTCTCCCAGTCTGGATAAATCCTTGATTTAGATCGGAGCGGCACAACAATCTACCGTAACACACAACACTAGTGACGATCTCAGAACGAAGAACGTTCTAAGATTGTCGTTCGGGGTAAAAAATCCTGTAGTTTGAACTATTGCATCAGGCAGCCGGATGTCTCTCTATTTAAATCTAATGATTACTGAAGGGCAATATACTATACAGACTTCATAATCTGCACTCTTTTGGTTGAATGCAGTGTTTATTTCCACTTTGGCTTTATGCTGTTTAGTTTTTATTCAAGTACATTTGTTGTTAATGGAGACTAAGAATCTATTTTATTTTTTGTTTTGGTTGTTTTATTTATTTTGTGTATCAGTTCCAGTGTTAAGTGTCTTTTGAAAGTAAAGTGTATCTATCTTTGGCAGGAAATCACATGTATTATTACATAATTTCCATTAAATCAATGTAAAAAGGTCTTCAAACAATATTATCGTTTATCGCAATAATTTTTTGAGACAATATATCGCCCAGCAAAATCTGTTATCTTGACAGGCCTATTCGGGAGTTGTTTCAGAGATCATCTGGGGATGCAGTTTTCAACAGTATTTTTAGTTTTCTAAGAAGAACAGATATTATGGGGAGGTTATAATAGTTAAACGTCTGTTTCACACTCCAATCTGGAAGGTGGCGGTAATGTAGCGGTAAGTTGTTTCCCAACCGCCATAAAAAACGGAAAGAAGAAGAAGAACAGAGACGGTCATAAAGGATTCCAGACTGGGGTGTATAATGAACTCAAGCGGTTCTGTTTTGCAATATAATCACTCGAAAAGATTTTTTCAGTCATCACATTAATACTACTGACTCCGGATATATTAGTTTACTTCTTAAAAGCCGGGATATTATGAAAAATGTAGCCGTTTATGTTACGGAAAGGGTTTGAGCCTTAATAAAAAATAAAAATCTGTCCGCTTATTAATTAATCGTTAGTTAAATCACCATTAATCAACATTTAGACGTCATTAGATCTGAGTTTAAAACATCCACACACAGTAAACCAGCTGCAGCCCCTTTCAGGGAAAAGTCAAATTACATTAGAGGAAAAACTTGAATGCTAAAAATGACCACGCCTCGGGCAGCGAGTCCACTCTGCCTCCTGTTTGTTGCTGCCAAAGATAACGCAGGCGATTCTAAAAGATGTTGCACATTTTGCAAACAGTCATCCTTCTTCCACCAGCAACCTTACCTGGCCTCAACAACTCAAATTCAGCCGCCGCTGCGGAGCATAATCCTGCTAATGGCCTCCATTTTTCAGGTGCTTCCCATTAACTAAAAAGGGATTTGTGTGTGAAAGGCAGCCAAAGATAAGGTGGCTTTTGAAAAATGAGCTTGAAGTGGTGGAGAAGTGGTGGAGATATAGCAGAAAGAGAGAAAATAATTATCTGAGCTGCAGCTGTGTCAGAAACCTCAGGCTTTACTTGTATTCCTCCTATGCACTCATGAGAACTCCTATTAGTAGCATTATAAGTACAAATCAGCCATATTTACACAAATTAATAGTGGCCATGTTATTTAGCTCCAAGTGCAGGCAGAGACACTGCTGGTAATTAGAATACAATGCAGCTTCAGGCATGAAAGTAAACCTTGAAAACCTTGAGGTGTCCAGGGACTCGCTTTGCATAAGAGAAAAACTGAAGAAAAAGGAAAATAAAGGACAAAAGAAAAGCAAGTTCAGATGACGCAAATGGAGGAGGAAGGTGAAAAACATCTGGAAGCTTTTCCCTGAGATAAATGCGGTTCTGACTCAGCAAATAAGAAATATGAAATAACCTAAAATGACTAATTAAATTAGAAAATTAAATGAGGTTCAAGAGTAATATTTGTTAAGTTCATGAAAAGCATGGCTGTAAATATTTTAAGGGTGTCTACCAGATTTCAGACTGAAGTTCTTTCACATTTTTCTTTGTAAAGTAGCTCAAGCTCAGTCACATTGGATAGAAACCACATGAGTTTTGCTTTGACTGGGCCATTTTAACACATGGATGCTGGTCAGAGACAATAAAAGCGCTGAGCTTCTTTTACATCCTCCAGCACATGTGAGTCAAACTCATGGCCCGGGGCCCAAATCTGGCCCGCAGTAGCTTTTTACGTGGCCCTCCAGACTCTAAAGCAGCGGTGTCAAATTCATTTTCATTTTGGGCTGAATCAAAATCATTAATGTTCTTATAGGGCCGGTGGTACCAGAAAATATTGATAAAACCCGCAAACAAAACTGTAAAATATAAATAAATTCTTAAAATTAAATAATATTCAGGATTTCACAATTTATTTTATTGCAAAATAAAAAAAACAAAGTGTTTGTGGTACTAATTTAGAAATATTTGTGCCTTTTAAGACTCGCCATATAATCATTATGGACTTTAACTTGACATCAAGTGATTCTGAAGCAGCTGTTTAGTAGAAGTAAGAAATACTGCCTCCTGCTGGTGGGAGTAAACCATCACGTTTTTCACAATTTTTGTCAATGAGGAAATTAGCAACTCTACTACAGTCTTATGTATTGACATGTAAATGTTCACTAATATGTATTGTCCCACTTAAAAATATGTAAACAATGACATTTTATACAGTATATATTGATAAGTTGGGTCATTTAATGTTTGCAGCTCTAAGTTAATTTTATTTATCTGCACTGAGATGAAAGTGGCTCTTTGGGTTGTAAAGACTGCTCAGCCCTCATCAATGAAAATCCAGATAAAATGCAGTTTGTCGTTGCAATCAGACAAAAATGTGTGGGGAAAAAAAATCCAGGTATATGAATACTTTTGCAAGTAAATATTGCTGCATGTTTTCTTGTTGTTTACAACTTCAGAAGTGAAGTCATGAGATGAAAAACAAGACTCTTTTTGAGAAATCTGAAATGTAAAGAAAACTAGTGTCCAAGGAAAGTAAGACAGTTTTTATAAACGGTAAATCCCTTGAAAAGTCACGTAAAGTACAATCTGCTGAATCATTTTTAAAATGAAGAAATGCACCGAGCTGATTTCTCTTCTTGCCCAAGGAGGGGATTTTGTTTTAGCCATGGATTAAGACAGATAACGAGGGGGCGGATGAGCCAGTTCTGCTGCACAGAACAAAGTAACTTTCTTGTTGATGCTCAGCATTTCTGACCACAGCCGGATTGAATTACTGCGCTTAGATAGAATGAGCTAAAACATTTGCTTCCTGGTCCTGTTCCTCTAAACTAAGTGTTATTACTGTTCAGTCAGTCTAACCACTCAATCAACAGGCATTCACAAAGAGAGAGAGGAAAAAATAAAATAAGTCCGATAGCCTATTCATTACGGTTGTTTTTTGCACAAAATAATTCTTAGATAAGATTTTAGTCTGTTCAGTTCTGCCTATTTTGAGCTGTTTTAGGGCGTCTTGTCACTTTAAATCCACGACCCCTTATCTCAATGTTTACACTCGCACGTGGAAACAGCTTCAAACAGCTGCGCAATCATATAACCATACATCTTTGAAAAGCATAAGTGGGGTCTCCTGCACAATCAACAAAAATGCAGCAAGTGGTTTATGGATGGTAAGACAAGAACAAAACTCTGTCTTTTCCAGTAGCCATTGTACAGCTGACCAGACATTCTGGACCTTGGCTGGTGTTGCTAGGTAATGGTGCAGTGACTTATCAATTCGGAGGCTTTTGAAACGGCTCGTTTTCCAGAGAACATCAACTTATTGCCAAAAACGGCTGTTTGTTTTTTTTTTTAGTGTTTGGGCTGTTTATAGAAGAAGTTGAGATCCAAATAGAAATATAAAATTGTGCAACATGTGAATTTTGAATAATAGGTTCCCTTTAAGGCTAACGGCTAGGTATGTGGATTAATCTATAAATAATCATTGATTTTTGTTATTGTTCTCGTTTAAACAGAATCAGGTTGAATATATTGCTTTTCCCTTACATTATTATATGCACCATTATCTTTTCTGAAGCCAACTAGAGTGGGGTTGATATTTCATTTTAACTCTGCTGTAAAGTAGCACTAATCACTGACCACTGAGGCTCAACCCTTATGCAACTTTAATGTGCTTCCTGCTTCAACAGTGACCATAAAAACTCACCCAGATGCTCGCTCATCGGTTCAGTTTTTGCTCAAATTCAACATCAGGAGGGCGGAGAAGCGACACGGGGCCAGGAAACGCAAAAACAAAGCAATAGTAATACCAGCCAAACGGTCGCCATGTCCAGTACAGGAAGAGTGAGCTATTAAAAATGCAGTAGCCATTTATGCTGTGTGTAAAATTGAACTGATTAAAAATATATGTACCGTCTGACTTCCTCTAACAAAGAAAGCAGAAAGGATGTTAAACTGTAAATACAACCTAGAATGCAGTCATGCCTAAACTGTCAGAGAATGCATGAGGAATTATGGCATTAATATGATTTAAAAACCTGAATATAAAATGGAATTGGAGACTTTTTAAAAAGCTGTTGTGGATATGTTTGCAAAATTTTAAAAAACCCCCACGATGCTTAATTTTCCGAATCTGTTTCAAAAGAAGTAAAATAAGGTCGAAAACATGGCAAGATGTGACAACGATCACAGCAGCCAATTGAGTGAGAGCCGTGGAGGTCATCATGGACAAGTGCACACATTATTCACAGCAGGGCGACTCCAGAGAGTCAGCATCTGAAAATATCTGGAGCACATGAATTCAAATTACTGACCGACACAGAGGAATGACAGTCGAGATTAAGTTCTCATTGGGCTTCAGTGTTTTTCTCTCCATGGGGAAGAATGTCGGTGTGAATGGGTCATTTTAGTGTGAGATCTTATTAGAGTATCATGAGTCAGGTTTTTCACTCCGACTGTGGATTTCTGATTAGTTTTTCCTCCTCTTGTAAGCTTCATCTCGCTGAGTTTTCTACAATTTTGAATAAATGTAAAATAATTTGAAATGTACCCATTTTCCATTTCTGTACCTGCTTATGCCAATAAGCTAGCGCTTAGCTTAGCTAACATTAGCTGCTACAAAACTGCTGCTTTCTGAGAGCAAAAATCTGCTGTAAGATTGCGGTTAATCGCCTGTTAGCTAAAATCCGTAAATACTTGAGACTCTACCTTTTAAATCGCTTATTTTAATAGTTAAAACCCAAATGAAACTGTCTTTGCACGGCGCTACAAGTAACGTCAACGGTTTACTTCAACGCCTGTCTTTGGGGTTTACAGCCAATCAGCGCTTGGGAAATGAATGACGGTCCAGGATTGGCTGGAAAACACCAGCCAATAGCGTGTCAAGTAACTTTTTACCGAAGAACTGTAAAAGTGAGTTGTAATCAAATATTTTAGATTAAGCTTTTTGGAATAAATATGCGGTTTTTTTTGTTGTTTTTTTTTGAATAATTTGTAGTTATGCTTCATAGAAAAATCTGCTAATACATCCGATGGGATTGTCCAATCATTCTGATACTGGAAAAATATTGAGTAAAAAATTGAGAAAATTGGTGAAAAGAAATTCCCTTCAAATGTTTTAATTGCGGCTGCACAGTGGCGCAGTGGGTAGCACTGTTGCCTTGCAGCAAGAAGGTCCTGGGTTCGATTCCCGGCCCGGGGTCTTTCTGCACGGAGTTTGCATGTTCTCCCTGTGCATGAGTGGGTTCTCTCCGGGTTCTCCGGCTTCCTCCCACAGTCCAAAAACATGACTGTCAGGTTATTTGGTCTTTCCAAATTCTGAGTGTGTGTGTGCATGGTTGTTTGTCCTGTTTGCCTCTCTGTGTTGCCCTGCGACAGACTGGCGACCTGTCCAGGGTGAACCCCGCCTCTCGCCCGGAACGCAGCTGGAGATAGGCACCAGCAACTCCCGACCCCGTTAGGGAGAAGGGTGATCAGAAAATGGATGGATGTCAGTTATGCCGGCTGACATCTTCAATCCTGCCAAATATTTATTCTGCATATTTTATTGCTGATTTCTAAGAAAATTATAACTGTTGATTGGAAGAAAGTGAAGTCACCAAATATAACTGAATATAGACTAAAAAAGGTGTATCTGCTTAAATATTTTATGCATATTTTCTTAATAAAAATAAAAATTTTTAACCAGTCATGGAACGTGATTAAAAGTGTATTGGTTGTAGAAAGTTTTAAAAACGGGCTAGAGTCTTTTTTTTTTTCGTGTTTAATCGCCTGTAAATGGTAATGTTTTGTTTTTATTTGTGTAAAAACAAAAACTGCCATATCCTTGGGTTTTCACAAAGCGATTTCTATATCTACCTTGTTGTACGACAGAGATTGCAAGATAAAACATCAAAAGTAGAGCGCAATACCCTTAATACAGTTAGGATTTCTGTTATCTGCTTCTGTCAGGAATGGTGATTTTAAAGTAAAGGATGAACCAGAAGATGAACCACGGCGACATGGCATCTTGCTTTTATTTTTCCTTTAGTCAACAACACGCGTTGGTCCACTCTCAGAGAGACACTGGCACAATGTAAACCAGACAAGAATCCTGCGCCACACAAGGACGCAACTCAAACTTAAATACTGTGGAGAACAGGTGAGGGGAAAAACTAATTCGCAGACATGGGTGACACATGAGGGCTAAATTAACAGGGACCACTGGAGACTACTTGGGTCAAAATAAACCCAAACATCTTACAGAAAAACACAAAAACAAAAGAAAAACACAACACACTGACATCATGACAGCTTCAAGTCTTGCTCTCACTCTCACACAGCCTGAATGTCACTGGAAGCGTTTTACATCTCTGCATTTCTTCTGACTCACTGAAAATAGCTAAATGTAAGTCTGCTTCCCTTTGTAGCAACTTCCACACTAACCGATAGGAAAAAGATTGTTTTGCATCACCACCAATCAAACTAAAAGTCAACTGTCCAACGTCCATCTCTAAAAATCATGACATATCAAATGGTAGCTTTAAAAAACCCAAAACTTTACAGCTTTATTATGAAGCTTTATGCCTCATTTTTTCCCCAACAAAGATCCATCATCCACTGCATTTCGCAGGGGAATAAACGAACACCCTGGGGAGCTGGAAACAAATCACCGCTCTGCTTTGTACATGTTTGCACACAGATGTGTCGTGTCAAAAAACAAACAAGCAGAGTGAAATGGTCCAGATGGGCCTGCAGATTGCTCTGTGATGATTTCCCATGTGGAACAGAGATGTGGTCCATCTGGGACGTGTCGGTCCACATCGTCTGACAACCCAGGAGCTGAGAATAGTTTGACACGGACATTCAGCTCAAACACAGATCTTTCTCTAAGAGGGGAAACAACATCTTATGACCACTTAATTATCTTTGAATTGGTGGTAAATTAAATAGCTTAGAACTGACCTACAGGTTGATGCATAAAACCCAAACGTTGGGTTCAAAAAGTTGACTTGTTCTACATTGAGTTTGTTGAACAGGAGACCAAATGTTATTTTCCATCAACAAACTGGAAGGTGAGATCAATTTCCTTTCCTCTGATCATGATCTGGACACACAGAGGATGTCCAGATCCTCAGAGGATGAATCCTGATAAGTTTTTTTATTAAACTCCACCATGTGTTTCACATCAGTTTGTTTTTTATTGAACCAAAGGGACGTCTCAGCTTTTTATAGTGAAGCTGGTTAACACACATCAGGTGGTTTCCTCATGACCCGACTTCATTTAAGCAGTGGGACACTCAGGTTCAAACACGTTTTCGGCCACTGTAATCATTCAAATTGCTTACCCTGTGCCGGCATCAAGCTCAAATTTAATTTGCACAATTTTAA
The DNA here is from genome assembly GCA_922788865.1 of Poeciliopsis turneri. Classification (NCBI taxonomy): domain Eukaryota; kingdom Metazoa; phylum Chordata; class Actinopteri; order Cyprinodontiformes; family Poeciliidae; genus Poeciliopsis; species Poeciliopsis turneri. The sequence continues at coordinate 214,022 of CAKLNU010000980.1, read as the reverse complement.
AATAGGAAAACGCACAGATCTGTGTTTCAGCTGAACTTGTAAGGATGTAGTCATGTTTCCATCAGAGGGAAAGATTGAGTTAAATCAAACTAATTTAACCAGAAGCTGCTTAGCTCAGTTTAGTTCAAAACAATCAGGCTGCGCTATTAGATAATCAGAAATCAATAAATAAATGGAGCACAAAACACAAAAATAAATGCTAATGTTACGCCAGCTGTGTTTCCATGGCTAACATTATTTTCATTGAATACCACAATTGCGATTAAAATCACATGTAAAGTTCCTTATTAAAAAAAACTGCAGCATCATCAGCCTCCAACTACTTCCTGTCATTGTCTTTTTTGTGGTTTTTGCCAGTAGTAACTTTCGGTTTATCATGTGACTCCTGTGTTTCCATTGCATTTTTGCGAAATACATTGAATAAAACCACATTTATATTGTCAAATATACTCAATTTGCACAAATAGTTATTTGCTGCGTTTACATTGAATATAAAATTATGCAAATTGAAATTAAGAATATATACGCTTAATGGAAACACCAATTTCGGAAAAAACATTTTTTTTTGGTAAAAAGATTTCGCAATAGGATGAGATGATTGTTTACATGCCATAATTTTTACTGACTTATGTGATTTCAATTTCTTATTTCAAAGGAAACACCGCAATTGTGAATAAAGACAAAGATTTTACAGAGCTGAACGGATGGTCGGTTGGAGCTCCGCACTGTAGACAAAAACAAAAATAAACGGGCCAGGTCGTGGTACACTGGCGTCTGGCGCCGTACATCTGGCATTTAAAAAGCCTCAGAGCGAACAGGCTGACATTATTGTTTCAAGTGGGCTCTTTCAGCCACCTGGTTTTCAGGGATCTTTTGTCAAAGCGATGAATGAGACTAAAAGCAGCGTTTGCATTTATCCTGCAACCAAATGTCAGCGACTCAAATGGCAGAACGGTTTGAATAAAATCTTTTCTTTCAGGCTCTTTCACTGGGATTTGATTAAGAAAATCAAACTTGGGTTGAAGTATGAAGAGTAACGTGGGCTGTGTAAACTTTCAGCAGACGTGATTTACCATTTCTGACTGGGAAAAAAAAATGGCCAGTCGTATTAACAAACTTCACTTTGACCTTTAAACAGAAGCTGTGTGAGGCTTGGTGTGGTGCGCAGTCATTCAAGTAGATTTGAGTCCTTGAGGCAAAAGCTCATTCTGCTTGAAAAGTTGAGTGTAGCTGCAGGAGCTCAGTGTTTTTCTGCTACTTCTCTGCCCTTCAGACCTACTGAGTGTGCAGATGTGGATTTTCTATAACATGAACTCGTTCAATCCACAGTGGCATTGAAAGAAGAAGAATTACTTTCTACAATAGTGATGCAGACGGCACATCAGTTTTACTGCATTTCTGATATTAGCCTAGCGGCTCGAAGACAAATTCAATTGTCGTTTTGAAATTGCTTGAATTTAAAATATGGCTTTCTGTAGTGAAGGTAAATGTGCAGCAAAACATACTTAAAACCTAATAAATAGGAGAAAAGTTTCCATTTTAATAGATAAGTTGCATCAAAGACTGCAGCTGGTAAAATGTTAAAATAATTCATCAATCTGCAGATTTTTTATTTCACCACTTAAGCCTTTAATACAATATTAGAAATATATTTAAGAATGGAAATAATTCATTTTTTAAATAAGAAGATGAGCAATTTATTCCCTAAAATGTAAAACTTCTCTTTAGTGAATTTGATCTGGGTGAAGTTAAAACTTTGCCATTTATTATAATGTAATAAACAATTATTACATTATAATTTAAAATGAGCTCAATAATATCTTTTTCTACTAAATACTGATGACAAAAAGCTTCAGTTTGGTGCCATGGCCTCAGCTAGCACCTTTTTCTGTATCAGTTTTATTGGTTGTTTATTTAAAATGGTTGTTTCTACTGTTTTTAGATTTATAATAATTAACTATTCAGCCAAAAATATCTTCATGATATCAGGATTTCTGCATGAAGCGGTATAATAGCGTAATATTTTTAAACTTAAAACCTTCTGCTAACACAAATTGAGGTTTTGTCCTTCCTGTGATTCATTTTATATTCCTTTAAAATCTAAACTACAATAAAAGATGATTATTTTACCTAAACATGTTTTGACATCTGCTGGAAACTTCAAAGCAGCAATAAACCAAAAATAAAACTCAAATCAGTTGCTTTAGATATCACTTTATATACATATTTTAGACATATTTTACACAGAACAGAGTATCGATGTGCTTAAGTTATGGAAATGGACGTTAAAAATAGAATTGCACAACAGAACCAGTTTGGGTCCGAGTTTCCTCACACGATGTAGCTGCTGTAGTTCTGCAGCGTGTACGTAGCGACTGAATCCAGCAGCCAACTGCGCGTCACGACTGTGGCTTTCCTGGACAGACCTGTGAGCACAAAGCAGGTAGGTGAATAAAAGAACCGCAAGTAGGTTCAGGTAGCAACTAGGCATTGTTTTCCCAACTGGGAGCAGCTGATTAGCATCTGAAAAGCTCAAATAATATCTGAACTGTGACCCCAAAACCCAGAGGAGTTGAAGGGAGGGTTTGTTTATGTTTCCCAAGAACTTTTAAGGCAAGTTTTCACACTTTGGAGAGAAAAACAATTCAAATAAACTAAAAATACACCTTAAATTCACTATTATTTATCAATTTAGAACTGTTATTAATATTTTTGGGGGATGGCATTTTACAGCAGGGACGAGATAAATTAAAATAGAAAGCTTTTTTTTGTTTTTTAAATGTCTCATATACACCAGACAAGTCTGAGAATAAAACACAAATTTAACAAACTAATGTATAAAACATAGGATGCTTAATAAGTATTGACCCATTAGGAATAATAAATATTCCATAAGCAAAGGCAAAACCTTAAACTGCTGCTGCTTAAGTTACTCCACAAGTCGTTGCTAGGAAACCAAAGAAGGCGTGAGTTGCTAGGTAACGAAAGAGTGAGTGAGCTAGTTGGTCTCACCCCCATTACTTACCTGGCAGTGAGAGGCGGAGCAGCTAAAGCAGGGCTGCTCACACTTTTTCAACTTGTCAGCCATTTATAAAATGACCAAATGAAAGTAATCTACTTACTACAAAATACAAACCATATTTATAGAGATATTGAGGATTCTTTATATGTTTTATTTTGTACAAAAGTGGTAAGTTTTTTTTCTTCTTACTTTGTCCAGCTCCCCAACTTTTTTAATACCTTTTCTTAAGTTTAAGAGAAAAACTGAGTTAAAATTTGGAGCCAACTTGCTACGAAGCGAGTTTTGCTTTCCAGGCATAATTTTGTTAGCGTAACTGTTCTACCACGGCAGCGCGGCGATTTACAACAAGAAAAAGTTTGGTAAAATTATTGAAAATTTTAGAGAATCTTTGTAACATATATTCATCATTATATATTGTTTGTGGTTTACATTCAGTCTTAACCGATGTTTTCACAATATTTTTCCAAATCTAAATAATGCGACAGAGTGGCTAGGAGGAAAACTTTGTGATTTCAATTAGTGTGCAGGAAGGGGAGATTTGAGAGGCTGTTCAATTACCTGGACTATAAGTGCCAGAGGACACAGAGGAGGGCGCACGGCATTAAATATGTAGGAGTGTAAATTAGGATGCTGGCAGGAACGGAGGGGGTCTGGAGCCGCTCTCTTCTCCATTTCAAGCTGCCAGTTTTCTCTCAGCTGTGGCAGCCTCTCTCTTAAGTGGCCAACTTGTTTTGTCATTCCCCTCCCTACAATCTGACATTTTTCTCTCGGCCGTATCTCTGCTCCCTGACTTCCTTCACAATCGCTTTCCTCGCGGGTCGTTCTCTTTCCGGATCGGGCCTCATTTCTGCTCGAATCCGCTCTCTAATGGGCAAAAAAGTGGAGCCGCATGCTCTACCGCTGGCCTTGCTTGTAGGAAATCTCTGTTTAACGCAGCGGATCTGGGTGAGACGGACGTGTGGCTAAGCTGAAAACATTTTTAACTCATGACAGCAGCCAAAAACAGAAGGTATATTTTAGATCGTTAGCCCATTGACAAATGTCAGAAGTCTAAACCAGAACTTTAACAGCACCGCTTGTCAGAAATTACACGTGTGCATGATCTCTGCTGGCAGAACGGACAGCCTTCTGTAACTAAACTTTCCTAATTCTGTGTCAAACGTGTCATCTGAAAATCCTCCATAGTCATTAGAGCTGAGGTTTATTACGGAGGATGGACTGCAGACTGTTCATTAGGACTCGATGTGGTTTGTTTATGCAGCGTTTTCTCTTACAGGTTAAAAAAATAAACACATAAAGGCTTCATTGAGAAATCAACTGGTGATGTAAATTCTGGTTTAAAATCAAAAATACCTCAACTCAAAGCAAAATTACGAGCCAGCTGGACGATAAATTATGGTGATAAAAGATAAAAATGTTTTGAGATGATTTCAATTCATATATTATTTATCTCAAAGATCAATAAGCTTTATTGTAATGAACATTTATTTGGATTTTTAAAATATCCTAATTGATGATCAGAACCAACAGAGCTGCTCCAGCTGTCGACTCGGGTTTTTAAACTCTGGTCATAAACATTAAGTTGAGTTTTGATGTTTGGATTGACAAACTAAGAATCTATAGATTTATACAGATAGAGACGAGTATATAAATATATTTATATGTACATAAATATATTTTTAGATTAATCTAAATGAGTTAAGGAGAGAATTTACTCATTTAAAATCGGCTACAGCTAAAACAGAAAATATGAACTCTAAAGGTTTAAACAGAGAAGAATCATAATAAAACTAAATTTGCTTTTAACCAGGTAAGACATGTACAAATATAACTCATTGAACAAACTAATGAAGTAAAACACCTAAAACATGCCGTCACATCTTAAAATAAAGTCTTGTACATTTATTTCTGGATAACCTCTGGATAACCTTGAATTATGTAACCACTGCTGACGCTCTTGTCGCGTCGCTAAAAGCTGGAAACGTGTCGGAGTCACGCAGGAAGGTGTGACGATCCGGGCCGCGTCGACATGGAGGTGAAAATGAGGTTTAGTTTTCAGAAAATACTCACCGCTGTAGCAGGACGACGATGAGTCGGATCTGGGCTGAACAATAACAATCTGGCGAGACTTCTGTCAGGAAAAAACGGAAATAAGTAAAATATTCTGAGGTTGAAAATTAACGATAAATAAACACATTATTATTATTTTCTTATTTCTAACTTGTTTTTCAAACAAACAATCAGTAAGACAGAGGAAAACATAACCAAGAACAAAATAAGTAGCTACTAATTTATTACTGTTGTTTGAAAAGGAGTAGAAAGAAGTCAACACTTTTTATTCCTACTTCTTATCTAAATTTAATTAAATGCATTACTGACTGACTCAGTAATTACAAAAGATTTGTAATTAAAACCATGTTATAATATTCATGTGCCTGTTCAATATACTCGGCTAAAGAGACAACAAATAAATTACATCACATAAACAAAATGCTTCTAAACTGACTCTCATAACAAGACAAGATGCATAATAACAATCATAATAATGATCATTTAAAATAACAACCAGAGGCACAGATTCAGAATAATTACCAACTCCTTCCGAATGTGCAACTTTATCATAAATCTTTTTTTTTTTTATATACATTTATAGAACTTTTTCAGGACAATAAAGGCTATTTATATACTTTTTCTATTCAAAAATGTTTATAAAAATCACAGATTAAGTTTCACTTCACTTAAATACAGAGAAAAATCCAAAGTCAGCTGAGACATTGATATTAATATTTTAAAACACCTTTTTTAACAGATGGTGGATGATGTTAAATCAAGTTTGTTTTGAAAAAGACTTTTTGTAAAGAAACAGAAAATATGCAGCCATTTTAAATTCCCATTTTAAAGAGAAACAACTAATAAATTAAATTCAAACCAGTAAAATTTGAATTAAAGTACATTGATACATTCGTACTCGTAAAAATTTATTATAAGATATCTAGATATACAATTGCAGGATTGTATTTTACTGTCCATAAAAACAAAAAAGGAGAATTTTTTCTTTTTATTTATTCAACTCAAGCAGCTTTGATTACTGAATGTATTTTTTAAACCACATAGCCTCAGGTGTATCAGTTAAATTCAAATGTATTAAATTAACGGGAAAAATTAATGCAAGTTTTGAAGCAAACTTGCAAATCAGTTTACATTTTCATAATTTAAAATAATCCTGATTCAGAAAGCAGGAAATTAAGATATGAATCAGGTAAGATAAAGAACCAGAAATAATTTAAAAAATTATTTTATCAAGTGGGAGACGGGGACTCTTACCTGTTCGCCGTCAAGGACAAGTGGGTCTTTAACTACAGCAGCACCACACAGCTCCACCATCCACTCCATCTCATCTTAGAAAACACACAAACAACAACATTTCTTCTAAAATCAAGCTGTGCTTCTGCATTTTATTCTGCTTTCATCTTTTCAACCCTGTTGGAACAAAAAAAACCCCCAAAAACGTAAGATTTTGAGTCAACACCTGTATATCTTGGCTTACAAAAATGTCAATATCACAGAAAGCAGCAGCATGGATCTGCTGATTTCTATATTTCAGGGTTAAATGTTGCATGAAATCCAGTTTGGCTGAGTAAAGCAGATTCCACCCTTGTGTTTTTGTTGTGTTTAAGAAAGTCTTTAAGCTACCCATGCAAGCAGGCAGATGTCACCCCATTAGTGGAGCTTCATCGATCCAGAAAACAGCGGGAGGACGCTGCGGGAGCATTTTAACAGCGCAGCAGGAAGGAAACAGAAATAATAATTTAAAAAAAACACAACAACATGGGGCTCAAGTCCTTCTGAAGTTCAACCCTGACACATCAAGAAGATTAAGTTTATATGAAAGACCAACACAAAGTTAATTCGTGTGAAGTAAAGGGAAAGAAGGGACAAAGAGTTTCTATGTTTTTGACTAAATGAATCTGATAAGACGCTTAAAAAAATCCAGTCCACATTTAGTTGTTCTGTAAATCCTAGAGGTTTGTAGAAAACATTTCTGAGATGAAGACCAAGAAGAAACGTTGCTGAAAGTCCTCTTTGCAGTTCACCACCAGCCCTGTAGGGGGCTCCATGTTGAAAGAGATAGTTTGGTGTCACCATGATAAAATTGGACTTTTCTGATTTGTTTATGTGGAGGAAGAACAAAGATTTTAATCAGCAGGTAGAAGATAGATGGATGGATGGATGGATGGATGGATGGATGGATGGATGGATGGATGGATGGATGGACAGAGGGACAAATAAATGAATAAATGGAAAAACATGAATGAATGGATGTTTTTGAAAAATAAACATGGGGTGAAAGGTCAAAATTAAACTTTTCCTCATTTATGCGACTCAGTGACGTTTCTTCATGGTTCAGTACATGTCATCAATCAAACATTTATTTAAAAAGAGATTTTCATTCATAAAATAATAAACGCTTAGACATGAACTCAGACACAAAACCAAAGTGCAGCTGGTCATCAGGCGTCCTAAACCTCTGGAGTTTACCTGTTGACATGTCTGTAAACGGCCCCTTGAAGCAGATCCTGAATCCCTTCATGAGCAGCTGCAGAGAAAAACAAAATGGAGTCAGAGAATAAATACAAAAATGCCTGTAAAAACTGCAACTGTTCATACGGTCAGGGACTTGAACCTTCAGACGTCGTTCAGCGGCGGCGTGAGAGCCGACCGTACCTCCATTACATCACAGTGTTTCTGAACTCTTCGCCTGTGTGAACGGTTACACCGGCGCAACTAAAACACTTCTGAACTCATCCTGCAAATTAAAGCTGAAACTCTTCGCTCAAGGTTTAGAATGAAGCCTCTGCACCTTGTTCACTTTTTGCTCCCACAGTAATGCTGTAAATTTAGGGATGAGTCAAAGTGCTGCCTTCACAGAAGTAATATCACGCTGAAAGCGCCCAGAGAGGGAAAAAAACCACTAACCTGAGACCAGGGGCGCTGTGTTTTATTGCACTGTGGGTCCACAGGGGTTGCTGGGAAATGGGAAGGAAAGCGTGTTTCCTTGAAGCGGCTTAAATCACATTAACGCCTCATTCACGTTGGAAGCGTTTGAAAGATAAAATGCAGAAGGAGAAAGTCTCACACCTGTCTGTGTGTTGGTATCGATCGTTACCTAGAGCTGTTTGGTGACACAGAAAATTGTTTCTGCTACTGATCTTTAATTTAGACAGCAGCCCAAGTCCTTCAGGAGGAGTTAAAAGCGCGAGAAGTTTCCTTCAATGTTTAGTAGACGACAAATGTTTTCATAAAACCTTTAAAGACGCAGTAAGCAGTTTAATAATCTAATATTTTTTATTCTCATATTTGGTGAAACTGTCACTATGTTGTGACAGTTTGGAATGAGACAATTCCTAATCAGTAAAAAAATTTTTTTTAGCTTGTTTGCCTTCTTCGAGTGTGAGCTAGAAACAACCAATCAGAGTCAGTCAGAAGGCGGGTCTTAGCGCTGTCAATCATACTGTGTGGTTCCCTGTTACGAATGCTAAGGCTAGTTAGCATAGCCATCAATGACGGCAGATAAACCGTAACAGTTTTCCTGTCACAGTTAGTTGTTTTTCCACCATTAGCATATTTAGCAGCGTGTTCATGAGCATGATTGACAGTGCTACTGATACCGCCTGCTCTGACTGGTTATTTTTGGATGGGAGTGGTTTATTTCTGCAATAGTAGCTCACAGATGAGGTAGAGGAGCGTGATTTTTTTTCACGGATTATCCGTTTCATACCAAACTTTTACGACATATTTTATCAAATATATAAAAAACATTGAAAATTTTGTTTTTTTTTACAATGGCTACATATTGCAGCTTTAATGCATTTTAATGAGATGTTTGAGGCTCTATGAAATCTGTTTTCTTATTTTCCAAATTTTGTTTACATTAAATTACATTTATTGTATCACTTATTTATTGGGATAGATTTTCTATGATAAAATTATGATTTTTGTTTGATAGTTGTACTATTTTCTTCAGCATATAAAAGCATCAATAAATACCAATAAATTTGATGCTAAACCACAGATATCTGCATCGATCGGTCTATTGTTAATCACAATATCGTGATAAAACCTTAACTCCATATTGCCCAGTCCAATCCAGATGAAACACATTGAAGCTCGTGACAAAATGCTAACAGCGTCATTGTTGTGAATACTTTAGAAAACCTTTCCATCTGCATTCTGGCTGCAGACTCACCGTCTCACCAGTTTGGGTGACAAACGGTGAAAATAAAAAGCATAATGCATCAGTCACCATCAAAGTGCCGCCATTTGATTTGAGCCACTTATAATAAGCCTGAAATTACAGGCTAATTGAATTAGGGGGAGCATTTCTAAGGGAGGAATACGACCGGCGTGACATCCCAGGCATTTCTAATTTTCCCCCTCAGTGGCCGTCCTCGGAGACTTTACACAGAGGAAAAAACACAATTAGCTTTTCACAACAGGGTGTGAGTTCAGCGGCTGGTGCAACAGGATGAAACAAGTGCAGCTTGTGATCTGGACATTTGATCAATCTTTGTGGTCAAAAGACGAGGACCACCGAATCCTGAACTCTTTAGCCCCCAATAACTGTTTTTGACGTGTTTGAGGCAATAATATGACGAGTGGCTGTAGCCTGCTTACCTCATCTAACAATCTGGGACATGAAAGAACATTGAACTGAGGCAGACAATAATGTCAGACAAGAAATGGAGGGTAATGAGAGTTGATATCTGGTGTAAAAAAAACTCAGGGAGATGGAGCTTTCTCCTCTCTTTTTTTGCCTGACAGCGCTGCTACCATTTGCAATATTTTAATAGGAGAGCTTTTGGAGTCCAGCAATCCAAGATGGATACAGCTGGTCGGAGATTTGAGAGGGAAATATGAGTACACCAGCTCTCTTATTAGCAAAATGACAAAAATCCTCAGACAGAAGGGCACTGAAGAGCTAATAGTAGCTTGTCTCTCTCATCTCCTCTGCCCTTTTATCAGTGTTTTGCCTCGAATCTGTAATATTTTCTGAGCTAAATACAATTTACAACATGCCCTAAACGCTAAAACATGTAATTATGCATCACAGAAATGACAAGTAGCAGATTGTAGGAGCGACAAAGCAAAAGGTCACAGAAATGCAGCAAAGGGGGAGGTTTTAATATTACATTTTAAAAGTCATCTCTGTAAGAAATTGCTTTAATGCAGAGGAAGGTCGACTGTTTGGATTAATGTAGAAGGACTGTGAGTGACGAGCCTGAACAGATAATTCTGCAAAAAATGAAGATCCTAAATACTGAAAAAAAGAACAATACAAGCAGCATTGGCAGCTGTTGCAGCCATCCACTAGGTGGCGCGTGTGACGAATCTCCCAAATCGCCGTCAGTCCGATAACAAGTAAAAGGTAGAGAACCAGCAGGACTTCGTGTTCAAAGGGGGCGGGGCTAAAGTGATGTGACCATTTGAATGATCGGCTGAAATATGTGGAATTTAGAGCTAAATGTGGCAACGGCGTGACCTTTGCTTTCGCCATGGCCTCCACTGAAAACTCTTTAAAGCAAGTGAGACCAACGTGTTATATGACACAAGATCATCTTGATCATACCAAGGAGGTCAGAGATGCAGCTTTCCAAGAAAAAAGGCACTTCCTGTTTTGAGGGGGCGGGGCTTAGATGACATCAGCAAATGACCAAATAGGATCGTCAGGTGTCCAACCTGCAATACTCATGCCAGGTTTGGTGCAACTCGGCCCTTATATGTGAAAGTTTTAGCTTGGCCACGCCCCCTAAGCGCACTCAAAAACTCACAATTTTGATAACTTTTAATCTCCCATCCCTTTATTGCACAATAACCAAAAAAGAAGCCAATATGTCAAAATCCCCAGGAGGAGTTTGTTAAAGTTCAAAGGTGTGTAAACATGAAAAAATGGCCCAAATTTGCCCTGTGACCCAAAATGGCTGCCTCTCTGCACATTTCAGAAGACTTTTTTTCTTGATTTGGGGGGGATCTACCTACATACCAAATTTCAGATCTCTACAGTATACAGTTTGTCCTAACTCAACTTCGGGGGGGCTGTAGAGCAGTTTGGCCACACCAATTTTCATTTCCATTAAAATTGCTTAATTTCACGCAGGTGACAATTTCAGGCAAAGTTTGTCAAGTTTTTTAAAACGTTTTGGGCGAAAAATAATAGAAAGAAAGTAAACAAAGTATGCTAAAACTGCTCACATTACTGTCTCCTGCTGTGCGGGCTCTTAACGGCCCCTGGTGGTTTGGTCCGTTCACCACATCGCCTCTCACTTCAAACGAACTCTGCAGGAAAAAAAAACAACTTCTGAACACAAACCTCCAAGAGTAAAATAATTTTAAAAGTCTTTTTAAATTGGTATCATAAATAACCAAATCATTTATTCTGTCAAACACAAAACAAAAAGGAAATAAATTATTCTGTTATTTTACGTTCCCTGTGGTCAGCCATGCTTGTTTAGACTCTCTCTCCATTCTTCATTTTGTCAGAGTTTGTCTTTTAACGTAGTGTTTGTTTCCCCAAACACAGCATTTGATGCATGAAAATAGTTTCAAATTGATGGTGATTCTGAACAAAGCCTGGCAAAGAGATTACACAGAACAAGTTGCTGTGATCTCTAAAATTAATGGACGCTAAATAATTTATGGGCTATCACTGCAGAGCACATGCAGAGATTCATCACGGCGCGCTAATTCAACTCAGACGTCTGAATGGATGTCACTGAGAACTGCGTGGGGAAGCTTACCTCTTCCAACAGTTTCTTTTCCTTGAAGCATTCAGAAATCCCTGCAGGAAATATGCAAAAAACAAAAAGACATGCAGTTACTCTCTGAGGTGTCAAACTTGAGGTCTGAGGGCTAAATTGCCTTGTGGCCCTGCAGACTATAGATAGCTTAGGTTTATTTCATTGTGACTTTTTGTTAGTTAGTTTTAATTAATTTGCTCATTTCTATTGGTTAACCCTTCTAGATCAAACGTAGCGGCGACGATGCAGCCAAATCTGCAGTACCTTAATCCCACCACATTTTGCGCCATCTGAAAATGGTTTCTGAAAGGGGAGACGTTGCGCTTTCCAGTCAATATCGGGTTATTACGGTAATTTCACCCGTGTCGGGGAGAATTTTTTTTTTTTTTTTGGTTTAATCTTAATAACCGTTAGATATTGAAAGTTCGTGTTGTTATAGAATAAATGGACAAATGTATTTACTCACAGGACCCTAGGAACTGAGTAGGATTAAAGTACGCAAAAATATCCAGGTGGAGATTTGAATCTTAGGTTTAAATATGGTTTAGTTTTACTCTAGGTTTTATTAGTTATAGTAGCAGTACTCATTTTTCAATCATTGTATTGTGATTATGCATATATCAGTTGGGTGGAAAACCAGATTTAAGCTTTTTGAACTGCGATTGAGGGCTGCCTCGAGTCATTCCAAGGACCAAAATGAAGGTAAATCTCACTTACACTGGAAGCTGACGACCCATTTCTGACCCGCAATGCCAAGGAAGTATTTCAGTGTGCGTTCGCAGACCAGCTGGTCATCTGTCAAAGAGTAAAATACAAATTATAAATTATGTTTAAAAAGATGTTAGAAACAGTACATTTATAATGTTAGGCTGTTTTAAATCTGTTTTTGCTGAGGTGTATCTATATTATTCATTTTGGGCTTTTACACAAATAATTTCGGTTAGTAGGCGCCTTCCGATCGACAACATCCAGATTTAGTTTGTTAAAGTGACTGTGCTCTAATTCAAGGGAAAACAATCAGCATCTAATCAACCTTTCTCTCGCCAGAAGCTTATTTAATACAGAACATGTTTCATTCATTTTTCTAAAAATATCTCTGTGGAAGAAATCTAGCTAGAAGTTATCATCACAAGCGCTGGTCTTGTAAGCACAATAATTTATGGAAATATACATAAAAATGTACAGATTTTCTTCTATATGTACACATTCTAGCTTGCTTATGTTGTCAAACTGAGCCTGTGCACAAAAATGTTGCAGATCTATTGCATCCAAAAAGTACTTTTCCAGGAATGTAGTAAAATAAAACGCTTTTGCTTTTGTCAAATCAAATATCTGGTGACAAAACATTAACCTAAGATTGTTTGCATGATGGTTCATATTCCAAGCAAGTGCTAAGAGCATGTGGATGATGGCGCCATAAAAAAATACACATGTTGAATTATTTAAAGCTCCTCTGTTACAGTGGGAGTCCTGCAGCTACTTCCAAACATTTAGCTATAATCATAAACCTAAAACTCCCTCGTTTTGTGATAGCTGCCATTAAAAAAGGCTTAGTGCTTTGTAGAGGGAAAACCTTGAAATTAAAAATAATCCATCAAAGAGGGCAATTAGCAACAAGCAAATGAAGGCAATAATGTGTGTGGGCCAAAGAGAAAGCTTTTTCTTAAGTCTTTTTGAAAAACAAAAATGTGGCAATAAAAGAACAAAGAGAAATTATTCAAAATTAAAATGTCTGAATGGAAATATAAAAAAGTAAAAGTACCAAAGAAAAGCTAGGATTTCTTTACTGTGTATTTAATGAACATTGAAAACTCTACAGAAATGAATTAATTCAGATATAGTGCGAGTACCTGTGCGCATTATGATATGCGTCACTTCTGGTGTCACCCGGGAAACAACGCGACCGCCGACTCTCTTGGCAAACTTTTTCACCATTATCTACAATCAACAAGATATTGCATCAGTTTGTGTGTTCAGTACCAAGTCTTATATAAAGAAAAACACCTAAAAAAGTTAACTACCTGCTCATTCAGGCCCAATCCGGACGACACCAGAACAAGTTTAGCTTTAGGTTTTTCTTTCGGAGGGCTGTTGTTTTCTTTGTCTTCTTGGCAATCTGGAGGCGAATCACAAGTTTTCGCCTTTTTGGTTGCAGAAATTGAATTAGGGGTGATTGTGTCTTTTACAGTTGATTCTGCATGAGTCAAGTCTTGAACATCTGTGAAAAGAAAGAAAAGAAGAGAAAAGAGGAGGAAGTAAATCATCAACTGGTAGAAAAACATGATATGCTTAAGGTTGAAACGATTAATTGTGATTAATCGATTATTGAAATAACCATTTAGTAACAATTAATCATTAGTTAGCAATTAATCAATTACTAACTTAGTGAATGGTTAATTGTTAATTGGAGTGTGGAGACAACAAAGGATATATTTTGCATTTAAGACATAAAAAAACATTTGTCTGCAAATATGTTTTACCCACAACTTTGGAAGAGTTTTACCCTCACCTGGTACAAATTATGTAAAAGAAAATCTTCTATTCAGCACCTTTTTCTAGTTATTAAAAAAATAATAACCACCAGATCAACTAGTATAGTCCTACACTATATTGCAGTTAAGTCAAGAAGCTACAGCTGCTTCTTTTGCTACAAATGATCAAGTGTTTTCTAAAAAATTACTTTTACTGTATTTCAGTCAATTTACTTATTTAAAAAATTTATGGTTTGCTTATTTGCATTGTTTCATTCCATTTCTAATATTGTACAAAAAGTGTTGAGTGGATAAATGAAAACTCTGCAGATTATGCCAATTTTCTTATATCTGATTTTTTAATCGGTTAATTGTCAGAATATGATTAATCGATTACTAAAGTAATTGCTAATTTGTTGTCCTAGATATGATTTTGAAAATGAATCTTTAAAATCATATAAATGAATCTTTGTTTGCTATAACAAATCCAACTGCAACAGTCAATATAACAGAAAGCAACTTCAGTTCAGCTGAACCAGTTCATTCCTAACATTTAAAAAAAAAAGCCAAAGAGCAGACACAAACAAATTCTAGCAAATAGAGGTGAATCTAAGGTAATTGGAAAAACTCCTCTACATATATTAAACCCTATAAAGTTACACAAACAGCCTTACCGGGCCCTGAAAAGCCACCATGCTCTGCCACTTTATCATCAGACGCTTTGGTTTCTGCATCTAAAATATCCTTCCTGCAAAAAAGAGAACCCGTTTATTTAAAACAATAAGTAACAATCCCACAGAAACATGCAGCTTACATCAGCTGCATGAGAACCTCTGCTGTCAGTTCTGGTCTTGAAACCTTGTCTTTATACATTTGTATTGCCTCAGCTAAAAAAATAACAACTCAGGGAAGGATTTTTCTTCCCCTGGATGTTGGACCGTTATGTTCACAGACTGATGATGCAGCAGTGGGGGTTTAATGCAGTGAAAACGAAACTGAAAATTCTGAATATAATGTAAAGAACAGAAAGTGGAGTTTATAAAATCAAATGTGACAACTTATCTGCCATAGCATGATGACAAATGACCAGAGTAAAATAAAATTTTATTATAAATCCAACATCCTCGTCCAATTCTTGGGATTATTTGGTCTCAAATCAGCTGCAAAAGACTAATAATGGATGACAGATTATAGTCTAACAAAGTGCTTTTTTTTCCAATTTAAAAAAATGCTCCAATGCTAATACACTGGTATTAGCATTGGAGAGGCTAACGGCTAGCATTCCTATGACGATCACTTGATGTTATAGGTAAGCTGCATTGATAGCTGTTCCTTTTACATAATTTACTGTTATTCAATATCACATATGCACAACATTATTGTAAAGATGGTAAACACAATGTCAAAGCTAACTGAATTAGTTGTTAGCTCTTAAATATTTTCTCAAATAAAAAGTTGTGAAATTATAATATAGTAAAAAGAATAAATCACTCTGAATGAAAACTTTGGTGAATAACATGCAAAAACATCCAGAGAAACTAGACTAAGTAGAAAATTGTAACTCTTACTGCTTTACAAATTTTAACTTGATTAGCAATTTCTCTAAAATCAGAAGTAATTTATGATTGCAATTTTGAATCAGACCTTAACAGAGACTTAACACTGAATGTAATAACGCGTCCTCTTAGAAATCAGCTGATGACTAGCTATTCTCTGATTAAAATTGGTAGAAAGTCATTTAAATTAACTGAATAAAAATAAAACTTCTTCCAGTTTCCTCGCAGCTCTCCTCCAATGTGACTTCATTTTCGAAGCCTCATAATAAAGCCAAAGCTTCCCATTTTTCCAGACTCCCTCTTGCCTGAATTTAGACGCTTCAAGGCGAGAAGCTGGAGGAACGCACTCAGGCGGTGGAGATAAATTACTGTGGCAACACAACTTTCCGTCTAAGTGCTTCAGATGACATAAGAGGTTGTCAGTAATTACTTTTTTTTATTCTCAGAGTATAAGCAGATTCAGGGCTCATTAGGGAGATAATCAGTCTGTCCTTTCAAAATACATCACCCTCTGAGAACAAGGAAACGCACTAAATTCTTCATCGAGATGCGGCATCAAGACCAATTACAAGCCACATGCCTCAGTTATTGTTCTGCTCATTATTACGGCACTGTAATGCAACTACATTTGACATCTGTTAACAATAATGTAACGATCCGAGAAGAGAAATGGGACAGTACTGATCTAATTTACTTACATTTGACAACAGCTTGAAGTTGATTATCGCCTCCATGAAGGCAGGAGTCTGTTTAGCAGGTCAATCAACCAAACTAAAATATGGCTGTTTGTTATTATTTCTCACACAAATGATGATAATTATTCTTCTTGTGGACATTTTGAAATACATTTGCTCAGTAATAATGGAAAAACACAACGATTACAAGCAAATCTGGAGGCTTGAGTTGTTACTCATATCTGCAGTGCAAAAATACAAAATCTTACCAAGTGTTTTGGTTTAGTCTCTGGGGCAAATATCTTAGTAAACTCAGATATTAAAAGTTTTGTCTTTTAAGTTTAGACAAAACTTAAAAGTAACTTTTTAGCTTGTTTTAAGTAAATGATTCCTTAATATCGATGGCCAAAGCACTCGTTCGCAGATAATTTCACTTATAAAAAGTCATTTTCCCATCTTATAAGTAAATTCATCTGCTAATAGAACTAGTACTTTTTCAACAATATTAAGGAATTATTTACTTAAAATAAGCTCTGATACATTGCTGAAAAGTTACTTTTAAACTTTCAAGTGTAATAAGATAAATACACTAGAAACTAGCCCGAAATACTGCCTTCAGGAAATTTTCTTATATTTTCCGAGGTTATTCGGTTTAAGTTGAGGCATCAACTTCAATCGATCGATCAGTTTATTTGCTGGATTAAATAAATATCATCATTAATTTACAAACACATTTTCTTACACGGCTAAATGGGGAGCAGAAAGAAGAAAAAAACCTTACGCAATAGTTCCTGATTACCGAGTCAGCATGTGGCGTCACCTAGCAACCACAGCCCAGCGCAGTCCAGCCCGTTGCCTAGCAACCCAAACGGAACTCCAGCACATTTTGCCACTTAGTTTAGTCACTGTATGCTGCATTTTGTTGCTACAATAATCAAAAGATTAATCGATAACTAAAGTTTGCTTTAGTTTATGTTCGGTTTTAATATTTGAAGAATTTCCTTTTTTATTCATTCATCACCAGTTCCAAATATAAACAGAAAATATGCTGTCAATAAGAAGGAAGTTTAGAGAACTTTATTTTCTAGCAATAAAAATTCTCACCTGTCTAAACTCTGGACTTGAGCCTGGTCATCCAGTTCTGGGCCTAAAAGGACATTGGACACAATAAAGTTCAGTAAAGCCCCAAAACTTTCCCCACAGAAGTTGCTATCATCGGTGGTTGGGTGGCGGGGCAGCCATTCATCTATCGGCCCGGTGTGATTTTGAGTTAAAAAACGTTTAAAGTAGACAGGAAATTTGAAAATATCACTTGATAATTATGTGTTACTGAAATATTGGAAGATTAATACCTGAACACCAATTATAAAGTCTTAAAATTGCAAACATTTAAAAAAAAAAACTTAAATAAATAAGCAATGCTTAGTCTGGTGGGGGCATAAGTAAAGCCTGGTGGCCCGCCAGGCTTGTCATACACTGGAGGAAACCCTGAAGCTCATTACAAAATTAAAAGCTAGTTTGGGAATGAAGCAAAGCAGACGATTTTTAAACTTCTTTAAATATTAGACTGAATTTAAATGTCAAGGCAACACTTTTAATTCAGTATGTGTCGCCTAATTACTTATTAAAATTATCCTCCTTACTGTTTTCTCAACTAAATGTCAACAGAGACAAGACATTTGTTTTTTGCTTAATTAAATTATGTGTTATCATAAAAATATAAGTTTGTGACATTTCTACACATTTCCAGCTCACCCCTGTTTTCACAGCCCTGATTGGTTTCTGCAGCAGGACTGCCTTCTTTCTCCTGAAGCACCTCTGACACGAGAGCCATCAGCTTCTCCAGCCTCACCAGCTCCTTCTGCATTTCTATCTTTTGCTACAGGAAGAGCAGAAAAAAAGAAAAGCTTTTCCTTTAAATTGTATTTTATTACATTTGAGCAGGGACTGAGTGGGGAAAACAGCTGCAATACAACACTTCCTGCAAAATCAGGCGATTCAAACTGCCTGTAATTCACAGAGCTGGAAATATTACCTTCAGAGTTTAAAACTACGACAGAATACCGCTGCTATTCTTAGTATTATTTGGGCTCAAATTGCAAATTTATTGTTTATGTGGGCAGAAGAAATGAGAAATCTAATTTCATCTCTGAGAAACTGAGAAATCTCCGAGTCGAATAAGATGAAAGTCTGAGCACTGGAAGACGGATGAGGTATGAAACAAAACAAAACAAAAATAAAAAAAGAAAAAATCATCCTCTCTGCAACATTTCCTCCAACGTAAATGAAATGTAATTTAGAAACCTGCTGAGGGGGCAGGTTTCTAAATTACAGCAAGGCAGTCTGTCACCCAGGAACTGACAAGAAAATGAAAAGGCTGCCCCCTATGGGCCGTGAGGCGAAGGTGCACCTCAATAAATGAACATGTCTGAATTAATGGAACAAAAATCAAAACTTGTTAATGCCAATCAATTTCTTTATTTTTCTTCTTTTGACTAAAGAAGAGATAGAAAAATTAAACTGCTTTCACCTGAGTAACAAGAACTTCGCTTGAGAATTGTGACGGTTCAAAGGAAGCGCCGACGCAGTTTTCAGGGGCGTCACCTGCAGAAAGGAAACAGTCAAGCTTTTACAGACAATTCTCAATCATGTTTTACAAAGTTATGGCACTGATTTGAGCCAACTCAGATTTCTCTAATATAAGAACAATTATTAACATTTTAGTTGTAAAATAAAACAATTTCTCCGTAAAAAAAAATCTGTCATTGCAGTCTAAAGTCTAAAGATGGAGTCCATAAATAACATCCACATAAAAATAATTAAAGCATCTCATTAAAAAGACAGATTATGAATACTATTTGAGTTTTTTCACCATATCACACCACATTTTTCTCTACTAGATGAAGTTTAATAACAGTTGTGTCATATTTGTTATCTGAGAGAGAAAAACCTTAATTTAACATAATGTGCTACGTTGTTAAATTTTGTATTGTAAAAATTTATAAAATGTTGACTTACAGTTGCCATTGTAATCAAAATTGGAACGTTATGAGAACAACTCATAAAATTAAAGTTGTAGTACTACAAGAATAGAATTGAAATATGATGATTAAATTGTATTACTATAAGAATAAAGTCAGTATTATGAGAACAGGGATTCCCCCAGTGTATGATAAGCCTGGCGGGCCACCAGGCTCATCATGCTGGATGAACGATTGTCCTAGCATCCAACCACCAGGCTTAGCAAGTTTTCTGAGGAAAATCTTAGATGAATAAAGTTGAAATATGATAATAAAGTTTAAGTAATGCAACAATAAAATTATAATATTGCAAAAATAAAGTCAAAATAATAGAATAAAGTCATTATTTTATGACCTCATGTAATGACTATTCTCATAAAATTATGGCTTCATTCTTGTACAAATTTATTCTTCCACTATTTTTATTTTATTAACACAGCCATAGCATTGTTCAGAGTGGTTTGACTCAGTTTCATCTCCAGTTTTGATACTTATATTTGAAAGAAAACAAACAAACAATAAATAAAGTTGTTGACTTTATTTGTTATCAATAGATAAAGTTAACAACTGCTACTCACATTCCTCCGGTGTGCCGAACAAGTCGACGGACGCCTGGCTGGAGTCGAGCCGTTCTGGGGTCAGACTTCCAGCTGGACGGCCCAGCGGTTCCTCACCGTCTCCCTCCAATCTGTTGGCTTCGCCAATTTCTCCCTGATGTTTAATCTCAGCTTGAGGACCATCTGATGTTCCAAAGATCTGTGCCAAAGTTGGTAACTCCTCTTTAGATGAGCTGCTGGACTCGGATGAAGACTCCAGCCTCTGAGTCTTCCTCTTCTTCTGGTTGGTCTGGATGGAGGATTGAGTGCTGACTTCTCCACTGCAGTTGGCTTCCTTAACCTCTTGGTCCGGGGTTAAAGAAGACTCTCCAACAAAAATTGTCTTGGTTTTGTTATCCAGAGGACATTTTGAAATGCCGTCTGGGATCTCCGACAGGTTGAGGTCGCTCTGGGAAGCCTTTGTTGCTTCCTGTTCAACAAAGCGGAGGCCTGAGTCCACAACCTGAGGGACGACAGACAGAGGACTGTCTCTGTCACGCTTTGCCACTTTGTTTGGACTGAGACCGCTGCTAACGCTGCTCCTGGATGGACAGTTCTCATCAGGATTGGGGGCATCCAGTAGAGTTTGATCTGGTTTTCTAATCTCCCTGGGTGAGTTAGAAGGGGAAATCACGTCACTACAAGTCGATTTTGAAAGCTGGTTTATATTTTCTAATAGTTCAGAGCCTGAACAGTTACGTTGGCTCCCTTCAGTGTTTTCTACATCCAAACCACGACTTCTCTTCGCGTTGGGGTCCCCAAGGAGGAAAGATTTCCGTTTGGAAGCTTTGAAGCTTTGGAGAAGTTGCTCTGTGTCCAGTTCACTGTCATTCTTGCCATCCTCGTACTCTTCAACATCAGCGAATGTTTCCCGCTGAGAGCCAGGTTGGAGATTTTTCTCCTGCTTCTCACTTTCAAGCGTCGGACCTACAATGGACGGATCGGTTGGACTTGTGGAGTTCGGGACCACAGAGACAGTGCAGTCAGGTTTAGCTAACGGTTGCACTTCGGGTACCTCTGCTTCAGCTTGTGTCAAAGACATCCTTCCTCTCTTTTCTACACTTTCTATGACTCTCATATCCTCCTCAGAAACACATCCGTTTCTTGTAGCTTCCTTCATAAGGTTTTCACTTTTAGATAGAGTTGAATCCATTGCTTCCTCAGATTGCTTTTTAGCGACTTCGTCTGTTTCAGTTGCAGTAGCTTTAGAGGTTGTTTTCTTGTGACTTCCACAAACATCATCAACAAAAAGCTGAAGCCTTCTGCTTCTTCTGGTGCTCTTTATGACTGGAGTTGTCTGTTCCTCGCTGCTGGGATAAGTCTCTATTTGAACTTCAACTTCTTTAACTCCTTCACTGGGTTTAGGACTCGTTTCCCTGTCCTGAACTTTGACTAACACAAGAGGTTTTGCCACCTTAGTTGGCTTCTTTCTGCTTAACTTTGAATTTTTTTCTCTCCGACAATCACTTTTCTTGTCGGTATCTTTTAATTTCAACTGAGTCTGCTCTTGTAAATCGCCCTCAGGTTGTTGCAGGCTTTTGCGAGTCCTTCTTGTTAGTGTTGTAGTTTCTGGTTGAATATCGGCAACAGAAACCTCGTGTTCAGCCTGATATTTGTCGCTTTCTTTCTGGTTCAACTCCTCCACAGTTTCATCAAGTTTTTCCTCGACCGTCATCTGTTCTAATTCTTTAAAAAAGTCACTGCCAGTGGCATTTTCTACCATTTGTCGCTCCTCACAAAGGTGGACATTGTTTTTCTTCTTCAGCTTTGAAAATCTATTACCAGATTCTATTTCTTTAGCCGTTAGCTGCTCGGTAACTTTGCTTCCTCTTCGCTTGTAGGTGACGCCAAAAACCTGCTCTTCAAGGGCTTTGCCGCGATGTTCTCTCTTAGGATTCAATTCGACGTTTTGCGGCTCTCCGTCCAGCATCATGGTAGACGAACTGCTATCTGAATCGTCTTCTCCGTCGAGGGGTTTCTCTAATTTCAGCTCTTCTTCAGCTGGAACTTTGAGGAGCCACTCTGCGACTTTCTCCAAACTTTTCTTCTTTTTCTGCTCAAGAATCTTGTCGTGCTCCAAATCCTTTTTCTGTTTCTTTCTAGAGGACTTTTGGACATCCTGTTGACCAGGTTCCTCTTGAGTTGAATCTAAAGAGTTAGAGGCCTTCTCCGGTTTACGCTTCAGCCTTTTGTTTTTAGACACATCCATTGTGTTTTTTCCAACATTTGCAGTTTCTAGCTCCAAGTTATCTGACATTTTCTTGTCAGACGTTGGTGGGACGTCACCCAGGCCGCTATCCAGGCCTTCGTTTTCTGCTGTCATAGATGCAGAGTCTTCCAGTCCCATGAGCTGAGCAAACCCATTCTGAGCTACAAAAGGCAAGGCAGACACTTACTCAGTATTCAGTGTTCAATCTACAACAGAAATTTATTCCAAGACAAGTGAAACTAAGGTTTAAAGTAGCAATGAACCGATGTGAAAGTTTGTGCCGATATTGATAACAGATTTTGCTGAACAATAAATTGCTATATATTATATTATTATTGTTATTCTTAATAATAATGATAATAATAATAATACTACAAGTTGTGGAATTTAGCAAATAGGAAAAATAGTTCTAATTCTGACCTAAAACAAAAGAAGATTTATCTTCAGACAGAGAGAAAAAAGGTTTATTTATCTTTTTAATATGTAAACTTCTCATCCCAAATGAGGAAAATACCCTGACATTTATTATAGGCGTTATTTTTATATATATATATATATATATATCTCAAAACTAATGTTGCAGATTTGACACAGTTAAGTTGAATAAATGCATGAGAAGTTTTTACCTGCTACAGTTGAGGAGCAGGACTGGGAAGAATCATTTCGGTGTTCAGTTCCTTTATTGTCCAGTTCAATTCCAGACGGGTCTCCAAATGATAAATTACATACATGTTTACTTGTTTCTGTATTTCTGATGCCAAAAGGAGAAAAAAAGACAGATGTTAGCTGAACATCTCAATAGAAACCTTATTATTTAATTTCTGTTGATCCTACTTAGTGTTCTTTCTTTGCTGTGGCAGTCCAGTAAAGTCTGAAATTATAAAGAAAATTACACTGTAATGTAAATTCAATCAAACAAATCTTCCAGTTAATTGTGATCTCACAGTTTGTGCAGGTGTCATGTTCATATGCTTGTATAATCTCCTGAAGTCCTGCAACAAGTCTCTGAAACCCAGTGCTCTCCTGCAGGCTCCTAATGAATAACATGGCAGGTTATAATAACAGACTTCTAGTGACTGGGTTAAATTTTTAGGCCTTTCAACTTACTGACCTTCTTGTTATCTTGAATTTACACACTGGGCAGTTGGCTCTGTTCTGTTTGGAGTTGTCCAAAAGCTTCGTAATACAAAATCTGCCAAAGAAGAAAGTTTAAGACCATAAATAAAAAAAATTATGAATTTGTAAACAAAAAAGCATGTTAAAGGTTTCTTACTTGCAAAACTGGTGATCACATTTAGTAGAAACCGGTGCAGACATTAAATCTAGACTGAAGGCAAAAGATGACACTGACTAAATAACATTTGGAGGAACTTTTTTTTAAAAATCAGAAGTATAATTATTGCTGCTCTGATAAATACTCACCAAATGGGACACTGAAGAGTTTCCCAGAGGACTGAGATTCCCTTTTTGACATCGGTGGCTTTTGGGGTCGTCATAGTGATTTTAAAAGGCTGCAAATCACAAATCACAAAAAAAAAAATCCCACTACCAATAAGGCAAGGATCCCTTCTAAAGCAAGACAGTAAACTTAACAAATAGATTTTTGAGATTTTTCAGCTTTGAAAATATTAAATTTCTTCCATAAACTGTTGCACAGTCATAATCTAGTTTTATGTGAACGATTTTATGCAGATAATACAGATAAATTCTCTAAACTGACATCTTTTCTTTTCGAAGGCACGGTGTGGGGCTGTCACCAGGCCTTTGAAAAACACCCAGTGGGCAGTAAAATTATGCAACTTTTGTGAACTTTGCTCGCTGTGGATGTCTATTGTTCCCCAGCAGATATGTAAAGTTATGAGTTAGGCTAGTGTATGTATTAAAAATCTGAACTACAGGTAATTAGGTTTAGCACAATGACTTAATGGAGATGCTTGATGCAAAATTAAAAGCATTAATTAAAACTAAAAGAACAAATTTCACTTTGTTTCCAGAAAATTATGAAGAACCCTGAGCATCCTCTCCATGAAACTGCCTTACAAAGACCAAATGTATTCAGTCAGAGGTTTGTTCAGAGCCGCTGCAGTACAAACAGGAGAGCCTACAACAACTATTTGAAGAACCTTTGACAGTAATAATATTTAATTTCCCCTTTCAGGTAATTTAAGTATTTCTGGATTTAATTGAAATATTGAAACTATGACTTGAAGAAGATGGTTAAATGAATGATTGAATGCAATATTTAGACAATGAAGCAAGTAATAAAGCTGAAAAATATGTATTTTCTTACATAATTTCTTTTTTTCTGTATACTTACCTATACATGGACAATACTTTAAGCAAATTCAATACTTAAAAAATAGAATCTCGTATTTTGTTAGATTATCTATATTTTAATTTCATATAATTGTTGATGTAAAGGAAGAATGTGACTGTTTGATACCTTAGTTAATGAAATGGCTTTTGTGCCTTTTGTTTACAAGAAAATGCTACTTTGTAAACTAACTTGTAACTAAATCTGAAAGAAAAACACAGCTGCCAAAGAGAAACATAAACTTTAGAAGATTTTTACATCAGATAACTTATCAGTTGCTAAGACAGCATGATAGCATAGCAAAGAGCGAACAGGTGAGGTAACAGTTACTCATAATAAAGCTAACCATGAAGCTAGCTACTCGCTAATGCCAATGTTTTCAACGGGATTTAGTTATACAACTAGCATTTTTTTCAAAGACATCGACGTTAAAACGCTACATTGTCAATGCAAACGCGGGAAATTAGCGAAAGAAGCAGACTGCGTTATTCTGTAAAATATAGTTTAGTGTTTATAGGTAAAATTACCTTTTTTTCTGACAGTTTGTAGGCGTCAACATTAAACTCATCCGCTTCAGTTTTCCCGCAACTCATCTTCTTCGACTGCGGTTGACCGGCGTTTTGCTGCAGCAGCACAGCGCCCCCTGATGATCCCTGGTGGTAAAACAACACACAAAGAGAAGAAGCAACGCAACGGGATTTAAAAAACAAACTACTGACTTAAAATTTGCAGGAATATGATTAAATACCACAGGTGAAGAGAAATTATTATTGAAATAAAAATCTACTAATCAAATAAACAATAAATACAGGGTTCTGTGTTACTTTTGTTCTATAAACATGACAAAAACTCTCAAATCTAATCGTAAAATTTAAGCAGTTTCTTTTGTCTTCAACACAGAATTAATTTCAAGTTCTAATTCTGATTCTTCTTTCAGAAATTAAGAGAATGACAAGTGTGCCTAAATTCTGGGAGCAAAGTTGGACAGTTCTTTTTTTGTAAATTCTTTATTCAAGATCAGGTATTAAAAAACACTGATACATAGAACGGTAATTTCTGATTAAGTGAGACTTCTTGTTCTTACACTAGTTTCATTCCTTGATGTTATTTTCTATCTGTTGACTCGAGTTAACCATTTCAAGGTTAAGAATAAATAGATATTTTGTAGTAGCTATTGTCAAAGGAAATACAATATCCTATTCTAGCACATGTAATTATCTACTCTATTGGTTTCACTGTTGGGTATGTTGGAAACATGGTTCTTGTCTGTGAATTATTTATTTTTTGTTTTTGTCTTTAAAAATAGTTGCATTTTAATATGTAGTCAGGTTTTATGATAAGTCACTCAGCACGTGTGACCTTTTCATCAAATACTTTTTATTTGTACTTGAATAAAAAAAATAATAATAATTTTGACTACTCACTTCTGTCAGCAAGACATTTCAATTAAAAAGAAAATATATATTTAATGGATTTTGATACATATTAGTGGAATATGTAATATGCCTGTAGATGGCAGCACTTCGCTGATCAACCAACTTGTGAAAACAGAGGAAAAGATCTTAACAACAACAAGGAAGTGCTTAACGCAGAGTTGATGATTCAGGGATTGTATGTTTTCTTTTACAATATATATTTTACGGGATGAATTCGTATTAAGATAACAGCTGTTATTTTCCACAGTTGATAGTGATTATATCTTCTGCTTGTCTGCTGAGTCGAAGCTAACCGCTAAGCTAACCCAGGTAGCAATCTCTGATATTTACGCTTTGGTTCGTTACGGGTTCTGCTTTTCCTCCCTCCTTATCCTCTTATTTTCTCCTCTCTTTCAGATGAGTGATGGAGGCCTCCAAGTCTTCCAGCACCACCATGCAGGTGAGCTTCGTGTGTCAGCGGTGCAGCCAGCCTCTCAAGCTGGACACCTCCTTCAACGTGCTGGACCGAGTCACCATCCAGGAGCTCATCGGTATTATTCTGCACAGATTTCTGTTAATCCGAGGTAATTCAGCTCGGTTATGATGGGAGCTATTTCTCCTCCGCAGCTCCGGTGGTCACGGTGACGCCCAGCAACAAACAGGCAGACAGCGGAGGAGGGGAAGCAGCACCTGAGGTGGGTTACAGCTCTGAACAGGGAGTGTGCGTGTGATTTTATCCCCCTTTACTCTGATGCCCTGCAGCTTTTGAATGCACATTAAAATAAAACCCAATGCAATCAGATTGCCTTTAGAAGTCGGCTTCATTAATAAATATAAACCATTTGGTGTAATTTATTGATCAACCTGTCGTCTACATCTTGTTTTATTGTTATAAATCAAAATCCCAAATGTTTAACATTTCATGGACTTCTGTTTAATCCACCAGCTGAAAATGGGAACAGTACTGCACAACTGCAGCCATCAAAATTGACAGGCCGTGCAGGGAGAGTATTAATTAGCTCTGAGGGAGCTGAGTAGTGCAATGACTCAGGTGGAAAAATCTGCTGAGTGGGCAATTATTAGTGACACATTCCTCAAATCTGGTTCTTCTGCAAATTATAAAAAAGAAATTGGTAGAAAGCACACTAGACTGAAATGATTAATTGGATGAATCATGATGAACTGATTTATTTAAATATCAACTTATTTAGCAGTTAATAAATCGGTCCCTGGAGTGTACAGATTCAAAAATGGTCAATTGCTGAAAAAACGACAGAGCAGTGATTAAGTTCAATTGTACAAAATATACATATAAGATTAAAAAAATACCTCTGTCTAAACATTTACCCATAATTCCTCAAGTGATGGTTTGAGCTTCATCTCATTCAAATTCTGTAAAATAAAATAATTTTCTATAAAATACATTTTGGTGTCCAATTATTAATTGGTTAATCCCAAATGTAGTCAACAGATCAGCCCTACACTATATAATACAGAAAGAGCTTTTCACAAGTTGATGTAAATTTTTCACTAAAGGAATGCTGTTATTGCATGTACAAGTAATAAAATGTAAATTTTCTTATTAAAAAAAGTGATTGAATTAGTTATTAATTTGCACCTTTTAATGCATAGAAATGCTAAAGTGGAGAAATTAAAAATCTGCAGAATGTGCCTTTTTTATCAGATTAATTGATTAATCATCAGGATGATTAAATACTAAAATAATATTTGGTTGCAGCTCTACAAAACATGAGGATAAAAAGCTGTAGAAGAAATCTAGTCTTATTAGAATCAAACTTTGTTGTTTAGATGCTGAATTTATAACGCTGAAATTTTATTTGCATTAATAACACAACAAAAATATAACCTATCACTAAACTATTCTGCCATGATTTTCTTTTAAATTGGTTTAATATGGAGTTGTTTTCTTCAAGGAGACGTTTGTGGAAAACAAACAAGACGGCGTCTCGAGAAAGTACATCCCTCCTGCGCGGTGAGTTGATTTTTAATCAGCTCTGCTTGATGTACGACAGCTACGAAAAATATTCAGACCCCTTTAAATTTCGCTAAAATCCAAAAAAGTTTATATTAATTCTCATGAATGTACACTCATCATTTTATATTTCAGTTTTTCTTTTTTAATTTATTTGAAAAAAAATTTATATTTCTGTTTTTTTCTGCTGAGTGAACATTCATGAGAAATGATATGAACTTTTTTGATTTTAGCAAATGGCAGCAGTGAAACGAAGAGTGAAAGATTTAAAGGGGGTAAAGAAGTGAATACTTTCCATACTTTCCTGAAAGGCGACAAATCAGTGAAGTCTCTCCTCTCCAGGATGATGTCAACAGAGAGCGCCAACAGTTTCACGCTGATCGGAGACGCTTCGGATGGTGGAACCATGGAAAATCTCAGTCGGAGATTGAAGGTGATATTTTTAGTTTGGCTACTTCTCCTGGTGCAAGAAAGATGCTGTTTGTGTGAAAATCAAGGCATAATAGGACTTATAGTGTTTCATCCTTATCCTTAATTTATTATTTATTCTGGCATGTACTTATTTATTTGTTCTTTGTTAGTTTACCTCATTTGTTTTTTCTTCCCTCCCTTCTCTACTTTTTTCCTAAATATCTGTGATGCTAGATTAATTATGGAATAGAAAAATAACTCAAATTAGAAAATATTAAAGCTTATCCTAATCCACATATTAATCAGATACATTTTTGTTGTGACACTGGTTGACTATGTTCTGTATTTTGTTTTTAATGTACCCTTTTGAATGTATACCTACATG
This sequence comes from Poeciliopsis turneri, assembly GCA_922788865.1. Taxonomy (NCBI): domain Eukaryota; kingdom Metazoa; phylum Chordata; class Actinopteri; order Cyprinodontiformes; family Poeciliidae; genus Poeciliopsis; species Poeciliopsis turneri. The sequence goes on along the minus strand of CAKLNU010000980.1, from coordinate 185,161 downwards.
TTTGTTAGTTTTTGTTTGTTTGTTCTCCCTGTTTGGTTATTTGATTTCTATTGATATTATTCGTTCTATCAAAAAAAAAAGAAAAGAAAAATCAAGGAATCTATTTGCTTCTGACCTGCTCAGGTGACCAGCGACCTGTTCGACATTATGTCCGGCCAAACAGATGTAGATCACCCCCTGTGTGAGGAATGCACCGACACTCTGCTGGATCACCTGGACACGCAGCTCAACATCACCGAGAACGAGTGCCAGAACTACAAGTGAGCCGGTTAAAGCCAGCAGGACATTTTCAGAGGATGTTTGGAGGGAGGTTTGACCCATTAACAAAGTGCCGATCTGTTTCCAGGCAGTGTCTGGCGCTCCTGTCCAACCTGCAGGTGGAGGAAGAGGAGACCCTGCAGTCAGAGCTGCAGCAGCTGAAAAGCGAGGAGGAGACGCTGGTGCAGGAGCTGGAGGCCGTGGAGGAGCAGCGGGCTGCTGTGGCCAAAGAGCTGGCGCAGAGCAGGATTCAGGCTCAGCAGCTGGACACCGAGGAGCTCCAGTAAGGAGACCCAGACGGGCTTTTATAGCAGGAATGACTTTTGTTCCCAGTGTTTTTATCAGAGCCAATCAAGCAAATAACAAATTATTACACAGAGACTAAGTGTACATATATTAGTATATTTAACTTTATAATACTGATGAAATACTGCACACATATCAAACTCAAGGCCCGAGGGCCAAATGTGGCCCGCCGTTGCTTTTTATGTGGCCCTCCAGATTCCAAATCACATTAGTAAGTCCTTCCAGATTTTCAACAAATCTGCAAAATCTACAAATTCCCACATTTTTCCTCCAAAACTTGGGTTTAAGTGACTGCTGCCTCAGCCTGCCTTGATGTCAATTTATAGCGCATGATTGGTATGTTGATTTAATAAAAAAGTCATGTTTAACATCATACATTAGCTCAAATATCATAAAAATTTCTTAGGACCACAAATCATGATCACTGATCATTGCAATCAAAATCTATCATTTTGATTCTTAAAATTAAATAATATTGGACATGTTTCCACACTGATCCGTCCAGCCAGGATTTTCTGAATAATCAGAAATAATCAGAAAATTCTGGTTGGATGGATCAGTGTGGAAACATGTCCAATATTATTTAATTTTAAGAAACACTTACTGAACACTGAAACAACTATTTGATATTTTAACTATTTATGGGTTTGACATCCCTGAAATAGTGTATAAGAAAGTACAATGCACCAGTTTCAGCTGTTTTTTGTTGCTTTTTCAAGAATGCACTTAATTACTTAATAAAAAATATTACATGTTTCTAGGGATGCAATTAACAATTGTTAAGAGTAAAATGAACATTGTTCTTTTATTCTATTAACTACTGACAACACGTCTCTGAAATTCCAAGCAAAAAAATTTAGTATTTATTTGCAGAAAATGACAAAGAAGACGAAGCGCTTTCAGACATCAAATAATGCAAATACAACAAGTTCATATTAATTTAGAAACAATAATACTAATGTTTTAACTCAGGAAGAGTTCAAAAAATAAATATTTGGTGGAAAAACCAGAAGGTTTTCAAAGGGGTAAATTCAGTGCAGTGGGCTCTTCATTTTTTTCAGAGCTCTAATGACATATAATGTTTTTAAATCCTAAAATACATTTATTTCTTGTGCAGTTTTGACTTTGTAACTGATCTGACCGTTTTTCTTTCAGCAAATGGCCTTTTTTTGAACCTACATATGTAACGATTAATCTATTACTTAATGATTAATCAATTATTTAACAATCAGTTAGTTAACGATTAATCGGTTTGCTAAATTGGTTGACAATTTATATAAATAATCAATTAATCATGATTAATCCAATCAATATTTTCAGCTCTACATATTTCACAACTTTTAAACCACAGATTTCAATGGCTTTTGCTCAGATTTAGGGGTATCAGAGTAACAGGGGCAGAACCTGCCAATGAAATCCACTGAAGTTCAGCGTCTTAGAGCCCTCTGTGCTCCATGCTACCAGGTACCAAAAGGAGTACAGTGAGTTCAAACGGCAGCAGCTGGAGCTGGACGACGAGCTGAAGAGCGTCGACAACCAGATGCGCTACTGCCAGATTCAGCTGGATCGACTCAAGAAGACAAACGTTTTCAACGCAACGTTTCATATCTGGTACACACAGATCAGTTTGTACCCAGAAATATTTCTGTGCCGGCTGAAAATAACAGATCTGCCCTTATTGTTCCCAGGCACAGCGGCCAGTTTGGCACCATCAACAACTTCCGACTGGGCCGGCTTCCCAGCGTTCCTGTGGAGTGGAACGAGATCAACGCGGCCTGGGGGCAGACGGTGCTGCTGCTGCACGCTCTGGCCAACAAAATGGGGCTGAAATTCCAGAGGTAAACATAGTTTGATCTCCTCAATTCAAATATGCTTTAAAGTTTCGCTGAATTTAGATGAAATAATCTCCCAGATATCGACTCGTCCCGTATGGAAACCATTCGTACTTGGAGTCACTGACTGACAAGTCAAAGGTAAGGCGAAAAGATGTCCTCTTCATAAAGCTGATTTGTAATAATTTATCTGAATTGTTGATCAGTTTCTGTTTGTTATGCATCCAGGAGCTCCCGTTGTACTGCTCGGGTGGCCTGAGGTTCTTCTGGGACAATAAGTTTGATCACGCCATGGTGGCCTTCCTGGACTGCGTCCAGCAGTTCAAAGAGGAGGTGGAGAAGGGAGATACCGGCTTCTGCCTCCCGTACAGGTCAGACGGGTCGTAACTAGTTACAGTTACTCAATTACATTTACTTGAGTCACTTAATTTTTTTAAATTAAATTACTTTTAGATGTAATTTAATTAAATTACATCTAAATTTAATTAATAATATTTTATAATATTATTATAACAATATAATAATATTTTTATTATGCTTCACTGTTGAGTAACTTTATTATGAAGTATTTCTACTCTTACTTGAGTAAAATTTCTAAATTTTCTCCCCACTGAATGAAAAAGCAAACATGTTTTAACCCAAAATTCACTACACACACACGCCTGCAGTTTTTAAAGTTTTGTCAGTTTTTTTTTATTGAAAAATGTTTACTTATATGAATTACTGTCATTTTTGTCTTTAAAATACCAAAATTTCCACTGAAGTTTATAATTTGGTTCATTTTATGATGCCATTTTTAAATTTTATGTGACTCATAATTTGACCAGTTATTAAGTACTCGTGTAGACTTTTCACTAAATAGATTTTTATTGTTTGAACGGCTACTCTTTGCTTTTATGTGAGTAAAAAATGTTGAAGTAGTACTACTTTTACTTGAGTACAATTGATGTGTAATCAGCCCATCTCTGTACATGGAGCGAATTTTTAATAAAACTACAAATTCAGAATTTAAACTTGAATTTACTTCAAGTTTAAAGTCTGATTTAAACCATTTTTATGTATATATAAGGAGGCAGCTTTCAAAATGAATTATTTATTATTGTTTTGATGCAAAATGTGACCATAATCCAAATCTGATGGATTCATGGTGTTTAGGCCAATAAGATATTTTCCATTTGTATTGAAATGCCTTATAAACCATCCATATCGAACAATTAATAGATTAATAATAGCATGATAAAATAAAATGAGCTTAATAATTTACATTAATATTTTTTGAAAGGCAATTTTGTTTAGAGGCTACATAATAAATTTTTTTTGTGTGTTTGTTTCATTGTTTTGTTATTGCGTTTATATTTAAAATATTTCCCAGTTCCAGTGTGAAGTGTTCCTTACAAAATTAAAAGTTACTGGTCTTTGAAAGAACTATTAATATTAGTAGATTTAGAAACGGTTTTGTGGAGGACCTGAGTCGTAGATGTTTGCCTTCAAACATTAATTTTGTTTTTTTTTTAGGATGGATGTGGAGAAGGGTAAGATTGAAGACACGGGCGGCAGCGGAGGCTCCTACTCCATCAAAACCCAGTTTAACTCTGAGGAGCAGTGGACCAAGGCGCTGAAGTTTATGCTCACCAACCTGAAGTGGGGCCTAGCCTGGGTCACATCACAGTTCTACAACAGATAAACTAATTCACATTGATTCTGCACAAACCACAAGCTACCAGTGGGGTGGATTTCTAACCAGTTCAAGCCTGAGTTTAAAATTTTATGGATTTCTGGTTCAAACTTGTTGGTCCACTGTGGAGTAATGTAAGATTTGCACATCCGTTGAAACGCCATTTTGTGTGTTTTTTGTTATATTTTCTTCACCAGTAAATGTTTGGCATTCTCTGAGAAGATCATTTTGCATCAGAAGAAACGTTTTGGCTAAGAACCAAGATGAATATACAATGATGCACCCACTGCAATCCCACTTTCAGATCAGTAGGAGGTATTTCAAGAATTACCGTTCTTATATTTCATTACAACATGTTAATATGTTTTTTGCCATTTGAGTTTTTCATTATGACAATTAGTTAATAAAATCCGTAACCTCTGGAAATCAAATTTCTGCTTTCTTCAAATGTTTTATGTTAGAGCTAAACACAAATTAAAATGCTTTGGAAAACGTATTTGCCCTCTTGAGCTTTATGACACACATTTAACATAAAGCTCAAAGAATTAAAGTAAGTATTTTATTTATTAAGAACTGTAATCCCCTAATAATGTGAAAACAAAGTTGTTAAATCGTGAATTAAATGTGATTAACCACATTTTGTTGGTTCAGATTTTAAGAGCCACAAATTTCTTGCCCTAAAAATATTATGGATGCAAGATATCAATAAAAGAGTTCAATCTAAAGTTGATCTCATCAATTTAATTATTAATAATCGTCCATTTTCTTAAAGACATGAGTATTCCCTTGTATTACGAGGGTCAACCGTGTTTCCACAACATTATAGGGGTAATTTTTTCATATGAATTAAAAGCACATTGTATTAAACACTGACCAAAAAAGCCGAAAATACAGTAAACATAAAATATAACAAAGCAGGAACCTTACCGGGTGGCGAATCTATCATCCCCTGCGCCATTTTTGTCAATCTTCACTTTCGTAGCACATAAGTATTTTTTTTTTTTTTTTAATAAATTGTCATTTCTACGTCATATAGCTGGATTAAAGGAAAACTTTAGGAGCTTATCGAGTGTTTATATATCGAAACAGAACCGCATAAAGTTAATTGAGCAGTTTGGACCGCTCATCTTTCCAGTTCTGGAATCACCCCGCCGCCATCTTTGCTTTTCTTTCAACGGCTCCGCTTAAGAACGAGCAGCGGCGCCCTCTACTGGATGGCGGCCGAACTACAACACTAAAATAAGGTTTCGGACGTTTTTACTTAATCGATTGGAACTAATGCTAATCTAATAAACCACTAATCGTCAGTTAATCGTAAATAGTGTTTGCATTTTATATGTTTGACTAAAATATCGCATCTAGTTTAGTGTTAAATATATTTTTAAATCATGTTTTTGTGGAACACAAGCATTTTCAACTTGATGAATTTGACTTGTGTCAACATTTTTGGTGAGTGAAATAAGACACCATAACCAAATGATAACCAAATACTTTTTAATGATCTCATTTAATTATTTCAGTTGAGTCGCAACTCACAACACTCACCCAGAGTCAACCCGCCCCTCCAGTTTAAGGTTAGCAACATTAGGAGGGGGAATCTAATGGAAAAATATGGACTTCATTAAAATAAAAAGCTGACTTCAAGTACAATTACAGAAAATAGGTCAAACCTAATCACGCTCTCCAGAATCAGCTCTCTTCTGTTTCAAGTCATGTATTAATCTTCAGCGATTTCAAGTCAACAAGACTGCTTTAATATCAGTTGTCATCCTTACAGATATATTTGAAACTGACCATTAGAGATATGATTGACAGTTTGATAGATTTCAAGCAGTATGGGGTAAAACATTATAAATTATTAACTTCTGTAAACTATCTTGAGTATGACCATGTGACTTCCCACATGTCATACATCGAAGCAAGTCAATTGTGCAAACTTTTCCAAATGCTCTTTATTTTAGCATGAAGAAAGTCCCTTTGTGTAAGACAGGGTTTACGTTAGTGCATGCATATCTGCAAATCTTTGGGTTCTACTGAGCCCACAGCTGGAGGCTTGGTCCTGCACGTTTGGACCAGTTGGAGGACCCATCCTCCAGTCCCGCTCCATTCATAGTTTTGGGGTCCCCTCTTTCCCCTGCTCCACATATGTCTTCTGTCTTTTGGGTTTTCCACCTCGTTCTTCATGCTAACTTGAGTTGGAGGCACTGCTGCTGTAGCAGCTGGAGGTGGAGGGACTGGGCAGCAGCGACGTCGTGCTGCTGCCCAGGGCTTTACGAATGTTGGGCATCAGGAAAGGGTCGCTGGCCAACTGCAGCACGTCCACACGGTCCTCCTTGTGGTACGCCAAGCAACGGCGAATAAAAGCCTAGAAAGGAGCCAATAGAGAGGAAATACAAGAATCAATACCAACGTTCAACTGGTGGCTTCAGCTCCACAGAGACGCCAACATTTTTACACATCTTGTCAGAAAGCTAGATTTTAGTGAAATATTATGCTGGACATATTTTGTTTAAAAAGTGCAAATATTGGGACTAATTCCTCCACAAATAGCCATACAAAGGTTATTCATACAAGAGAGAAAAAAACAGAAAAAGAGCCGAAAGAGTAGGGAATGAAGAAAGTACAGAAAAGGAAAGTAACCAAAAAGAAAGAGACAGAAAAATAAAGAAAAAGACATAAATCAATAAAAAGTGGAAGAAAAAAGAAAAAGACACAGAATGAGGAAGAAAAATGAAGTAGATGGAAAAGAAAGAAAAGGAAAGAAAAAGGAGAGAAAAAGAGAAAAAAGACAGAAAGAAACAGGAAACAGAAAGAAGAGAATAAAGAACAAGAGAAAGATGGAAAACAAAGGGAAAAAAAAGGGTAGAAAAAGAAAAAAAGAAAAGGAAGGAAAATAAAAATAAAAGACAGCAGACAATCGGAAGGAAGAAAGAGAGAGAGGAAGAGAGAGGAAGGAAGGAACCAACAAAGGAAGGAAAGAAGCAAAAGATGGGGGAGGAATAATGGATGGACAGACGGATGGATGGATGGACGGACGAACAGACGGGTGGACAGATGGACGGGTGGATAGATGGATGGGCAGACAGACAGACGGATGGATGGACAGACGGACGGGTGGATCGATGAGGTTTGGACTGAGCTTTGACCTATGAACCCAAACTAAAGCGTGTCAAACCTTTGCCTCGGTGGTGACGACGGGTTTCGGGGGGAATTGCACTTCAGTAGCTTTCAGAATGGTGTTTTCTTGGAGGATGTCCTGCTGGGACTGGTTGTGACCAAACGGCTGGGAAAAGGCAAAACGCAGCTGGTTAGAAGGTGAAACGAAACCTCACTAATCCATCAGGTGATGCTGATCGGCGGTTACCTTCCGTCCATATAAGATCTGGTAGAAGATGACGCCCACTGACCAAACGTCCACCTTGTTGGATATTTTTGGAGGGTCTTTCCCCATTATGAAGCACTCAGGTGGTAAATACCTGCAAAGTTCAGTCACAGCTTCAACTTTCTGCAATGTGGACGCAGTTAAAACGGTAATTAACTCTTTAGGTTGTTAAATTTTGGTTTGAGAGTTTACCAGTAGGTCCCTGCTCCCTGTGAAGTCAGATCCATGCCATCAGCAGAGCTGTCGTCATCCACGATCTTGGACAGGCCGAAGTCGGTGATCTTTATCTCCCCGCACGCCGTGCCGTTAACCAACAAGATGTTCCCTGAAATCACAAAAAAATGAGTCATTACCAACAAGTCTGAGCATTTAATAAAAATCAGCTGAAGGGTTTGAAAACTACATGCAACTCGAAGGTCTTCGAGAATCCAGTGGTGTTCCACCAGGCTCTGATCTTGGTCCCTTTCTTTATATGATACACACCAACAATTTAGATAAAATGAAAATCAGTTGATGAGTTTAAAACCATTTTGTCAAATTATTTTCCTTCTGAAAAGTTTAAACATATTTCAAGGAATTAATTTTCAAAAATTAGAGATTTTTTTTTTTGCTGTTGTTTTTTGGTGAAATTTTGTAAAATTAAAATTTTTTTTCACTTGAATAAAATAAACACAAACGTGAAACTTTGTGTTTCTCATTTAGCCTCACTAACATAATCTATAATAAAAAAAGGAACATCTTAAAGCTGTAAAAAATGAACAAAGTTGTCTTAAATTAGAAATGAGTTTGAAAAATTATAAAAACGTAAAACTGTCAGGTCAACTTGATGTAATGATATAAAAAAACCTTAATTAGGTAAGTTATGGAAACTTATAAACTTTCTCTTAATCATGTTTAGTTTAATCTAATTAAGTAAATTTAATTGAAGTTGCAACAATATCCTTTTTTTAATGTTTTGAACGTCTTTTAAGACCTTTATTAATCAGTTTGTACCTTAGGTACTTCTTTGGAAATGCTTTGACTGATATCAAGTTGTGTTTTAGTCTTTTTTATAGGTGTGTGTGCACTAGATTATCCATGCTGCATTATAATTGCGTTTTGATATCGGTAATTTTATTATTTGCTGCTACCGTTTTTTCCCATGTTTCCATGTTTTTTTTATTTCAATGTGACAAACCTGGTTAAATAAAGGTTAAAATCAAACAGAGCTTAATGAAAACATGATGAGGTACCAGGCTTGAGGTCGTAGTGGATGATGGGAGGCCGAATCTGGTTGAGATACTTGAGGGCGTTGACGAGCTGCATGATGATGGAGCGTCCCTCCTTCTCCGTCATCGACTTATTCTGCTTCAAGTAGAAATCCAGATCGTTGCCGCCGCAGTACTCCAGCACCGTGCAGAACCTGGCAACAATCAAAACAACAAGCACTTTTGTTCTAATTAATGATTTCCAGTCAAAACTGGCAGAAAGACTAATTCCCCTGTTTCATTAAGTGAAGCTAAACAGTCATCACATCAGACAGGAAGTGAGAAAATACAGAATTTTAAAGTAAAATCTACAAATTAATTCAAGTAGATTCTATTTTATTATGTGAAATCTATCAGGATTTTCACTTATGAGGACGTTAACCACGAGAAGATAAATATAACTTCTTACCTTCAGATTTCTAGGGTTGAAACGATTAATCGGCTTTATTGTGATTAATCGTTTATAATCAACTAATTTAGTAATCGATTAACTGTTAACTGGAGTATACAAACTAACAAAAAGGCAATTTGCTGCAAGAACAACACACAGAGCGGTGATTAAGCCAAAATTGTACTAAAAATATAAACTTTTTGGATATAAGATTGAAAAAAATACATTGTAAATATGTAGAAATTATATAAGTTTTAGCTTCAACTGGTTGAGATTCTGTAAAAAACTCCCAGTAATCATAAAAAATTAATGATTATTGGTTTATTTACATTATTTAATGCATTCCTAACATTGTTCATAAGGCTTAAGTAGTTTGGTGTCCAATTCTTTTGCCTAAATTGTTAAATTTAAATGACCAGAGAGCCACAAAATCCATTAAATTAAAAATGAAAAAATCTGTTTATTTGAATTTTTCTTAGCTTTTTTTGTTTTAGCTGTTTTAACTGTTAATAATTGTTAGTTATAGCTATGCAAATCTTTTAAGTTTATTAGTAGAATATTTTTTGAGGAACTTACGAATCTCTGTCGATTGAGAAATAGTCGTAGAGTTTGACTATTCTAGGATGGTCGAGTTCTTTGTGGATCCTGTATTCTCTACAGGCGTGTCTGCAAACAGATCATGGTTATTAAAAATTAAATATTTTCATTAAGTTGGAATCAAAAATGTTTTATGGATTTAAACTCACCTGTGGTAGTTTTGCTTCTTCTCCTCTCTCCAGTTCTTATTGAGCTGATGGATTTTGATGGCTACATATCTCTGTTCTGTCAAATCAAACGCCTGAAAAAGAAAACTTTTATTTATTTACCAACATTAGAGGACCGTATTATTATTCAACAGCTGTTTAAATCATTAAATCTTAGTCCAACATTAAGCTAACCTCAAGTTTTTCCTCCAACTTTCTCAAAAATATAAATGGAGATGCACAGAGCAAATGGAGAAATAACAAAAGAGCTTCTGCTTACTTTAAAAACTTCACTGAAGCCTCCTCGTCCTAATAAACGTAAAAGCAGGTATCGATCATTCAGTGTGGGGTGGTCTCTAAATCTGCACAGAGAAAAAATAAATTTCACATTTCATTTTGTGAATTTTTGCAACAAGACTCACTGATTTTCTAGTGTTACTTTAGAAATATTCACATTAAATTTGCAATAAAATGCAGGGATTTGCTCAAAAAAAAAAAAATTAAATGTCATTAAACTGGGATAATACATACTGCGAGTTATCCTCATTGTAGATTCTCTTTAGCTCCCGAATGTGCAAATTTCTAACCCTCTCCAGCTGCTCCAGCTCCGTCTGGATCTCTGCTTCTTCCTACAAATCAAACACAGAGATGTCTCTCCTCTTTTTCTCAAATGAAAGCTGCAGGTCTGACGCCAAACTGGAGGAAGCTGAGAGAAAAGCACCTTTTTTAAACGGCCTATTCGAAGTTTGAAAATCTCCTCTTGTTCTCGATACGCAGCCAGGGACAACCTGGATGAGATGGGATCAGAAAACTCAGATTAGACGGATTAAAAATAAAAGCTTCAGGGCTTTGTGTTACAGTTTGTTCCACTAATATTGTATCTTATTACAAACTGAATAAACAAGGAGCATGTTGACATATTTACTCCCCTTATATTTCTGCATTTTGACATGTCAACTATAAATCTGTCTTTATTTTATTGGGATTTTACCAAATAAATTTTATCCTAACTATAAAACATGATTTATAGTGAGATACTTTCTATCTAACATGAAACATTTTGCAGAAAAGAGTCAAACTTGTGAGTTGTGCAAAACAAGTAGATAAAAACTTCAAAAAAGTGATTTGACAAATTTGACATTCATTCAAATGCAAGCCACACTTTTCAGATATATTTTATGTCGGTCAATCGCATAAAATTGAAGTTTATGGTTTTACCGTCATAAAATGTAGAAAAGTTTAGTAATTTTCAAGCATTTTCAAGGATTTCAAGCACCAGTATGAACCCTGCAAGGTGCATGAACACATTTGGGAATTGGTGAAGAAATGAGAAACGTCATTTTTTATGCGTACGTTTCATTCTCCTGGCCATTGCTTCTGCTCTTCCGCTTGTTCTGCTCCATGTTTGGTGGAGGCATCTGGACCGTTGGAGGCTTCCTCTTTCCCAGCAGCTTCCTCTGCCTCTCGATGTCCTCCCGCTGCGAGTTGATTTGCTCCTGCTGCCTAAAACACAGAAAAAATAGCAAAATGCTGTCAACACCTTTACTTTTGTGTCTGTAAGCAAATAATCTAGATTATTACAGTTAACTAAAACTAACAAAATGATGACAACTGAAAATGAGAAAACATTTCTGTGAACTGAAATAAATAAAAACAGCTATTTAATATGGAATAATTACAACAAACTGCAGCTATGTTTTGCATTAAAACCAACTAAAACATACTGAAATTATAGATATTAGTTTTCATGTTTATTTACATATTTTTTAACCTTTCAATTAGATTTTTTTCCCCCACTTAAGCAATTTACCTTGGCTGTCGGCAAATTATGGCAAAACAGCGGCAGCAAAAGCTGAGAGAAATTATTCAATTATTGTTATTGAACAACAACTGATTATATTTTTTGAGAATTTTAACTTTGGTGTATGATAATTGATAATCAGACCTTTTTGAATTCTGCACCTAAAAATAAACCAAAGTATGTAAAAAATTTAAACTGCTACCGTAATGAAAACTAAAATGAAACTAAATAATTAACGAATAAAAACTGACAAATAAAAATGACAATGAAAAACCTAAATTATCAGAATTCAAATATTGAATATTGAAATGTGTTCCAGTTCCAGCGTTAAGTGTTTATCCGTCTTAAGAGATAAAACTTCCATTAATATGGTTGAAACAACAACATTATTGTTATTGGAGTAATGACAGGATCAAGTTATTGTCCAGTAAAATGTTTACTGACTTGATGAGTTTCTGGAAGGCGTATCCGTCGGTCCATTGCTCCGTGAAGGATGCTCCGTGGCGAACGGTGGTGAAGTGACCCAAACGCAGACGATCCTGCATGCTCTTGTCCCTGCAAGCCATTTTCTCCCTCTTTGACTTTAAGAACAGTAAACAAAAGGATTAAGAACTTAAAAATTAAACTAAATGTTTATAGCAAAGATAAAAATTGAGCACAAGCTGACCTGCTCAATTAGCAGCTGCTGGCTTATTTTCACACATTTGTTCAGCCGCTCCTTGTAGCGCTCCAGCATCTTCTGCTGCTCATCGACCTGACGCCTCAGGTCACAGTTAGACTGCAAAGACATAACCAGACAAAAAATATATATTTTTATGAAGAAATGCATCATTTATTATAAAAACTATCTGGTACAAAACTAGAAATCCTTCAAACCTGTAAAGTTGTATTTTGAGCAGGAAGTATTTAAATATCTCACCCTCACCAGGTCGTCTATCCTCCCTTCGGTCCTCTCCAGGTCAGAGTTCTTGACCTTTTCTATTGCTTTCAGTTTCAGCAGCGTCAGATCTGACTGAAAAAGTAAGCACATAAAAATCTCCTTCCTAAATAAAAATGCCACATTTAAATCATAAAAGTACAAAACTGGATGTTGTTTACATTACATGTGTGTAGCAATGACGAGGTTTCTCTGTTCTGACAATTAAATACGTCACTATAATCATTTTAAAATAAATTGCAACATAATTTTTTGACTCCATCAATGAAAATATTAGAAAATGAAAATAATGTACTTTTATTTTCTGCATTGTTTGCAGTTTGGTAAAAAAGAAAAGGAAAAATAAATGCTGTTATAAATTCTGCTCCGAAATCAAAATTTTTCCAGAAAACGGCTGTCCGTTTGTCTCTTGTAACTTAATATAAACAAAATAATAGCTAAACATTTCGTACAACATAGAAAGCTCACTTAATCTGATCTTAAAAGTTTCCAAAATGGTCAAAAAATAATTTTAATAAAACTCCAGTTGTCACACCAAATTAAAAAAAAATCTAAATTAATGGAAGGGTAGAAAAATCACCAAATTAATAACAACAATTCCAAATACAAAAATTAATTAATCAGGTTCCAAACTAACTTAAATATATTCTAACTTGCATAAATATTTACAAAATCTGAGAATAAATGGCCACAAGTTCACTAAATAAAAATAAAGAAGAAACCGACAAATGTTTAAGTTTGGGAGTGAATAAAATTATTTACCTGGATTGCTTTGTGTGAACAAGAAGTTGTAGGAGCCGTTTTAAAGGAGCAGCAGGAAGAGGAGTCGGTGTGGGCGGAGCCAATGGACGAAGGGCTGCCATTCTGAAAGCACAGAAACAATTAATAAGACAATCATTTCTATACAGTCATTGGAATATTAACATTTTTAAAATCAACATTTACTGGATTTTTTTTTGTACAAAATTACTACTGTTTTTTTTTTTTGGTCACTAGTGACAAAGTTTGGTCCAATTAAGCTGGTAGGGCTTAAAGTTTTATCACAATAATTTGTAGTATTATTGTGATAACAATAAGTGTCTAACTTTAAAACAAACTCAATTTCCATTTTCATGACTTATTTCTCTCTTTCTACAAAATCCTGACAAAAGTCTTCAGTGTGGTACTTTACAAACACTTCATAATTAATTTTATTAGTTGTTTATATTGTTCTATTTATTTTGCATATTTAAAATGTTTTTCAATGGTAAATGTTCATTAGAATTTAAAGTTGTTTTTTAATATGCTGTTAACATTGTATTACTTGAAAATGGTCTCAAAACAATATTATTGTCTATCGCGATAATTTCTGGCGCAATTTATCATTCAGCAATATTATTGTAAAAAGCCCTGACAATAATTGTGTCACAGCAATTATTGCCCCACAAACCCAAACAGCGCATTTCAAAAACATTCCAATTTGTAATACACAATAAAAAAAGAGTGATTTTTATCACTAAATTGCAATTTATAATTGTTTTTTTTTATTTTTTATTTATTGGTATTTATTGATGATTTTATTGAACGAAGAGTAGTGAAAATAGTAAAACTATCCAGTTTGACAATAGGGCAATTTTTTATTTAATTTAAACATTAAATAAAATTTATAAATATACATTTTTACCATGATAACAGATTTTTCACAATAAATGCCTCCTTGTATATGTCTATGATAATTTGTTGCTTTGCTGGTAAAAAGAAATCCACAATAAAACAATTGAGCATTTTCAAATAAAAATTTTTTTAATTCTTGCACCTTAGTGCTTTTAACTTCCAGTGAAACAGTTTGGATATAAAAAAAAGAAAGGAAATCAGAGAAAGATTTGCTAAAAAGAGATGATGAGGAGCAGAGCAGACTTAAGATGGACGCCAGTTCTCACCGGAGGATAAGACAGAGAGCACTGCGAAGAGGAGCGCAGCAGCAAATGGACGCCTCGCGCAGGACTGGCGCCAGAGCCGCTGCTACCAGCAAACTGGGTGAGGGGCAATTTGGAGAAGGGAACCAAATCAAGAGAAAGGGAAGAATAGTAATTCAGTAAAAGACGAGTTAAGAATTTTCCTACACAAGCCTGAAGTTTAGACAGGAAAGCTTGAAGGAGAGTTGAAGTAAGTTGCACATGATAAAACTGGACTCACCTCAAAATAATCATTCAGCTTTTGCCCTTTTCCTTTTCCTACAATGAATCAGAAAAGGCACAAAGACAATTAAACAATTCAATTCATTTTTCAAATAACAGACATAAACAGAAAATACAAGAGACATTTTTTTTGTAGTTACATTAATCTTAACTTGTTTGAAGAGGAGCAGGGAGAAGTAACTCCTACCTATAAACTTGTACTACGTTTTGAGATGTAAAATAAAAGTTACATAAATTAATAGTAAGAATTTTACATAGCATAGACATAAACTGCAATATATTTAAGTCTAAATAAATACATACATTATTTACCACAACATTTTATCCTCATTGGCCGAGAAGGTGTCACCAACGACACATTTTTACAAGCCAACTTTATGGTACCGTAACTCTGCGAAACTTTGTGCTATCTGAAAAATTCCAACGGTTTCTGAAAGGGGAGTCATTGCACTTTCAGTTATTACGGTTATTTCACTCCCGTCATTCCCGGGAGCATCTTTTGCTTCGGTTAATTCTGGTGAAATACTTTTAATAGACGGTAATTTGTACCTGAAAGCTCCAGCTGTTATGGAGAAATGGGCAAAAATATTTACTCACAGGACATTTAAAGAACTCTGTACAATTAAAATAGGCAAAAATATTCAGGTGGAAATGTGAAACTTTGGTCTTAAAAGCTTAACAACTTCTTGACGGTGACATAATTAAATCTAACAGCTGTAGCGAAAAGCTCAGGTTTGAGATGTGTTTGACTTTATATTTACAGTCTAAAGTTAACCAAACTTGTGATTAAAATCAGTTAAATATCAAATTATTTTGATATTTTGTTAGGAAGCAGGTTGTGCATACCCTGGCTGCTGCTGTCGAAGATGTCGCCTTTTCTTTTCTTGGTTCTGCCATTGGCCTTTCTCTCCACAGACTGAAAGAAGTAAAAACCAACTTCTATTTTTAAGTGTTTTAAGAAATAAATAGCCTAAATATACCTGCACGAACTACCCGGACACATTGAAAAACAAAAAATTAAAGTGAGATTGACTTAAACAAAAAAGTTAAGCATGTTCTTCACCTAATTCAGTGGTTCCCAAAGTGTGGAGTGCACCCCCTATAGGGGGAACAGTGCCATTGCAGGGGAGCGCAGGAAGCAGTGTTGATGAATGAAAAAAAAACATTTACACATGAGTGATATAAACTTCAGTGTAGTTTGAAATCAAAATATGTGTACAGGTTTATGTCTGGTCGACGAAGTGTGTGCCCACACATTTTTTGAGGGAAATTTTATTGTAATCCATAGGGAGGCCCAGAGCATCTTTGGGAACCACTGACTTAATGCAAACATGTAACTGCAATGATTGTATTCCTGTAGAAAAAAAAAGCTAATTACAACTTAAAAAGACAATTAAAAAAAAGCATTAAATAACTTTTTTCCTGACTAACCTCTGGTTCCTTGTCACTCAGAGACCCAGCGCTGCACTGAGACTGATTTGATGATTCGCTGTTGGCAGAAGTCTACAACAAACAGAAACAAAAGATATGATCTCCTGCTTTAACATATGCTAAATATTGAAATCTGAGAGGTTAAAATACATCTTAGAGATGATTGGAGAACATTTTCTGATAAGATTATTTGGAAAATTGACTCAGATTCAATTAATTCCTTAAAATAGCAACAACAAATCATTTTCCAATGTCTTAGTCCAAGTTAGGTGAAATTTCGGTTCCATGGAGTCAAAAATGTTTTAGTTTTCATGTAAATAAAGAAGCTAGTGCAAATTCTTGAAATAATTAGCCTTGTCTCAAAGCACAAGAATGACTAAATTCATTCACTCATTTTTCAACTTGAGAACCTGAGTTTTTCCACAAATACATCTTAGGACTAGCTAAATCAAATAATAGTTGCTTTTTGTTTCCCGAAGAGGGAAGTAGAAATAGTTTTGAGCAATAATAGCCGACATTTGCATCATATCATGCACCCGGCTTGAGCTGTGGTACCATTTCAGTGTCACTTGTTTCTAGAGAAACAAAGAGCTGCTGGCCAGCGTCCATGTCAGCCAACACAGAGCTCTTCTTGTTTTACCTTCAGCCCAGTAAAACAGACCGTTCTGCTCAAGAAGAATCCCTGAACGCAGAACAGAGAGGACTTTCAAACCTTTCTAAACTCGAACACAAACATCATTCTGTTACACTTTGGGATTACTGTCTACTTCAAGACTATGCCATACATGCTGGGTGAAAAGCTGATGTATTAATTTATCTTCATTGTAAATAAAAAAAAAAAAATCAGTTGTATTTCCAAGTTCATTTTTAATTTAAGCCAAATGTTAAGACATCTTTGTGGAGAGAATTTTTGTTTTGAGCAGGAGGTGGGCAGAGTGCCTACAAAATGTACTCAAGTATGAAGAGTAACACTACTTCAACTTTTCTAGAAGCCTGGTTGGTTTGGTCCATGTCACCTCCATGTTGGCTTTTGTTAGGTTGGTTTGGTTTGTTGGTTTGGTGTTGTTGAGTTGGTTGGTTGGTTGGCTGCTTGGGTTTTGTTTTGTTAGGTTGGTTGGTTTTGTTGATTTGACTTAGTTTTGTTGGATGAAGATTCAGTTTTCACATTCATATTTTATCTATTAAGGGGGTAAAATCTATTATAACCAATCTGGTCCTGTAGAAAAAAAACTGATTGGCCAATAAACCCTTTAACCAGGTTTGACATCCTTGCCAACAACAACTTTCATCAACAATTTGTGTTAACTGACTGAAGCTGTTTTGACCACTTAATTGCACAAACTGAAATTACAAAAATAAGTTCATTAAATGGAAATACGCCAATAAAAAGAAAAAAGAACTCAAATTAGGACAAGGAGGTTTTCTGATGTCTCAAAATTAAGAGTATTTCACAAAACTGCAATGGAAACACTTTTTCAGATCGCACGAGTCAACAGCAGAAAAGGGCTACTTTGCATTGTCAAACAAGTTTTATTTTTTGGGGGTATCTAATTTTAGGGTAGTAAAACCTCAGCCAAAAGCTGCAGTTAGGACTAGCAGTTAGTTTGATAAGTTTTGTTCCCTTAATAAAAGAAATTATTTTAAATTGATTAAGTTGTCTTTATCTGATATTAAAATTAATGTATTGATCAGAAATATTTAAGTGAGACAAAAATCTTGAAGGGGCAGCAGTGTATACCAACCTTGGCAACACCAACTCCGGTGAATCGAGCCTCGAGAAGTTCCTGCCGACGTGGGTCGAGGCTGAGACTCTGGCCCTGAAGTCCTTCCATCATGCCTAGAGAACAAAACCAGTGAGGAAAATTACAACTAAGCCGGGTTGGGTTGATGTCACAAGAACTAACAAAGACATTCTGTCCCACTCAAGCAACAAAAGATAAAATTCCTGACAGTGAAATGGTTCACCTGGGGCTAAACCAATATCACAGGTAATAAAAAGCATGATTGTTTTATTCCTTCATGGAAAATTTCTAATAAAAAAAACATCTTGAAAGATTGCCGAATCCTGTGGAGTTTTTTGGCACGGCTGACTATGGCTTATAGCTAATTAAAGCCCAAAATTCAGTTGTTTGGTAATCAGAGGCCTGTCACAATTATGAGTTTTGCTGGATGATAAGTTAGCCCAGTACAGTTGTTTTGACACCATTTCCAAATACTATAATGGTATTACATAGTAATGTAAGAACACATTCTTAAAGACAAATAAACTTTAAATTTTCTTGAACACTTAACAGTGGAGATTGAAAACATACCCAAAAAATACCCAAATTAAACAAATAAAACAACAGAAATAAATAAAATGGATTATAAAGATTCTGTAAATAAAATTGTTCTTCAAAAAAAGGGCTAGATGTCTTCAGCACCAGACTGAAGACTTTTGTTACTGTTTTTGGTAGAAAGAAGGAAAAAAGACAGAAAAGAAAAAATAAATTATGCAAAAGAAAATTATTGAACTCATTTTAATTTATCATGCAATTAAAAATGTATTCCTAATTGTGACAAGTCTAAATAAGAGCTCAACAAAAAGACAACCAAAAGAAAGATTTTCAGTGTAGAAATGTTAGTAATAGCCAAGCAATGTCCTTCCAAAAAATTAAGACTTTTGACTCGACAGTTGTACTGCTCATTCTGAGCCCGGTTCTGGTTCTGATGGAGGTTTGATCCCGTTAAAGGGGACTTTTTCCTCACCACTGTCGCTACATGCATTCTCAGTATGAGGGATTGCTGCAAAGTCAACAACACAAACAACACTGCTAAAATGCATGTCAGTGACTCAGGCAATCTGCTGACAGAAAACCTTTTAAGGTAATTATATCATGAACTGAACTTAATTGGAATGTATTTGACTGACTTGACCTTTTTTTGTAAATTTCCTCATGAAAACATGTTCAAACAAACTGACCATCTACTGCGCATACACTACAACACATGGGCATAGTTTTCTATAGACAGACATTTCTGCTTTAATGATTATTGGTCTTATGTTATATTTTAGTTTTCTGAAAAACATAATTCTATATTTTAATTATTGTAGTTGTAAGTCATAAATCCTTAACAGAATAAAAGAAACATGAAATTAATGAGTTTATTAATACAGCCTACATCAATTACCAACTGCTTTTTAAATAAGATTAATTTTTCTTTATTTAATTTTAATTATTAAAATAAAACTTCTCAGTCATTTTCTAATTTATTTAAATATAAAAATCCAAAATTAAGAAAATGTTCTAAAAAATTTTTTTAAAAAAGCATTGAAAGACCTAGCATCCGACAGGACATTGAAAAATAAATGTGTGGTAGCAAAAATACCAGTAGATATCACATTAAATCAATATTTTTATTGAATAAACGGAAAAAAATACCTGTAATGATTCAAACTGCACAGAAACAAATGGGTTTACTTTTAGAAAGAACCTTTAACAACATGATTCATGACAGTTTGGGTCGTTAAACCGTGTTTAACGTAAATACTGATTAAAATATTGAACCAGTTTCATGGAAATCTACTGAAAAGAAGTCGGATTAAAAACAGTCGACATCCCTCGGATTGAGATTACCTAACCTGTCCAATGTTGGCCGTGCTAATTAACATTTTGCCCTACAGTTAACTTACCAAAAACAAAATTGCATCTCACCAAAAAGGTTGTCACAATGGAATAAGCACCAGAAACAAACAGTAATAGCAGCACAAAATGAGAGCGACTAGCAAGGATAGCGAAGTTACCTCGCGAGCTAAGGTTAATATTAGCTAGGACGAAGGTCTCACCTGGAAAACCTTTAGCAGTTTTCACAGCCAGATACGGTCCTATAAAAGATGCGGTCCGTCCATTGCAGAGACAGCAAACTCATCAACAGCTCCTCTGTCCAAGAACCCGATATAACTCTGTTTGAACTGAGATATCCATTTATAATCAAGTCAAATTTAAGGAGACACTTGTTAGCTTAGCTAATGCTAGCTACACAAAGCGGTGCGGCTCGCTCGTGCCGGTGTCATCCGGACGGAAGGCCGTGATCCTCGGGTTTTCCTCGTCTGAATCGGTGGCCCTGCGCGGGCAGGCCGGGAGCTGTCAGTGCTCTGAATCCCCTTAAACAAGTGTTGTCACATTTCTGCCTCGGTTGATCTAATCTTTTGGCGTCATCGAGCGTCTAAAGCGGCAGGAGTCGGTGTGTTTAAATCCATCGTTAATTCCTAATGACAAAAGATCACAACCTTCAGTATCACCAAGGCCGCAAAGGAGCTCCAGAGAAAACTGACACTGATGTTTCCCAAGCCGAGTGCTGGTTTGATGTAACCTCCACCCCGATTTACAATGCACACGGTGATCAGGGCTGAAACTGGGAGGATAAGAAACCTTTTCAATGACCCAGACCTCCAGGGGGTCTGTGCAAGCAAACCTTATCATTTAGGATGCATCAAGTCACTTTAATGACATTATCTGTCTCTGGTTACATTATTATTACACAGTTATTTCTGACTCAACTTGTGTCATTTTAAAAAAGAAAATGCATTTGTTTTGCATTTCTTTAATTTGACATGGCAAACATTAAATGGCATATTTTCAGTCCAGACGATTAAAGTAATCTTTTTTGTGTGTGGAATTCAGTGCACTGATTTTAGATGCACAGACCTTACTGTGATGGGCTTTTATCGTACTGTGCATCATTCATTGTGATGAATTTTCTAGTATGAGCTCTCAAAACTGTCCATATTATTGGGATTGTTAGTTTTACTGTTTTCTCTTCTGTTTGCTCAATGAAAATATCAAAAAATATTTGAAAATATGATTAAATGCAGTCAGTGTGTGCAGTTTAGGGTAGCTCCTAAACTGCATACAGTTTAGTAACTACCCTACCAATTACACATTTTTTGGTATGTAATTGGTGTTTTAAAGAAGCATGTCACTGATGGGAAAATCTTTCTAGAGCAATATTTGTGTTTGCGGGGCTTTGATTGCTTAGCTAAAACGGAGGTAATAAATAGTTCTTATCGTCATTTATCATTATCATGATAATACCTCAAAATATTGTGATAAACTTTAAGTTCAGATTAAGTGTAATACATCATTTCTACATTAAGCAGTGGACAGTGCTAATCATGTCTGAAAAATCATCATCTACAACATGTCCACAATACTTTCAAAATTATTTGTACATTTTGAACTTTTCCACATTTTATCATACTGTCACAGTCTTCAGTTTACTTTATTAATGGAAAGCATCCCCTCAGCATGAGGGAGATTTATTGAGATTTATTGCATGATGCTGCAACTGCCATGTTTCAGTGTTGGTATAATTATGTGTAGTTTTTAAACCCACATGGACCAGAAAGTTTAGTTCTGGTCTCGTCTTAGCCTTTTCTTCCTCATGTTTGTAGTTTCCTTTCCAGGGCCGGTACAAAGTCTTATGGGGGCTCCAACATGACTGAAGCATGATAAATTATTTTAATTTATCCAGGGTGTACAATACTTTATTTTGGTTGATTGCATGAAATCACTATAATGTGAAGACTGTGTTTGTGACATGTCAATTCTAGTTAATTTTCAAATTTCAATAACTTT
This sequence comes from Poeciliopsis turneri, assembly GCA_922788865.1. Classification (NCBI taxonomy): domain Eukaryota; kingdom Metazoa; phylum Chordata; class Actinopteri; order Cyprinodontiformes; family Poeciliidae; genus Poeciliopsis; species Poeciliopsis turneri. The sequence continues at coordinate 163,363 of CAKLNU010000980.1, read as the reverse complement.
TCCAGAGTCCACAATAAATATGTGAACTCTGCAAAAGCATGATCTCATATTCTGAAATATTCTAGGGCAGAGCAGTTTTTGCTCTCAGTCCAGCTCAATAAAACTTGTCATATAACATTTTGTGAAAAGACATCTTAATATCTCCAAAAGGAAATAGATGGTAATTTTTAAAGAACCACAATTTTATTTTGCTTTTTGGGTTTAAAACAAAGAAAAATATAAAAAATTTACAAAAACGGGAGTGCTGATGTTTGCTTTAAAATGGTGTAAGAAAAAAAACACTGTTTCCAACATAATGATAAGGGGAAAATAATAAACATTACTCATACATAGTCATGTTGTTGTGGAAACTTAATGCAGGATTTCTTTAAAAAAGTAAATAAAATAAAATAAAAATGCTGCTAAAATCTTTATTTGTTGTATCTTCATTTACAAAAAAGAATGTTAGTTCTGCACTAGATTCTGAGCACTATTAAAACAAAAACAGGCTACTGTCACTCTGGATTTGTCCCAGATATTTATATATTTGATGTATTTGTCCAATAGAAGTCTTTGAATGCTCGTTACAATGTACAGAAATATTTATGTCACTGCCAGAACTTTTTACCAAAGCAGGATTTCATCAATCTCACTTTAAAGTTGTAGTGAAGAAAGAATCCGCCTGCCGTTTTGTGCTGCTCAGCAGGTTCCACTAGAGGTCGCTGTTTGACAGTAGAACATCACAAAGAAGAAGAAATTTACTGAAACTGCGTGAGCCTAAATTGAAAGTTTAGAAATCAGTCAGATCCCATTTTGATCATTGTTTTTTACTTAACACTGACACAGATGTATTTTGAAACAATCGGTGCAACATCGGCTTGCTTTTTCTGTAAAAAAGAAAAGGCCTATTTTAAAACTTTTGAAAGAAACACACATTCTAGCCCCAAATGTCTTCTTGTGACATTAATTCACATTAATCCCACCTGGGAAGCGAAATCCATTATTTATGATTTATGATCAAGATCTAATGCAACATGAACTTCCTTTGAATAATCTATTAGGTGGAAAAATATAATTTATAAGGCAGTTTTAAAATGAATTATCACATTGGCTGATTTCTTGAAAGGTTTTGGTGTTTACACCTGTAAATGCATGGTTGGAAAATTCATCAGACTGAATCAATTTACATTTGAAGCAGGTCTCATTGATTCGCAGCAATTCACCCGACAAAAAAAGTTTATTTGGCACATTTCCACTGAAATCTCACTGGAAATACCAATGTTGTGATCAGGAAGTGAAGCTTATTTTGTGGAACAGCATCCTTACCTTTGATTTGACTTTTAAATCATGCTAAATCTCCTATAGTCATGGTCATATTTCAAATGGATATTATTAATCCTGCAGAACATTTTCAGAAAAAATCACCAGCCTTTAAAATCCCCAGCTTATAAAATAATAACATAAAAAGACTTTTATCAAAATGTATAACTTCATCTTTGGTAGGTCCTCAGGAATACCTTCATTATGCCTTAGATATTCATAAAAAATCAAAAACTTCTATTTTAAAAACAAATAATTCCCTTCTAAAGCAATAAAAAAGGTTTGGACATCAGTTTAATACACATACATATTTAAATTGTTTCATTAAAAGAAAAAAAAGTTTTCTGAGCCATTTTTATCCCTCTGTAATTTCACTTTTTCAGAGATGGCTTGTTAACTTTAACTGATTTTAAATTCTCAACATATGTCAAAGGTGTCTGTGGTGAAGGAGGATGTGAGAGTCCTTAATTCAAACTAATATTTTGTGGTTTAAACTATTTATAATAACCTCCTCAGATCCTGAGCAGATTTTTAAAAAAGAAGCTGTGTGTGGGTAGTTTAATGGGACCCGCAGCTCAGGCTTTGTTAAACAATTATGGGTAAATGTTAACCCGTTCCTTTGTTCTTGAAGTGATTATAATACGGTTTCGCAGGATGCACGCTGTAAAATGACCACAGGTTTGTGGCTAGAACATTGACTGCACAGCTGTGTCTCTACATTTCTCTGTTCTTTTGCTCTACTTTGTTGTAGCAAAGCCTTTACAGTGACATTCCAGTGACTCTGCATAAGTTTTAAAGTGTGGATGATGTGTCACACTTTAAAACTTAAAGTGTCACACTTTAAGTTTCAGACCTAAGTTTCACACTTAGAGGCCAACAGTCCTGATCAAGAACTGTTGGCCAACAGTCCTGCAGTTTGGGTGGTACTGGTATTCCTCAGTACCAGTGACTATTTTGGACTTCTTAGTGGAAACAAATGGCCTGAGTAAGTAAAAAATTGCACCCTATAGCATTCTGAGTCAGTAGTTACCATTACTATAAAATTAAATAATAAAAATAAATTTGCTAATGGAAACATGGCTATTTGAAAAAGTTGACGCTTTTTGATAAGGATGAGGTGATAATGGTTTTTCAGCCATATCTAAACACTTTTTTCACATCACGCCAGCCATGTGATGACTACAAGAGAAACCTACAAACAAGACGATGACAGGGAGTAGTAGGAGGGTGACGGTTTGCGTCTCACCCCCTTAAAAAACTTCACATAAGTAGCTCCTCTGTAGTATAAAAGGCCTGGTGCTCCAACGCCTGAATAAGACGCTGACTATGGGGGAATATTTCTGCCATAATTCGAGAGCACACATTTTCAGGTTTTTGTTTTTTGTGCTAACATTTTCAGTTTGACAGCAAAACCTTGTGTCTTCCTTCTCAAAAGTTGTAATGCTTGTACTCAAAATTTCTGCTCTCTTTCAAATCTTCACTGTGCTTTATCAAACCTTTCACCTTGTTTCACAACTTCTCTCTGCTCAGCGCTTGGAACGAAAAAGTACCATCGCCTAGCAACCTCTCAGCCAATAGAATGAGAGTGTTATACTGGGTGTGTTTGTTTACTTAAAGTGGGTGTGTCTGAGTGGCTACTATCAATTATTGAAGAAAAATTGACGTCCTGTCTGATGGCTGAAGTAAGAATATAACTCATGTGACTATTTACATCCATCGCTGCCATGAATTTTAGTGACTTATTGGGTGAACAACCTTATTCATGTGTGATTTAATTTTTTTTTAATGAAGACTTTAAATAACATTCATTTTGAAATTGAGTCTGTAATGCTTTTTTGACATAACTTGCTCGACTGCAAAAAATAGCAAAAAAAATTAAATAAATAAAAAGGCAGGAAAGGTTTGGATAGATTGTCTTTTGGTTGTCCCAGTATCTCGTATCCTGGGACCTGGCAATATTGCCAAGTATCTCTTCACTTCCTGGATGGGATCAGCTGTGGCACTTTTGGTCTGCCTGCCCACTTCGATGTTGCCAAAAGTTAACTAAAAACCAACAAATTAGCAATTGAATTGGCATTTGTACGTTCTTGAACTGAAAAACATCGGAGATTCTTTTGGCAGGTGCATCCTGTGGACAGAAATGCTTCCTTAAAGACACAATTTATCTTGTCAGTGTCAATTCGAAATAGTTCCTGTTTAGATCATGTCACTTTCTTATAGCGATATGCGCAACGATCCATGAGCTTTGACGCATTGGTGTTATTCAACTCTTCAATAGTCAGAACTGAAGCAAAAATGGCCTGACTACATCAAGTATCTCAACAGTTTGATTAACAGGCATTCATCACCACTTTTAAATTTCTGGTTAATGTGCTGGTTAGTTAGGTCTCCATGCTACTGGCTGTAGGCAACATTTTTCTCTACTTCTTCCTCCTCATTAAGTCGCCAACAAATCTGCATTTTATGTTCTTCTATTCAAGCTGGAGACTTTGCAATCTCTACTTTCTTCTTTGATCGTCATTGTGTCATGTACTCATTCTGACTCCAGGGGTCTTTGGGCAACATTTCCGTCTTTGGCAATTTTTAGAAGTCACCTCAGCTTGTCTTCTTGTTGCTTTTTTAATATATTTTCAAACTTTCAGATATAAAATGAACGCCTTTTAAACACAACATTTATATTGGAAAGACATGAGGGGAAAGCAAGACTTTATTCTGGTCTAAGCAACAAAATTAATTGTAAATCATACAAAACAACTATTTTCAGCAGTGAGATATGAATGACTAACCCTGATACAAATGCTTCTTCAGAAAAATTTCTACATATTTACACACACATTATTGTTTTGTGACAGTAGAAGGCTGCACATGACTTGCCACTTTCTCCCAAAAAGTCCAGTATTTCATCCTCTACTCTTTACTCAGTAGCATCAGTCTTTTCCTCTGTATGTGATGTTTGTGAAGGTAGACGTTGCTCCTTTGTAAAGAGGGTTGTGCCCCTGCAAAGAAAACACAAATTAGGAAATTATCATTTAAGTTTTAGAGGGAGAAGGTAGATTTGGAAAGGTTGAAACAAAAGGTTTAAATGCCCAAAAAAGAAAAAAAAAACCCTATTAAACGCTCAGTGTGTGCTTTCACATCTTTTATTCTGTGACTTTAGTGATTCACTTAAAATTGAGGCTTGTGAGATTTGTGAGACCACAAAGAGGCCAATTACCAGAATAGGCTGATTAGCGATGGCTAATTTAAACCCAGCCCTTCCTCTGACTGCGTTTTGTTCAGCTGGGAGTAACAGCAGGACACTAAATAATTTAAAAAACACCCTCAGAAAACAGGCAAATGGCTGAGTGTGTGGCCTTTTAGATGTTTTAGTCAGCAAAGATAAAAAACTGTGCCACCATTCCGTGTTCTGCAGATGTGCTAATTCAGAAAAGCTGCTTTTCTGCACGCGCCACCCACCGTGTCCCACTTGGCCCGAGCGCGCTCCTCCTCGAATTTGGCAAACTCCCGCCTGTCGTGGATGGTAACCAGCAGCTTCCAGATCAGCAGAGCGGCCAGGCCAAGGAACAAAATGGCTCCCGCCACCGACAGGAGCACCACCAAAATGTCCGGACCCTTGGGGCAGTCTGGGCGGAAGAGGAGGAAGAGATAAAAGAATGAGTGGCGTGGAAACGCGAAGGAGGTCAGGAAGAGGAAGTGTGATATTACAAATATGTTTCCCCCATGTGTCACTGCGTCCGACTTTTAAGTTTTTTGCAAAGGTCATATGTGCTGAACTTTTAAACTTTTTCCAGCAACATATTTCAGAATAATTTCTGAGTGTCTTTAAATCTAAGTTTTCTCTGGACTCATTAATAGGTTTATTTGTAGATTAAGATATTTCCATGTGCACGCTTGTAATTATTTTATATTTAGTCATATTTAAATTATTTACAATTTACAATTTTGTTTCGTTTTTACTCATTGTTAAGTTAGTTTCATTTTCCCTCCTAATTATTACTGTTGTTCCGATTTGTTTTGGAAATTAATATATTTTCAATTTAAATTGTATCTTGTGGTTCTTGTCTCGCTCTCTGGTTACCTAGCAACTTGCTTACTTGCTTTTTGGTTACCTAGCAACAACTTGTTTTCATTCTAAGGACTATTTTCTCTGCGTTTGAGTTACTTGAGTTATTGCTTCTTGAAGGTTGGACAGCACCAAAACCTTCAATAACTATTTTGTTATTACTAATTGTTGGATTTTTGTTCTCCTAATTATTACGGTTGTTCTTATTTGTTTTGAATATTAATGTATTTTCAATCTAAATTGTAGCTTTTGATTTGTTTCTTCATTCATATCCAATCTCCATTAAAAACAGTTCTTTCATACAATAGTTAATATTGTATAGAATAGTTAATATTGTATAGAAGTTGTTAATCATTTGTATTTTGAAGCTGTAGTCAGTGGCCTAGTCCAATCACTCATTACACAAGCTGAATGAAACCCATATTAAGTCCCATAACATGAGCCTTGGAGTGAATACTGCAAACACAAAGAATCAAATGGGGATAAATTGAGACATATGGCCTTTTTTAACATGTACAACAAAATCAGCAATTGTTTTTGTCACAGTCTAGGCCAATTAAGAATCTTTGACAGAAACAAATGAATGGTTTGGTACCTAATTTACATGAATAACAGTTTCTTTAACAGTTAAACAAGAAGAACAGAGAAAGGGCTGCAGTGGAAAATACTGACATCTTAGAGCCGAGGCCACAGCTTTCCCTTCCCTCATTATGGTCTGGGGGAAAAATGCAACAGGAATCTGATTTGAGGGGTTTCAAAACGGACTGACAGCAGTACTCATTAACATGGAGCATTCCTTCACCATAGCCAAAGACGACTCGACTTGTTGCATTATCGTCTGTGTTTTTCCTATCGTCCAGGGGAAATTTGCTATTTCAATTATACACCAAATTCATCTCTCAGTATTTAAGATGGAAGTAAAAGACTAAATACTGCTGAATTGTTTCTTGTTTTATCCTAACATCTCATTAAAAAAATTCCTTGGAAGTTTGTAAGCTCCTCAGAAAATCATCTTGACGCTTTTATTAACCCTCTGATTTTGTTGGCCTGCAGTTTCAGGCTTTAATGGCTCCTGGAAGATGTTTTCCTAACTTGTTCTGAGATGTTTGGCCAAACCAGAGAGGCAAAGACAATACAAGTTCAAGTCGTGTAAAAGTTCTCAAAATCAGTTGGTTTTGTGTACTACCTTCAACTGACTCATGGCAGATGTTTGGACTTAAATTTGGACTAAACTCAAATGAGGTAAGATGCTTTAAACAGTTGGATTTTAATGAATCCAACGCAGGCTAGTTGGATGTAGCATCAGCAAGATTTAACTGGATATTCTACACCTGTTCAGGTGGCGAGTCACAAAAACAGTTTCTTTTATGGATAAAGACATTTCAAGTTTCCCCTTCACTATTTTGGCGTACAGGTTTTTTGGGAGCAACATGGAGTCATCTGCAAATGGCAGTTTAACCTTTCCAGACTGCTAGATAACTATCAATTAACTGCAACAATTCTGTATGGAAAAACACCATTGATCAGTCATAATGGCCTAATCATTAATTATCTTACCATTTTTTGATTCAGTTTGATCACTTTTTGAGATATTCATCAGAGATTAGCTTAATATTAAAACTTATGTTGGGGATAAAATGACGAAGATGATCGGTGCATTTCTTCAGACGGCTTTAGGAAGAGGTGGAGGAGCTGATTATCTGTATTACATCATACTGTCAAGAGATTTTTAACAAATATGTATAAAACATCCATTTTGTAAAAGTTACAGATTACAGCTTTAATAAATGATAAGTAAAAATGATTTTGTTAATCCTACTGATCTGAATCTGAATCTTTTTCAGTCATATTTATATGTATGCTTAAAGTAATCCTCTAAAGTACTCACTTTAAGACAACCTTTTGGACATTATTTTAAAGAAGTTTGTGTCTTATTGTACTAAACTTTGATTTTGGAAATCAAACTGCATGCGTGTGTGAGAATGTGCTTTCAGACAAAACAAATACTGCTTGTTTGCAGCACTTTTGAGTTACCTACAAACTTTTACAGGAAACTTCAAAGCACTTTTTTTCTTCCCTTCCTCCTCGTTTTTACTTTGCTGCGTCCGACTCCTCAGCTTTTGATCCCTTTAGACGCCCCTCTAACAGCTCAAATACATCAAACTAAGTACTTCAAGATCATCTCTCCAGTATTGTTTATTTACTCTCATTATTTTATTCAGTTGTTGTCTTTCTTTGGCGCTCTCGGTTCGCTCTCTTGTCCCTTTGTCCTCTTGAAAATTTGTAAAGTCAGCAGTTTCCTAGAGGAGCAGGGCTGCTGTTTACAGCCCTGTTTGACACAGCAGGGTGCACCTGTGTTCAAGGCAATTTCCAGGAGTGCTTCTCTACCCACTCCTGTCTAAATTAAATACACACATTCATTAAAGCGATAGTCCGAAGGACAGAGTTTCTCTGTGAGCGGTAATGATCATTAAAAGCATGTTTCACACCAAGCGCTCTCTTTTCAAGCAGGTATTAGTGAGCCTGGATGAAGATAAACCATTTAAAAATATGAATAATGCTCCTGCATTGGTGGTTATTCAACATGCATTGAATTTTTACATTTATATCCAATTTATTATGCACATAACCTGAACCAGATGGAGAAAATTAATAGCTTGGGCTACTGCATTTTATGTTTACAGTCTTTTGGAGGCTGTAAATGTTGCTTCATTGCATTGTATCAATGTTAAATTGCTGTTTTTATTATGCACAAGGCAACCGGAGCTTTTAGGTTTTTATTTTTTATTTACACTTCATCTTGACTTCATAATTTTGATTTTAACAATTGATAAGATAAACAAAAACTTGTAACGCTCTTACATTTGATTCAATTGATTAATACTCCTAATTATGTCAACTAAAATTAGCTTGCTGAGTAAGTTGCAGCCAGGAATATTTTTTGAATATTCCTGGCTCATAAATTAAATTGCAATGCCAAATACTGTACTCTTACAATACATTTTACATTTAAGTCATTTTTCATTGCTCAAAAGCAAATCTTGAGAATTGTGCTTTAAGCCATTCATAGAGAGAAAGTTAAGATTGAACTTTTGGGACTTTGTAAATCTTCAAATGTCTTAAATTATGTATAAAGCGAAATTTTCTGCAAATAAGCTAACAATATTTGGAAAATATTTGTCTTTGATTTTGAGATTCTGCTTTTTTGTTGTTGTTAATTCATTTTTATCATTTGATCAATTCTTTTATTATTATTTTTCATTTCTTTCATTAGTTTTGCATTTATTATTCTTCTTATTATTGTTATTTATTTATTATATTCAGCATTTGATTCTATTTTTAACGTTCACCATGGCATCATTGTCCTGGCTTTCCAAAATTGCTCGGAAGCATAGAAATCTTTCTGCATGTAAACTTCTGACTCTATAGAAAGTAACGCAAACAGCTTAAAAAGAAAATCAGCTCCTTATTATGTCATTCAGCAAATTTAAAAATAATTATACAAAAAAAGGAAAAGTTTAGTTTGATTTTATGTTTCAGTCAAATAAATGTATGTGTCTTTATTTGACATAAACAGTTGGTTTCAGCTTCATCTAAGTGTTCGGAAACATTTTCTTGCTGGCCTCTCCAGCATGGTGGGCGCGTGCTGCTTACCCGGCTCTTTGACCACAAACAGGATGGATTTGCCGCTGGCGTCCTCGTAGTACTGGAAATGCTCCACGCAGTCGTTTTCGTCTTTATATGAGCAGTTTACCGCGTTCGTGTCATGGAGAACTGTGTGGAAAAAGTCAGTTTGTACTTGTGTTCTTAGCTAAACAAATACAATTGTCACAAACACAATTAGAAATTAGGCTGCTAAAAATGAAAAAAGCACCTTTTACAAACAATCTGCATTTTGAAATGTGTATTTAAAAAAATTTAGATGTCTTAACATTGCACTGGTACAATAAGCCAAAGAGTTCTAAAAAGTTCATTCTAAAAACAATTTCTGATATATTTTGACATTTTCGAAGGGTGTTGTCACCCTGATGCTCTGGTAGTGCTCACGCTACACTGTGCCAATCAAACCTGTTCCCCTCCTCGCCTGTAGAGGCGCTGCACCAAAAACACTTTACGGAAATGACACAAAAACCTCTGAAAAAGACATGAGGAACTTCCTCCTTCACCAAAGCATACGTATATAAATACTTATAAGTATATATGGAAGAGGATTATTGAGACAGAAAAAAAAAATATTCAGATTTTTTCTCAGAATTTACCAGAATTATTCTGACTTTAATTTAATCTTAAAAAAAAATTGGGGAAAAAAAAAAAGTAAATTCTGGAAAAAAAAAAAAAAAAAACAGAATTATGGAAAAAGTAAAAATTCTGAGAAAAAGACAGAATCATGAGAAACAAAGTAAAAAATTCTGAGAATAAAAAGCCAAACTTTTAAGAAGAAAAAAAAATCTGAATAAAAAAAATTCAAAATCCTCAGAATTCAGGCTTTTGACCTCACAAGACTGAAGCCAGAATATTTGTATTTTCCACTGACCATAATCTTCTTCTGTGTCTGCCACATGGTGTCAGTGTGATGATGTTTGGTGTTTAGAGGTTTGTTAATGAGTTTCATCAATACGTTTTACCATAATTCACCCTTTGAGGACATTCTTAATCTTGAACTCGGCCCAAAATAAAAATGAATTTAACATCCCTGCATTAGACTAGTGTGTTTGTTTTGGTTGTAATTACCCAGAATGCCATGCGTTATAGCCCACTTCCTGCTCTTGGTCCACTTGAATTCACATTTGCACCAGTGTTCATTTTTATCAGGCTTTTAGGAGGACCAGAGTTTGCTTTTTTGGTCTGCGTCAGAGTTTGATAATATTGATATTATTGATAATGTTCATGTTTTGCCAATATGCGTTTGATCAGCTTACCTATTTCATCTACAAGTACAATCTCATCCTTGCAGATTCGGCTGCAGGTGTTGTCGTCATGCAGCTTTCCCCTTTTGAAATGTTTACACTCCACGCACTCTCTGTAACGACAACAGACATAATCAATGCCATTTGATCACAAATAATAATTATAACCACTCAGATGTTTTGAATTCAGCAGCAACGCATGGAAACGTGCGCATATTTATGCTCACTTCTTCATGGTACAGGCGTCTGGGCAGGTGGGGCACTTGTCACATGTGGCCCCGTAGGCCCCCGGCTGGGTGCACTCGCAGACCCCACAGACGCACTGGCCCCTGCCGCTGCACAGCAGACCCAGGTTGGACATGCAGGTGTCCGTGCGTCGGGAGCAGTTACAGTTCTCACCCTGCCAGTCTGGCGCACACTGGCAGAAACCGCAGTTACACACTCCATGGCCTGAAATGGGGTAAAAATATCACTTTCTGATAAGCTACTGTAGCACATGATATAGTATTATAGTCAAACATAAAGAGGGGAAGGAACAATGAGGACAAGTTATGGGTGTGAAGAAAGAAGTGTTGAGCGGCTTTGATAGATGTAATCTGGGTAACATATAAAAAATAATTTGTTTATTTTAAACAGCTTTCAGAATGAGCTGTTAATGGTCTCTGTCACTTTAAATCCAAATAAGCTGCTGATGGCCACGTCCTCCAAACTCAACATTTACACTCACACATAAAAATAGATGGAGACAGACCCCTAACTATACAACCGTACATCTTTGAAAAGCAGCACAACCAACAACAATGCAGCCAGTGATTTCTGAATAATCAGTCAACAATAAAAAAAACTTGTCTTTTCCAGCAGCCATTGTAAAGCACATACAGTGGTAAAACCAGCTGACCAAAGGTGCTGGAACTCTGCTTGAGTTGCTAAGTGATGGCCTGGGTTTGGTTGCGATTGCTAGCTTACGTCGCAGGGTCAACAAACATCAACATATTGCCAAAGAAAAAAAAAAAAAAAAAATAAAATGCTTGTTGGTTTTTTAAAGCATTTGGGCAAAATATAAATTTTGAATAATGGGTCAATTTTAAAACATATTTAAAAGTGTCCAAATGGCTCCTTTCTTCACTTTAATGTAAATATTATGAACCTCGAGTTCTTGCCTTAACTCCTTTTTTAAATGCCAAACTGTGGTGTTTTTTGTAGAGCACTCTCAGAATTAATAAGTGCATTTAGACTAAAAAGAGGGTATACATTTAGTTTTGGTCTTTCTAAATTCCACCAAAGTGTAGAATGATTTAACTTTTCATTGTGTTGTTGACCACTAAAACATACCAGTAAATGGAAGATTTTGCTTTTTGGCTTTAAACATAATACTGTAACAAGTAGCTGTAACAAAAATGCTAGTTTTAGATAAAATCTGATCTAAAATCTGTTTCTGACTTTTCCTCTTCAGAATTTTGACTCTTTTGTTTCAGAATTTGCTAGAATTATTCCGACTTTAATCTTTAAAGATCAAAAGTCAGAATTCTGAAGGGAAATAATTGAGAAAAAGAGTCAAAATTCTGAGAAAAAAGAGAATTCTGGAAAACAAAGTCAAAATATTGAAAAAAAAAAAATCTCAATTCTGGGAAAAACACCAGAATAAAAAAAAAAAAGTCAAAATTCTCAGAATTCTGACTCTTGTCCTCACAAGACTAAAGCCAGAATTTATTTTTATTTTCCAGTGGTCATAATCTTTTTCTGTAGTTTTCAAATGATATCAATGTGATGATGTTCGGTTTTATTGAACTTTAAGAAGCACTCATTGAGGTTTATTAAGGAGTTTTATTAATACTTTTGACCACAACCGGCCCTTTGAGGACATTCATAATCTTCATGTTGCCCAAAATAAAAATGAGTTTGACATTCCTATTTTATAACACTGTATAAAGATAATTTTTGGGTTCTTTAGATTTATGTTCAACAACCACAGGCTTGTTAAAGCAATCTATTATTCTATCTACTTTAGTCATTTTTAGTGATTTCTGAACTGTAAAGGCTCCTGACTGGACAGAAGACGTGTTTTGTTGAGGTTTCTAAAAACCGCTTAACGTTAAAGTTCGTTCCATTGTCTGGCCGAGAAATCTTTTTATTTCTGGATGAATGATTCATTACATAAGTGGGTAAATTGTGCACATCATCGCCTTGTTGGTACTCCATATATATCCATGTCTGCATGCGAGTGCCAATCAGAGTGACGGTGCAGAAAACATTGTGGTGCGCGGCCGCAGAAAACAATGTCCAGATAAACAATGAGACAGGAAGCAGCTTGGGACGGCGTGACTGGATAAAAAAATTATCCCCCAACAAGCTGTTATTACCACTCAACCGCAGAGCTGATGTCTTTTAATTTAGCCTTTCTGTGGCAGAGTCCAAACGTCTCTCACTTTAAATGAGGCATCTGAAGACAAAGACACAGCATGTTCTGCAGAGACCCAGTCTCTGAACATTTCCAGTCCTCTTACACACATGGTCCTTCTCTGACCAAACATGGATTTATTTTTAGCCTCATTACACCACAGAAGGCCATGAGTAAGCAGAAAGGTATTTTCATGTTACTCTACAGACTTTTGGGAATACAGCGAACGTTTCTGGGTGAGAGCAGCAAAGGTGGGGAGAGTCAGAGATATATGAGCTCTGATGATATAATGGAGGACAGGTCAGTGGTTGGTGCCAGAACTTTGCGCTGCATCTCTTCTACTCACGTCACGGATCCTGACCGATTTTGATCTTCAATAAAACTCTTTGGCACTGAGACAGAAAGCTTCAACGGGGTCATCACAATGTTAAATGCACTTTCAGCTTGTCCTTTATTTGTAGGTAGAATCTGGAATTGATTACACTTTTAATAAGTTCTTTAAACGGCTCATTTTTTCCATACTGGATTATAATTCAACATGAATCTTTAGGATCTTCTCTAGTCAAAATTGTACATAAATAAAACATTTATGTAGAGCCCACATTAACATTTGGCTGAATATCTCTGACTTTTCGTTGCCATCATTAAGCTTTAGGCATAAATATGGATTAATACACAACAACTACGGCACTTTTTTTTTTGATTGTAGAGTTTCTTTAACATGGTTTCGCCCCAAATGTTCAAATGGATTGAATTCAGGGCTTCCAATAATCCAGATGGGAGGTTCAAGGTAAAATATAGACCCAGTTTTGCCCAATTTCCAACAATCTGATCCAAACTATCACCTATAAATGAAAGAACATTTGTAAGAATGTTTAGGAAAAACCCAGAAAACCAAGTCACTGACCACAGGGAAGCCATTTCTGCGATCATAAGAAGGCTGAACATTAAACACGCCGCAGCAGTTATTGTTGGAACAATATTTTGCATTCTATGGACTCAATGCAAAAATGTCACATTGTGCTGCTTCTTGTGAAAAACTTCATCAGCTTTTCAAAATTTAACATCACACCAACAACCAGGCCAGTTCTTTTGTTTCAGGATCTCGGTAACTTGTTGCCGTTTGCAATGGGACAAAAAACCCAAAGCACGACTGTAAGTTCATGTCTGAAAGGGTCAAAAAATTATGTTTCTTTAGTGGCCTAGTAAAAGGCTGAATTTTAATCCAATTAAAGTGATGTGGCACGATATATTCCCCTGATACGGTTGAATTAACCTCAATGCTGAATCTTAAATGATTTTGATTGGCAATGATCTGTAAACAGCTGCATCTCACAATGAAAATTTAAATTGTTAACATCTCCAAAGTAAAATAATAAGTTTCTATTTGATTAAACGCCAATATTTTTGTGCATCACTCAACGAGGCGGCTAAATTGCTCTTAACATCTGCATAGAAATCCTCACAAATGTAAGGGTCACTTCTGGCAGAAGAAAACTTTCATCAGGAGAGCTGAACATTTTCTGTGCTGGAACTTCTACAAAAGCTTTGCACGACCGAGCAAAGAAAAACACACATGGTGCCTACACCATGGCACATGTTTATTGTGTGTGGAGCCTGTGTCCTGCGCAGAAGGAGAGAGTTGTTATTGCGTGTAATCCTTCCCAGATGAGGAGGGCGGGAGGTGGCATGGTAAAAGAGACTTGAAACTACTGTAAACACAGGAAACTTCACCACAACCACACACACAATCCATTGTGGTCAATGGATCATTTTATGCACTTTAACCATTTAAAACGACATTAAGTAACAAGGTTTTAATCTTAAATTATACTTAAATGCATCCTGCATTTACTTAGACTTATATTTTTTACATACACATGATTGAGAACTGAAGGAGTAAATGTTATATCATTTCCAGCAGGTTCAGTTGGTGTTTATTAAAATCCAAATAATTTCTCCAAAACCTGAGAATGTGAGACAATGGGACATAAATATGCTTCTAATCTCTGCAGAAACTTTAACTGATACTGTCTTCTTTGGTCAGTTTTGATTAAAAGGTATATTTAAAAAACAAAAACAAAAAAACACTCCAACTAGTTTTGGCATAAAACAATGGATCAATAAGCAAAAACGTTCCCCTTGCCCACGATTATCCACTGCCGTTTTTTGGCAGTAAGTTGATGTACTTTGGTATGTGGAAAATGAGCCATTTCAAAAACTTTTGGAATGTGATGTCACAATTCAGTAGGCACTGCGCGTTACTTAGCAACCCAGTCGAACTTAGTCTGTAACCAATGGCGGCATAGTTACTTTTAAAAAGTAACTTAGATTCCTGACTATTTGATTTGGGGCTCCACAATTCAGAAGGCTGCACAGATTTGTAGCAATTATCTTAATATTAATAATCATAATGTTTAGTTTCACAACTTTTCACGTTTATTGTGGTGTGCAACTGACAAATTAAAAAAAATCAAGCTCAACGCCGCTCATAGTAATCGGACATGGCGACAGAAAGTCACAATAGTTCCTGTTTATCCACCAACAAAATGCACATCTACCTCCTCCCTCCATTGTTTACATTTCTGTCGTTGTTGATGCTGTCGCATAGAAACGGTGGTCACTGGACAAGACGCCCAGAGGAAATACAATTCAATTCCAAAAGGTAACAGTAGCGCAAAGTGATTTCGATTAGTAACTGTAGTCTGATTACTGGATTTGAAATAGAAACGTATTAGATCATTCCTGACTGAAAAAAGTGGTCTAACGTCAGTGACGCGTTACTGACGTCACTGTCTGTAACCTAGCAACCCAAGCCGAGTTCCAGCTTATTTTTATTTAAAGACAGCTCACACTGAAAGCAGCTCAAAATAGGCAAAACTGACCAAAAACAATCTGTGTCCAAATAGCTTTGGACAAAATCATTTTTAACAAGAATGATTTTGTTACAAATATGTAATAAATAGGTTTTTTTTTTTACCTATATCCCAAAGACCAAGTCTTACATGTCCATGTTCACTTTGATACTTCATAGTGAAAATGCTTATCATACATTTATTAAAGTATCATCTTTAGAGTGAAAGTATTCTGCTGCACCTCACCTGAGCACAGCTCTCCTTTGTATCGCAGGCAGTTGAAGTCATCACACTCACACAGCTTCCCCCACACCTTTCCGAAGTCGCTGCTGTGGCACACACATTGGCCGCACACGCAGTCGCCGCGGCCGCTGCAGACGGGTCCACCGGATCCCGCCGGCCCGCTGCAGCGGTCCTGCTCCATGGGGTTGTAGTCGCCCTCTGCGCACTCGCAGTACGGCCCCAACCTGCCCGGGTGGCACAGGCACATGCCGCACTCGTAGGTACCGTTCCCGTTGCTACATTTGGGGCTGTTTAGCTGGGCTTTGCTCTGGCACTTGCAGTCACACTCAAAGGTGACAGTGATGGTGAGGGAGTCCTTGAAGCCAACTGGTTTGATGATGAAGGTCTTCTTTTTTTGTTTGGGACAGCCTCGAGCGCGGGCCTCCACGCTGAACGAGACCTGCAGAACAGGAAGATTGATGTTCACTAAAAGCTGCAGAATGTAAAATATGTCATTTACATATTTGTTAAAACTGTGACTGTGGTTGTTATGAGACTGACTTCCTCTACCTCGTCCCTGAGCTATTATTGCCATCTGAAGAAATGAAAAAACAAAAAAACACAAATAAAGCAATCAGAGCCAGGATGCGGGTCTCAGTGCTGTCAATCATCCTTAAGTACTTGCTGCCAAATGTGCTAATGGCGGAGAAACAACTTACCGCTACAAAAAACGGTTTATCTACCGTCACTGGTGGCTATGCTAACTAGCATAAGCATTAATGACATGCTGTGCTAGCTGAGCAGCACCACACAGAGGGTGATTGATAGCTCTATGACCCGCCTCTTGGTTCTGATTGGGTCAAATGCCGGCGCCATATTGTGATGTAATGAGGGTAAGTCAAAACGTAAACAACCGAGGCTGAGTATACAATTTAAAGTAGTTTGTGAGAAATATTTATGTTTGAAAGCTCTTGAGTTCACAGAAATAAGGACAGTACATCTTTTTAGAAAAGTGGTTTTATGGTGTCAGTGATACTTGAACTGCTGCCATTTTTCACCATTATCAAATCAATTTCAGAAGGAAATATTTTGAAGGGAATGCGAAGAATGCAAAGAAAAGCACAGAGTTAAAGGAGTTGCTCTGCATCTACGTCTGGTAGATGTCCAAAAGCGGGCAGTAACTACATCTGGAGAGAGATCCAAATATGGAAATATGATCAGAGGCAGGAAGAAAAGAAAATATGTGGAGCACAGAATGTGTCACTTTGACCCAGGCAAGAACAACAGAGACTAAAATGTAAGTAAATAAGAAAGTAGCAAAGTAAACTTTGAAGCAGGCATTTAAACCCTGTATGTTGGCCTAAAAGGGAAAATAATCCAGGAAACTCAGACTGTTGATCAGTTCCCTCCAGCGTTTGCTCTCGTGACAGGATGAGGAAAGAAAAGGAGAAATAGATATAGACGGCAACTATAAGAGAATGGAAATATAAGGAAAAAAATTCCACAATGATGGGAAAATAGCAAAGAGAACTAGTGAAATATAAATATAATTCTGGTGGGTTTTTTTTATCATGAAGTCTGGATAATGTCTGAAAGACTCGGGTCGGTATGAACTGCTCATGATATGATAAACAACCAAAAATACCAGAGTTTTGAAGTAGCATTTAGTTATTATTTAAATGTTTATACAGGTTTTAGAATGTACAAGTATTTAATTTAGTTTCAAGTGCTAAATATTTCAACTTTCTGTCATTCTGCTCTTTGTAGTACGATGGCAAATTAGGATTAAAAAAAAAGTAAATTTTCGCCAGAAAACTGAAATATTTTTTTTTTTTAAAGTTGACAATTTGCTAGAAAACACCCCTGAAATCCAATGTGTTATTTGATATATTTAAGGTGAAAAAAATTCATTTATGTGTCTTTTGCCTTCAGAAACAAGATTTGTTTCTTCTTTTGATGGATTTAATTGACTTAATATGAAAAATGTGTAAAGATTCGATAGATTTAGTTGACGGGAGACTGACCGTGTCTCCTATTTTGAGGCCGGAGCAGGATTTGAGGCCGGGGATGAGTTCTCCATTCAGACAGGTGGCATTAAAGGACAAGGACAGCTCCTCCGGGACGCCGAGAAGCTCCAGCTCCACTTTAGAGCGAATTTTCTGACAAAACACAAAGAAAAGAAAGAAATTATTTAAACTCGTTCATGTGAAAAACTTCTGTTCTCATACAAGATGTCTGACGTGAAGCGACAGCTCAAGTTTAAACATTATTTTGAGTCAGTTCTGCTTGCGCTGGTAATTTAAAAACAGCTTAGAGTCGTTGTTTAATTCACTGGATTTACTGCTCCTCCACCTGTTTACTGCTTCTTGATCTTAGGTCAATAAAAATCAGTCAGAAAAAGCCAACTTTTGGTTGGTTTCACACTTCAGGAGCTGCGGGATTTAAACTGAGACACGCGTGACTCAGACGCCGTGGGTGTGGGTCAACAAACACATGTCACGTCCTCAGAGAGCGTCTAGTCAAAAATGTGTGTGTGTGTGTGAAAGAGTGTAAAGGTGTGTGTTTCCACTCACAGCGTAGGCTTTTAGGATGAGCTGGATGACGTTTCCGGAGTCGTTTGACAATGTTCCCACTGTGGTGCCAGGAATAAGCTCACTGTAGTTCTGGAAAACACAAAGATAGCAACAACATGAATATTAAAAGTCACAGAAGCGGTCCACATGTTTTCTAATTTCTCATTTATAGCAGCTGCAGTTTCGAGTAGCAAATTAATCTTTTTTATTTTCAACAACCATCACAATGTGAATCAGTTATACCAAAAAAAATTGTTGCTTCTCATGTCCAAAAAAGAGTTGCAAGATGAGTAATGCTTAAAACTGCACTCATCATTATTACTAAGAAGAATGTAAATCTGATTTTCCATGTTTCATCCAGTGCTTTTCCTCCATTACAGTTTTCTTCCATTTTTGGCATTGATATAACCTGATTTTATATGAATTGTGGTGCTCAAATCAAGGTCTGTGTGGGAAAAGTAACTAAACTTAATGACCTAAAACTAGAAAAGTTTGGTCTGATTTGCCTTCAGACAGACTTTTTATTCAGTGAATGTAAATTTCTGGTATGCACTGACCTTACACTGACCTTAGCTCAGGTAAATACAGAGTTTTAGACAAAGTTCTTCAGATCGTTTACGTAAAGGTTGGTGAGATAATCTTAAACTTGCATATACTCAGGGATTTTCTGATGAGAAATAATCAACATCGGTGAAATGGGAGCTAGCTTAACTACCGAGTTAAGTCTCTGTTAAACAACCGTGAAGAAATCGACACACTGTTATTGTAGAGGATGAAAATGTACCTGTTTATTTTCACAAGTACTTTAAAACGAACTGATTTTTACAAACTGTGTAGCTTCAGTGTTTAATGCAAAACACCACAAAAATACAACCATCCACAATATCGAGTCAGCTTTTCTGACTTCGTCCTCTTATCGCTTGTGATTGAATAGTTTGTGACTCAATAATAAATGATAAAATAAACTATAATTATAGTAAACAGTGCCTTATAAAAATGATTCAAACTCCCTTAAACATTTTTCATGTATTGTCACATAAAAACTTCTATACATTTCCTTCAGATTTATTTGGTGACAAAACAACACATAACAGCTCAAATTTATGAAGTAGAAGCTTTTAGATCCCTAGTTCAAGTCTCAAATTTGTTAAAAATAGAAATATAAAAAATGTGGCTTTTTATATTTAAGGAAATCCAAAATGTCAAACATATCCATGTGTTAGAGTGGCCTAGTCAATGTCAAGACTTAAATCCAACTCAGAATCTATTGCAAATAAATGACAGAGATTGTTCTGTTTTGCAAAGAACAGGCAAAAATGTAAGTCTCCATATTTAGGAAGCTGCAGACATATTTCAGAATACTTTTTCGATCATGAAATATTTTCTAGAAAGTATCTTTCTTATCATCCTGTCATGTTGCTTCATCCAGCACTCACAAGTTTGTATTTAATACCACAACAGATACAAAAACTGTGTTTATGCATTTCACAGATCAGCGAGCATTTTGCTTTGTTTTCAAACCCAGTAAAAACCACCGGATGAAGACAAACCTGGTGTGTTTGTGACAGGATTTTATTTTAACAACGTCATAGATCAGAAGTTTGTCAGAATTTCTTTATTCATTCTTTGAATTAATTTGGCAATAAGTTGTCCTGACATTTAGTGACGTTTTAAGTTCTGTCACACTGCTCTTGGTGGTTACCATAGCAACCTGTAACTGACGTTTTAAATTCTGTTACACTGCTCTTGGCGGTTGTCATAGCAACCTGTAACTGACGTTTTAGGTTCTGTTCTTCTGCTCTTGGACTGTTTAAACTGTCAGTTTTTTTAATAAGCTGATGAAGATTTTGAGTATATTGGGCTTGAACTGACCTGGTAAAGGGGCACCACAGGGTTGGTGACTGCAAAGATGAGGTTGATGTTGTTCTCTGACATTTTCTCCGTGATCAAAGCAAGTGACGGATAATCCTGCAAAAATCAAACTGTGTTTAGCTCAAACAGCACAAACAACTTTTATAAGACGTGCCTGTTCATGTGTTGTTGATCATCCTCCATGTTTACCATAATGGTGGACATGCTGTACATATTGTCGGAGTTCAGGTGGCACTGTCCGTCGTTGGGATGCACGATTCCAGCGAGTCGTCCGTCCAGAGCCACATGGGTTTTGGCATCGGAGGTGAAAATCAGGAGGTGGGAAGCACCTGGACGCCAGCCGATCTGCTCCTAATTCAGACATAAGAAATGGTTCTTGTAGCTGACTAAAACTAGAAAAATAAAAACCTTAATTAAGAAAACATTCTTGTTAATTAAAATAAATAAAAACAGTAATTAATGAGGCTGTTTAGGTCAGCTGTTCGCAAATTCCCTCATTGTGGCGCTAATGCTAGTCCTCAAAATGGCGGCACCCAAAGTTCAACATGAATACATTTTTAAATAATGGTTTATATCCACAAAAGCTCCAACCTTTGTGAATTCTGGACCTAAAGAATAACCAAAATATAAAAAAACTACTACTAATTAATGAAAACTTAACTAAAATGAAACCATATTAAATTAAAACTAAAATAAGCAAATACACTCCATAAACGAACTACAGCTAACTGAATAAGACAAATAGAAATTCACACCAAAATTAAACTGAACTATTATAACAAAACTCAAAACTATTGAGACCCTGATACATGGAGAAAAAGAATACATTTTCCTACAACCCCTTTATTTTTTCATTCCTGTAAAGTGATAATTTTTTTCTAAAAATCATGTTCCTTCAGAGTGACAGTAGAGAAAAAAGAATGCAAATTAACGTGTAAATGTTTACGTGGCAGCAGAAATGCCTGCATTCATGCAGCGCTCCTCCCCACCTTGCACACAGCAGCCTGGATGATTGCATCGAATCCTCCCTCCGGGGCATCCCGGTTCCTGGACACCATCTGCTTCTTCACCTCCTCCGTGAAGCGGCCCACTTCCTCCGTCAAAGACAGCACGTGTTTGTAGCCGAACTGGGGCAGACAGGTGGTATTAATGCTGTCAATTGAACAGAAATTCACTGTTTAATGAATTTTGCGTGATAAACTTTCTTTATTTTGACGTCTGACGTCTGTTTTCTGTAGTTGCAAACTTTATTTCCTGTTTTAGTTCCCTTTTTATGCTTTCTCTGTCACCAGATGCTTCCTTTAGTTCCTTTAGTCCCAGCCCTGCTGATCATCAGCTCCATTTTGTGCAATGTTGTCTTTTGCCAGTAATCAGCCTCGCTGCCTCTGCCGTGCATTTGGTTTGGTAATCAAGAAATGCTAGTTTTGACTTCCTGTAGAATATTTTCCGGAACAGTGATCTTTGCAGAACGATAATTTGACAAGAATGAGAGAGGAAAGCTTATAGCAAATGGTCCACGACAAAGAATTTAACATTTCAAAGCATCAAAGTTTCTAGTTTGCAGACATTGCTTCTGCTTCCCCAACTGCAAGTAAAGGAGACCTCTTATGCAAAATTCACATTTTCTCTGTTTTCACATTTCCTCAGCTGCTTCTAAAAGCAGCTCAACAGCTTAAAAACACACACATTTTTTGGTATTTGGAGAACAATTTGTTTTAAAAACCTCCAGAATCTATTGTCACAAGTCAGTAGGCTCTGTCCATTACCTAGCAAACCTGTCAAAGCTTAGACTGTTACCTTGCATTCAAAGTGGAACTCCAGCACATTTGGTCAGCTGATTTTACCACTGTATGTGCTGTACAATGGCTACTGGAAAAGACAAGTACTTGTTGCTTTCTCTGCTTCTGCTTTTCAAACATGTACGGTTGTGTAATTGTGCAACAGTTTGCAGTCATTTTCATGTGTGAGTGTAAGTGATGAGTCGGGCGGTGTGGCCAGTAGCAGCTTATTTGAACTTATTTGCAAAACAACATAATGAAAATGATCTATGACATGTATAACCCATAGACTTCTCTTAATCTGTCCAAGGAAGCACATGAACTATGCCCCAATGCTTTGGCTCTCCATGCCAGCAGGGGGCACAAATGTCCCTTTTGTGCGTCCTGATAGGCTCAAGTAGAAAGAAAAACAACAACCAAAGCGGACTTGAAGTGCTGGCTCCGGTCGGACAAGCTATGATCCACCGTTAGCATCCATGTTTACTTCATGGAATACACAGTGTGTCACTGGAGAATACAGTGGAAACACATAAATTTGGAAGTGTGAACGACCACACACACACACACACACACACACACACACACACACGCACACACGCACACACACACACACACACACACACACACACAAAATCAGATTTGACAAACAAATCAGTATTGGGTCACATCCAGCTGCAGAGCAAACGTAGCCCAAATGTGCCCGAGCTCCGCTTGGGTTGCTAGGTAACGGGCTGGTGTTTGCTGGGGTTGCTAGGTGACGGTCTGTGCCTGCTGATTTGTGACTTAACAATCCAGAGGTTTTTGTAATAGCTCATTTTCCAGACACAAAAAAACATCAACTCATTGCCAAAAAACGGCTCGGTGTTTATTGAGGCACTTCAGATGTTTTTAGAAGAACTAGAGACTCGAACTGAAATACAAAAATGTGTCAAATGTAAATTTTGCATAATAGCTTCCCTGCAAAATTTTTTTGCTAATCTTTCCAGTCTTCTACAAATATTTTCATGAATACCAAAAAGATTCATTTCTCCAACTGGACCCATTTTTCTCTTCTCCTTAATGTGCTTTATCTTACAATTAAGCATTCCTGTCGCCCAGCTTTTGTCAGACTGTGTGTAAACACAACATAAATGTACCCAGGAGACATTAAACCAACAAATCAATCCCAGCGGAGCGTCTGGGTGGAGTTTTAGTGCAGCAGCTTACAAGCAGTCGCTCTCACTCTGCGAGTAAAACTACCTGCGGCTGATTGAGAACAGCTGACCGAGGAGTTGTGGTTGCCACGCTGAGCCTTTAACAACTGCTTTGACTCTGACTGCTCTCTTACGAAGCAATGCAGCGATTAAAGATGTCTTCACTAAAATGACATCATCTGCTTAATGATGTTGCACGCAGACATAAACAACCGCTGAGATCAGCGCTGTTTCTGACATGGGCATGCACAAATACAAGCCAGGATTTCAATACTGCAAGTCAAAAACAATAAGCAACAAACATGCTTTCAAGGTTCCAGCAAGCGAGTTTCTTTAAATAAAAGTTTTTCCTTTGTTACGTCACGTTTGTTTGTTTTTGGATGGGGTTAAATTCCAGGATGTCTTGCACAAAACATGCAAACATTTGCTGCAAATTACACTGTTAAAATATTTATTCTCTTTGTTGAGTCAACAAGGTTTTCATGCTGTTAGACTTTAACATGATCACTGGAGGGAATGTCACAGATATCTAAGTGTTTTTACTCAGTTTCTTGTGAACATGTCACTTAATTTTAAGAATTAATGTGGTTTAAATTCAATTGAATACTAAAAACTCCAGTGTTTTCCATTTGCTTATTGCATGTTTGAAATAAAATATAATAATAATAAAATGTTGCAATGAGCAATTATAATATTCAACACTAATGAAATAAATAAATATACTTTTAATTATTTATCAAATTTTGAGTTTAATAAGAAATAAGACCTAATACTACTGAAGAAATTAAGAAACAAAGACGTGTTGTTACGTTTAATATGGCTGAATAATAAATAGACACACTGAGTCTCCTTCTGACTTAAAGCTGCAGTATGTAACTTTAGTAAAACATATATAATAATATATTTTTTTTTACATATTTTCATGAAACTGTCGCTATGTGTTGACAATTTGGTATGAGGCAGATAATCTGTGAATAAAAAATCAAGCTCCTCTCTTCCAGTGCTCCCAGTGGTAACTTGAACCGACCAATCAGAGCCAGGAGGCGGGTCTTAGTGCCCTCTTTTCCGTCCCCGTTTGCTTCAGCTTGTTGTGAAACTAAAGCTAGTTAGCATAGCTGCAGAAGATGGCGGGTAACAGAAAGCTGTTTCTCTGCCATTAGCACATTTAACAGTGAATACATGAGCATGAGTGACAGCATTAAGGCCCGCCTCTTGGCTCTGATTGGTTGTTTTTGGGTGGGAGAAGTTCATTTCTTCAGATATGAATAGTAGCTTCAACAGAAGGTGGATGAGATCGATTTTTTTCAGATCATCCATCTCATAAACTGTCTCGACATGGAGACAGTTTGTTGTAACTTTCCGATTTATAAATTCACATGAAAACCTATTCAGCCCTCTCAGGTCTTCTGGTTCTGGTTCTGCTCTGCATCCCCAGAACCAGAACCAAACGAGGAGAAGCAGCTTTCAGCATCCATGCACCACAAATTTGGAACAAACGTCCAGAAAACTGTAAAACAGCTGAAACACTGACTTCCTTTAAATCTCAACTAAAAACCCACCTGTTTAGAGTTGTATTTGAAACGTAATCAATTATAAATTAAATGATGGAACTTGACTTAATGTCATTTTTTGATTGTTAATTTTATGTTGCATGACTTTTTTTATGTGTGTTTGTTATGATGAAAAGCACTTTGAAAGGCCTTGCTGCTGAAATGTGCTACACAAATAAAATGTGATTGATTGATTGATCACGTTACATAATAATAATAATAATAATGATGATATTACCTGTGGCAGGGGTTTCTCACGGCCGCCTCAGGTGAGATGTACATGTACGGCGACAGCGGCTTGTCCACAAAAGCCCCGAAGCCCATGCGCAGGTTGCTGGTGGTTCGGTTCATGGCTTCGGCCAGACCGCGGCCCAGCGTCCTCAGGCGGAAAAGGTCATCGTTCATCGAGTAGGACAGGTCCATGAGGTAGTAAAGGTCAACCGGGTAGTCTTCTACCTGCCGCACCTTGACTGTGAAGCGCTTTGTATCATCTGGGAAACGTGTCATAGTTTCTGACTGTAAATAAAACTGCTGAACCGGGACCGTAACCCTCCGGTGTGAATGAACCCACCTGGCCTGAGAGTGATATGCAGTTTCTGCGGCTTTATCTGGGTGACATCTTGGGTCGCTCCGGCCGCCTTGTTGCTCAGCGGCCGGTCCTCAATCACCTGCAGTCTGCTGGTCGGAGACTCCAGGCCGGATGATTCACATCCCGCCGCCATCAGATTTTTCTTCAGGTCGCAGCGTGACGAGCTGGCAACTCCATGACCAAAGTCCTGATTGGGACAACAAAGTGAAACTTTCAGTCAAAACCATTGCCGTCCATCTCAACAGGGTAAAAAAGAAGCCGTATTATGTATCATTTACAGCGTAGAAAAAAGTCAGTTTTTCCAAAAAGGTTACTCAGGTTAATGTAATTAAATAAATGCAACCAGTTACAACTCAACTTTGCCTGCCAGGTATGTTTTTGGTGTTGGAAAATAATGATGACATGATGAAAAGTTAAAAAATAAAGTAAATTTAACATAATTGTGGACATAAAAAGGCCAAGTTCAACCAGTCCCTGCTAAGAGAACCCAGGTGAAAATCATAAATAAGTCTGTAAATACTTTTTAGATGACTAAATATTGCACATTCTTCCCCCCATTACCGGGTTTTACAATAATAAACTGAGCTGGCACTAGAATACATGACTCTATCCTCATGTGAGGACACATGGGACACTTAATGATGTTTGTAGCTTCACAAACGACTCAATATCTCACTTAAAGAATATGCAGCCGGGTTGAGAGGTTGGTGCCAACCTGCATCAGTCTGGCAACTCATTACTTACACGAAGCGAAGCAGAAAAGGTAAAGTACCCACCTCCTGGAAGCACCAAGCACAGCTGGGGTGCACAGCCAGGCATTGCTTGCAAGTGCTGGCTCCTCTGGAGGTGCACACGTTTGAGCCTGAATCCAAGAGCAGAAAAGTTATTTAGCCCAAACAACGAAAGAAAAAAGAAATAATAATAGTAATCAGGCAACTTCGGTAATAAAACTCTGGTGTTTTATGAGCGGTATGAGATTGTTTGTGTATCAGATTGAGCAAATAATCTCAACTATTATTTTAGTAATCGATTATTCTGGTGATTAATCGGATCAAAAGTTTATTTTTTAAAACAACTTTAGAAATACATTAAAATATGCAAATAAAAAATTCAAATTCCTCTTTCAATCAGAAATTTAACCATTTCTTCAGTGAATACTTGAACATTTATAGGAGAGCTAAAAAAAATACTTCAGCATCAATATGTGAAAAGCTCAACCATTTCTATGTTTTGGACAATAAAAGGTGCTTAATGTTTATTTTTGTACAGAACTTGAACCAGGTGAAGCTAAAATGACGCCACTTGAGAAATTTATAGTAAAAAGTTATCAATGGACAATATTATTTTAAATGCAGAATATAATTTACTTCACAGTTTTGGCTTAATTAATGCTCTGGGTTTGATGTTCTTCCAGAAAATTGTCTTTTTTTTTTTGAGTCCGTTGATGATTAATTGATTATCAAATTCGCTGACAATGATTTAAATAATCGATTAATCATGATTAATCATGACCAATCCGATTAATCGCATTACCCCTACTTTAAATGAGCTGTTGGCTCACTCCAACATAAACACTATGACAATACAACAATTTTGTCTTTAAAACACCAAAATTTACACTTAACTCAATATTGTGTTCCGACTGATGATGTAATTTTTATGTGAGTAACTTTATTAGGAAGTATTTCTACTCTTACTTGAGTTTCTGTTTTTTCTTCCCACTGAATAAAGAACAAACATGTTTTGTTTCGGGTTTTTTACCAAAAAATCACTAGATACATACAGACACCTGCAGTTTTTGTTAAAGTTTCATGAGTTTTTTATTGAAAGAAACTGATTTGGAAATATTTTTCAAAATATTTTGTTATTTTTTGGTACTTATATGAATTACTGTCATTTTTGTCCTTAAGATGCTTACATTTCCTCTTAACTCTGTACTTTGGACCATCTTATTGTGCAATTTTTAAACATTAAAAACAAAACTTGGAGATGTGATAAATACACAAAGCATATTGGAAATCTTCCCTTAAGCAGCCTGTGCAATAATTACTCACTTCTCTACCAGTCTGGAATCCCTTTTTGAAAGAAAGCAAATAAGCATAAAAAATGACTGAAATTATGTTCTGCAGCCCTTTTGTAATCGCTCTGTGTATAAACAAAAAGCTGCATAAACTCACCGCTTGCTGCCGTTTTCCCTGCAAATGTGAAAACACACATCCATAAGAGCCAGGGCGTTGGGAGCGCAGCCATCCTGCAGCTCAGGGCTGAGTGTGAGGATGCAGGCTGTGGTCTGAGCAGCACCAGTTGAAGAGGAGCAGGAAAAAAACTTATCTGCAAGTCTAACAACTCCAAATACAGTCAGATGTCTCAAAGCCAGCCCAACTCTGCTCCCCCCACATTCACTTCATTAGGGAAATAGGCGGGGAAAGTCCAGCATTTAAACTTGGACAACTTGAAGAGACTGAGATGTGTGTCTCATTGCAACAGGGTCAAAAATCTACAATCTTTACACTTTTATTCATGTTTTTATGGTTGTTTTATTCTGTGAAGTCAGTAGAAAATGTTGTAGATTTAAGACAAAAACAGCAAAAAGGAAATTAAAAAGTATCTTAAGTAAATGTAAATGTTTCAATCACGCTTTTCCCCCCAATATATTCTTTATTAATTACAAAATTAGGCTATTAAAATTCTAATAAAAATCAGGCAAGATTTTATATTTTGTTTTGAGAAGCACTACACTGCCCTCTAGCGAAAAGCTGCTGCAAGTACACTGAAAAATTAAGGTAAAATCTGGATATTATAAGTGAAAAATTCAGCAAAAATCTCATAAAAATAAATTAAATTAAACTATAATGGATGTTGGCACAGTTTCATTAACAATTATCTCCATTTCTGCCTAGATAAAAACTTAAGACTGGCAGAATTTTATAATATTTCTTTAATTATGTTTTCATACGATCATAATAAAAATAAATGTATTTGATGACATTTAATGGACTGTTTGTGCACTGCATTTGTTTATATTGTGCTAACTTAGCTTTTACTTGTGTTTGCAGGACTTTGTTAAAAACACGATGATGCAAATTCATTTCTAAATTCTTTTATTGTAATTTATTTTTACTATCACTATCAATGACACAAATGCTGATAAAATTTTGAGTTCAAATCCATAAACTGTTGCAAAGATTGGCACAATCATTTATAAGTTTTTATTAGGGATGGGCAGCCTTTTCCCCTCTACAATAAATTAAATAATTATTTGAAAATTACAGCTTGTTTATATGATCTGAAACATTTAAGTGTAACAAGAAAACAGCAATAAGAGATTTCAGACTTTTTAGATAAAGTCAAAAGTTAAATTGCAACCCTGATGAACTGATCAGGTAGGAAAACTGGAGAAACAAAGATGCACATCAATGGCCAAAATATCAACAATGCACAGTTTGTTGTGCAAACTCAACAAAAACAACAAGACCCTGAATGTTTCTGGCTGCAAGACAAACTTTTATTTACCAAAAACAACAGGAGACAAAGCAGCGAAGGAGAGCAGAGCGACATGAATATGGAAGAAGAAACACAACCAGAGAAATGTGAAGCATTTCAGGCATTTAAGCCAACAACACAATCAGACAGACAGACAGACAGACAGACAGATAGATAGTAAAATGTAATTTTCACGTTTGCTGTACTAAAAGAGAGGCATCTTGTTTTCACATTTTGGGGGCTGAACAAGGTTTGGGTCACTTTCTTTCAAAACATTTACTATATTTAGCAAAGTTTGATGAAGTTGGGTGCAGCAAACTTTCAGTAAAAGTTGTGAGAAAATTTTATCTGTAATAATTTTACTCTTAAACAAACAATTTTGTTTCAGTCCATGGACCACAAATGTCCCTCGAGCCGCAGTTTGGACACTCCTGGTGCAGCGTTTGTGCATTGTGAGTTTCTGAGCGATCAGTCACCTGTTAGCTCCGTCAAACGGGGCTTTAAAGCTTCCACAACAGATTCACCAGGTTATTTTGTCCATGCCACCGCTTGTAAAACCTCCAACAGCAACCCTCTGACCAAACAGGCTTTAAATCCTGAGAGCTTCCCAAAACAGAAGCAGCTGGAACATCAGTCTGACGTAGAGAAAAAGATACCGCACGAAAACATTTTGCACAAGACTTCATTTAATCTATACTACAGTCATGCTTCTTGAATTTTTCCACTTTTTTCCCTTTCCAAATAAAAATCTGAAATAAGTAGCTGGGATTTGAGTTAATATTTTGTAGAACAAAGTTTTGCTGCTGTATGTCTGAGCCAGTTGTATAAATTTAACATCAGGCAGGTTTTAAATTATTCCACAGCTATATCCTGCTTTGAATGGGATTTAATTAGGCCATTTTGAAACCTAAAGTCAAAATGCAACAAAAAGTCAGGCGTGCAGAAAGGATCACTGGAGATAATCTTAAGGAAACAGGCAGATAACATGTCTGCAGACCACACACATCCTGGACACGAACTGTTTAGACTTTTATCTTTGAGTTGGAGCTACGGAGAGTTTTTGCAAAATAAACCAGAGACAATTTCTTCCTCCAGAATGTCACTCTGATGAACATAACAATAACTTTATAATCAGATTAGTCAAAGAATAAATCTCTTGATTTAGATTTTTTTCTCATTTTCTTTAAAGGTTATTTTACTTTACTTTTCTGGTTGCTCCGTAAATTTCACTCCTGATGTTGCCTCCCAGTAAATGTCGATTTCTCAGGAACCATAAAAGGTTTGCATTTCATTCCTTTTATCAGAAAAAGTATGGGAAGTATTTGTCCTTCTCAAATTTTAGGGTTTACATGGGTTTTTTTTTCTTTTCATAGAATATATTACTGTAACCTAGCATGCTAGTGATAGCTTATTTGCTATCATTAGCATTTTAGCTACTTTTAGTAAATTTTTAGCTAACAAAATTACTGCATGGACTATTTCTTACCTTTCTGTAGGTCTTCAAATGCTTTTGCCATTTTCACCAAAAGCAGTCAGCTTTTAGCATTCAGCATTCACACTTGCATTTTCATAGGAAATGCAGACTTTCTAGTTCATATTTACTGTCTGTATGGTGAATGTGTGAAAACAAAATAAAATTCCTCCAACTGAGTCATTAAAGCTGAAATATCTAAACCTTTCCTCTGTAACTGAGAAGAAAAGAACAATGTTCATTTTACTCAAACATTTACCTATAAAAAGTAAAATCAGAGAAACTGATCATTTTATGTGGACTTGAATAACTTGTTTGCAACGTGGCATAATGTGGAAAGCTTTAAAAAAGCATTAGTGTGTTTTTAAGAGCCTGTGTCTCACGATATTTTACTTTAATCCATGATAAACTACCCTGTTACAGAAAGCTTATTCAGATATCTGGACTGGCTTAAAATAGCTTTTATTGGGATGTTTTGCAAGGAGAGGTTTTCTGATTTCTTCATCAGTTCTTCTCCTTTTGCTACATCCTTTTTAATTCATTCCCTTTCTTTATATCTTAAGCCTCCTCCTTCTCTTGCGCCACTTATGATTTCTTTTCCCTTTATGTGTTTTGTTATTTCCTCACATGATTACACAACCCTTTTGGCAAAAAGTGTCTCTTTCTTCCAGTAACGTTATTAGCCATCTTGGCTCCGTCTTAATGTTTGTGTTGTCAGCGGCTGCATCTGGGTTTCAACCAGTTATTTCTGTTTGAACTTTAATTAAAGTATTTGGCCTTTTTGTAAAAGTATGAGTTTCTGCACATTTTGTCAAACGGCAACAAATAAACTTCAAACTATTTCACTGGCATAATCACCACTAACTAGTCACGGGGGAGTAGGAGAAAAATGAAAACAGTCCTCTACTGTCAGACTAAGCCTATAATTTAATCTCAGTATAAATCCAGCAGTTCTGTGAAGGCATCAGAAGAAGAAGTCATGCACAGCGAATCTTTTAATTCTATTATTTTCCAATGTTTTTGGTCACAAATTCATATGTCAGATCTTGAATTTCACACAAGAATAGTTCAGTTTTTCAAGTCATGGTAAGATTTTCTACATTTTCTGACTCATCCCTGCAACTCTACCAAAATGCAGTTAATTATGAAAACTGAAGGAGAAAAGCCTTTAATCAGGACAGCAGCAGAGAGGCTTTCAGTCTTCCTGGAGGAGCTGCAGAGATTCACGGCTCAGGTTGGAGAATCTGTTAACATTATGCATCGCTTACATCCATCCATTTTCTGTCACCCTTCTCCCTAACGGGGTCGGGAGTTGCTGGTGCCTATCTCCAGCTGCGTTCCGGGCGAGAGGCGGGGTCACCCTGGACAGGTCGCCAGTCTGTCGCAGGGCAACACAGAGAGACAAACAGGACAAACAACCATGCACACACACACTCACACCTAGGGAGAATTTGGGAAGGCCAATTAACCCGACAGTCATGTTTTTGGACTGTGGGAGGAAGCCGGAGAACCCGGAGAGAACCCACGCACGCACAGGGAGAACATGCAAACTCTGTGCAGAAAGACCCCGGGCAGGGAATCGAACCCAGGACCTTCTTGCTGCAAGGCAACAGCGCTACCCACTGCGCCACTGTGCAGCCCTGCATCGCTTACACACAAAGTTATATCCCAAAGTTATATGCCAGGCTACAATGTAGCGTTGTAGCCTGGGAGAAGAAACGTTGCAATGGTTTTGTTACTGTATGTCAGGGCCAAGCTGCTACAAATGCAGATTTGTAACCTGTATTTTGTTATTAGTTTGTGTTGCTCCGTCAAATAAAGTCCAGATTGTGATTCTAAGTTACCAAATTTGAAAAGATTAATAGCATGTAAATCGTTTTGCAAGGCAGTAGCTGCTGCATTCCCATTACAAAACGTTTCCAATCACCATATAACTGCAATTTGACATTTCTAAAATTATTTTTGCTGAGTTTAATTGAAACACATCAATTAAATAATTTTTTTTTTTTTGATTATGAGTTTTGGTGCTATTATTTTCTGGTATTTTGATAAATGTATTTATTTTTGCAAAACTGCATCTTAGGAGTCAAATAATCAAGCACCGGATGTTACCACTGGCGCAAACTACGAAGAAGAAAGCAGGAAGTAAGTGATTGGAGGATCATGGCGCTGCATGTTTTTTTTAATGACTTCTGTTGTGAAATTGTGTTTTTTAGACATCAGCGAAATGTTGACAAAATGTTGCATACACTTGTAATGTAAAGGCAGCTAATATGACCTAAAAACACCTCAAAGATTTTTTTTTTTTTTAATCAAAAATCTAGTTACTTTCTCTAAAGGAATGTAAAAATTGCGCAATGGTGTGGTCAATGGAAACGCAGCTCCTGTTTGATTTGAAGAAACAATGCAGCAAAAAGCACCTAAAGGTTGCGAAAGAGCTTTTCCATCGATTCATCCCAGGAACGCAGGCACACATGCATGCACCCTCTCAGACACAGAGGCTGTGTGTTGACTTAAGAGTTAATGAATGGATGATTGAGGACTGGGAGGACTGGGGAAAGCAGCTCCGTGGAAACAACCCCTCTTTCCCATGGAAAGCAGCATATAAGTTGCGTTAAAGACAGAAAACGAGCGCTTCACACAGACCGAGCTCATTTCTGTGCGCAAAGAGAGAGAGAGAGAGAGAGAGGGAGGGAGGGAGCCTGCAGGGGCTTTTGGGAAGCTTTCGAAAGCACTAATAAAGCAAGTAGCATGTACTTGACAAGAACCCAAAGGGGAAGAGAGTGAAAGAGGAGCAGCTGTTGGAGGAGGAGAGTGAGACAAAGACGGAGTAGGGGGGCTGTCCTTGCTTGCTCTTCACTCCGAGGTCTGAATGTGGGAGGAGGCAGAGGGAGACCAGCACCAAGAAAAGAAAAGAGCAGTAAGGAAAATGTTTGGCATGTAAAACCCCCCCACATCTGACAGCTGTGTGTTGTGGATAGTTGAGGGAAAGCACCTTTGCGTGTGTGAGTGTGTGTGAGTGTGTGGTGTGTGTTTGAAGGAGTCGGGGACCATGCTGCAAGGGAGGACTGTTCCCGGGCTCTGCGCGCTCCTGCTGGGGCTGATGGGGCTCCCGGCGTCGGGCTCCGACTTTCAGCATCACCGATACGAGGACATGGTGCGGGTGCTGTTTGCGGTGCACAACGACTGCCCCTACGTCACCCGCATCTACAGCATTGGGCGCAGCGTGGAGGGGCGCCACCTCTACGTGCTGGAGTTCAGTGACAACCCAGGGATCCACGAAGCTTGTGAGTAACACCTGATTCATTGTTTGGAAGCACATTGAGCAAAAGCAGGTTTTATGGTGTGTTGAAATCAGGGCCGGCCCAAATCTTTTTGGGGCCCTAACCGGGTTTTCATTTGGTGCCCCCCTTTTCACCCTCATACAAACATGTCAACCTGGAATGGTTGCTCATTCCTCGGTTACTCTTATGTGTGTATCATAGCTGGTATCATTAGCTCTGCATTTTTATTACAAAGTTATCTAAAAAACACAATTTTGCATTTGTGATGTTTCCAATAAATGAGAAAAATAAGCTTGATTAAAAATCAATGGCAGCTCCATTAGTTATATTCAGAAATAATCAGAGGACTCTGCCTGTTAATCACTTAAATTAAAGTGAGGTTAATAATTTCCATTTGGATGATTCATTGTTTTTCTCCTTTGTGCCTTTAGTTTTAACTACCCCTTTTATTGAAGGAGAATTTTGTGAACTGAGACTTCATAATTCACTTCATTTGTTGTTTTTGTTCATTTATTTTGGATATTTAAAATGTCTTCCAGTTCCAGTGTTAAATGTTCATTAAAACTTCGATCCTTACCTATATATTACTTGAGAATTGTTTCAAAACAAAAATATTATAATTCATCATCCAGACAAAATTTGAAAGTAACATAAGATAATATAAATTATAAATTTACGGTAAACAGGCTAAAACTTTTGATATCAGTATACAGTATTTATTGTGTAACAACCTTAAAAATAACAAAGAACTTGTTTTTCATGTGTAATACTATTTAGTTTATATTATTTAACAACTTGGCGCTCTTGGGGGCCCCCTAGTGGTGTGGGTGTTTAACGCTCATATCCCGCTTGTTGAAATGAATTTGCATTCAAACAAGTCTGGGAAAATGAAATAGATGATGGTGGAACAGTCGGTGGAGCAGATTTCAGAGCACAGTCTGTTCGTACTTTTATCTGTTGGGACATAGCTGGCAGAAGACGGAGCAGTCTGCGAGGATTCTGGTTTTCAGAAACACAAGCTCTCGGATTTGGCTAGTTGAGGACAAGAAAAGAGAGGAGTGATTCCAAGGCTGGCGTTTCTGATAAACATCAGCGAAAAGAAGAAAATACAAAAGAGCAGAGCCAACATCTGTGTTTCATCTCTGCCATCCAACCTCTGACAAATTTTGTGGTGTAACTCAAAGCTGAGCAGATGACTAATAGGTTCACTTTGAGTCAACATGGGTTTAACCCTGAGCCTACTCCTGCAAAATGTTTTGCTTGTTTAATCCCCCCACCTCCTTTCCTCTGCTCCAAATCAGCTCCTCTGTTTGTTTTGCATATTTGCTGCAAATTAAAAAGCACAACTTCATTGCACATATTTCTGCGGGTGAAATACCAACTAATCATATCCCAAGATTTCTTTTTTTTTTTCCATTCCCTCATTTGCTTTTGCCAGAATTTGAAAAATAGTCTGACATCCGCAAAGAATGCGATTTTGTCTGAGCTTGCATTTCTATTTCTTTTTCCCCTTTCTGCTTCTGCACACGTAGCGGCTTCCTTCAGTAGAATTGAAGGATGTGTGCCTTCTCTGTCGCAAGGTGAAAAACAGGAACTGTTCGCTTCATGACGGGGGAGTTACCCGAGGTCTCGTCTAGGTCAACATTTCTTACTCTCTTTAGGAAGTTCGGCTGCTCCGGCTGTTCCTGAACTCACTTTGTGGCAAATTACAGGAAGTGAAGTCATGAACAATTAATGGAAAGCGTTAATAAATTGGGAGGTATCAGCACTGCTTCCCTCCAAACAAATCAAATCATGTTTGATAGTCCAGGAACTGTTTGGTCTTCTAGTTCCAGAATCGGCTTCTCAGCGCTTCAAGATGATTAATGAAGCGACCCCAGGGAGGAGGGAAATCTATCCGGCCGACGCCGTTGTTTGTATTGGTTGTGCAAAGATTCCAACGAGAATACCAGATGACCTTTTCTGAAGTAGCGAAATCAGCCACAGTCACTTCTTTGCCTCAGCTGAAATCGTCCTTTTTGAGAAGAGTTTAAGTTTTTCCTCCTGTCATCAGTTAATTTACTCAAGGATTGTGCAGCTGCAGCGTTGATTTGTATCAGCTATTTTCAAATCACAATTTGTGCAAAAAACTTGTCCCTTAACATCACTCAGGACTAGAAATAGACATTTATTGTATCGTTTATCATTTATCATGATAAATTTCATTGTTAGGATTTTGATTGATCGTTGTATTGATAAAGCCCCTCAGACCAGTTTGATATTTGCACTATTTTCTCCAGCGTTTGTTCATCAAAAGAATCAATACTTGAAGAACAGAAGCAGCCTTTAGCAGTATATATTTTTATTTACTCAAAGACTGAGCCTCCACTCAGACCCTGGGACTCTCATAAACTCTCATAAATCTTTATCTCTTCCAATTATAAGCTATTGAAAATAAGCTGGAAATTGTAGATGATTTGCGTTAATGAATAATGTTGTCCCCTGTGAGTTACTGCTGCATAGCGAGGAGGGAAGGAAAGTTTATTTATAAAGTGCTTTTCACAAAGTCACAGCGCTATACATATAAATCACACTGAAGCTCTATGTACTCTAAAAACAAGATTAATGCAGTGAAATTAAGCCTGGGAGAACAAAACCTTCAATGTCTGCTGTCTGTGTTCCTTGTTTAAAGTAAGTTTAGTGTTTAAAATAAAGTAATAGAAAACAAGAAAGACTTCAATTGCATTCAACTGAAAGTTTGCAAAACAGGCAAGTAAATTAGCGCTTTAGAATCTTTAGAATTTAAAAATAATTAATTTATGTCAAGCAAAGTGCGCTAAACATCTCCAGAGTTAGCTTAAGGGCTAATTAGCTCCACTTTTAGCGCATCAGCAAAACTATTCATACAATGAGTGCGTACGTGACCCTGTCCTGCTCCGCTGGTAATCACACATTCCAGATGATTTGCACCTGACTCACTTTGCGGTTACAACAAGCAACAAAATGGAGCTGAAATATGCGAAGCACAACCAAAAGAAGGGGGAAAAGTTACACTGCTTACTGAGATGGTGGTCTGAAGCAGTAAAAGCTTTATTGCAATAATATGTTGGGTTTAACTCTGCCCTGGACGTCTAATTAAATTAAATTAAATTAAATTAAATTGAATTATTGGATCAGGAACGGACGCAATGCCATTGCAGACTGGGAAGAAGTCCTGCGTTCAGACCACAGCTGAGTCATTTAAATGAGAATCGTTTAATTTTATTGTTTATTTGTAGTGATTGGGGCCACCGTGAAGAAGTTAAGTGTGTTCATCTGCATATTTACAAATATGTACAACCTGTTTTTTATGCTCTACAAGCCAAATGTGGTCAAATAACTTCTATATTTAATTATTTATTTCAAACAATTTGAGAAAACAGGAGCAAAATAATTAGCTTACCACTATTTACTGTACCAAAATGTTTCTGTTTGGAAAGTGAGCACCTCTTTAATTACACCCCTTATCTCGATTTAATGAAATGAATCACATGCCGACTCAATAATTATCAGAAATTTGTAATTAAAAACATGTTATGGTATACATATGCCTGTTCAATTTACTGATATCACATAAAACAAATTGATTGCAAACTGACTCATAACAGGACAAGAAAATGTACTATCCATAATAAAAATAATATTAATTATTATATTAATAATAAGGATTATTAATTAATTTTATTACAAGTTTAGTAGTAATAAAATTAACAATAATTTTATTATTATTAAATTAAATAATAACTTAATTTAATAATAATAATTATTATAAATAAAATGTACTTTTTTAGCTGAACTTTACATAAGCATCAAAATGTATTTTATTTTATTTACCAAAATAAAGCACATAATGTTAGGATGTAATTAACATGCTTGATTAATAGTGAAATAATTTCGCTGACCTGTTCAGTACCTGCAAAAAGTGGAAATCTTGACATTAATTTAACAGCATTTTTGTTTTTGCAGTGGTTGAGTTGAAAAAGCACTTCCTTTCTCTCTTATTCTTAAAGCTGCACTACTCAATTATTTACAGGCTGATCTTGAATTGTTTAAAAAATTAAGTGCCAGTGTGTATGCGTGCTCATGCCGGATGA
The DNA here is from genome assembly GCA_922788865.1 of Poeciliopsis turneri. Classification (NCBI taxonomy): domain Eukaryota; kingdom Metazoa; phylum Chordata; class Actinopteri; order Cyprinodontiformes; family Poeciliidae; genus Poeciliopsis; species Poeciliopsis turneri. The sequence continues at coordinate 125,714 of CAKLNU010000980.1, read as the reverse complement.
TCTTTTTTACTTTCCGGCTGCATGCATTTTTTCCAATTCTTCCTCCAGTGGAGCCGGAGTTCAAGTACGTGGGCAACATGCATGGCAACGAGGTGCTAGGCCGTGAACTCCTCATCAAGCTCTCGCAGTTTCTCTGCGAGGAGTACCGGGCCGGAAACCAGCGGATCACGCGGCTGATCCATGACACACGCATCCACATCCTGCCCTCCATGAACCCCGACGGCTATGAAGTGGCAGCCATGCAGGTAATGTAAACTCTGGTATGTGTGTGAGCTGTTTTCCCCCTGAAAGAAAAACCAGAGACAGGAATCTCCCCAAGGGACTCTCTTTGTCTGTTTTTCTAATCTAGTCATCTGCTACCAAAGAAGAAAAAAGAAGTAGATTTTTTTTTTATTTCCCAAAAATGTCAGGGTCCCAGAGTGAAACTAAACACCTGTAACTTGAATCAAAGCACATTCCTCACACTCAACACATAGTTTGTTTAAATCCACGCGATAATATGCAAAGCTATCTGTTTTAATTTCAAATGACACATTTAGACAATAGCAGGTCATTTTTATCCCGGTGTTTGCTTGAGTTAGTAACTATCTCAGAGGTAATTGGGGACTGAGCCACAGATCGCATGCTACGCTCTCTGACACAAACACAGACACGTGTGTGCAATCTTTTTGAGGCTAATTATAAGTCCGGAAGCGAGCTGAAGCACATGGCAGACAGCAGACCCTCTCTTTGCCAGTCGGCGCACATAGGAACAACTGCACTGTAATTTGGCGCTTAGCAGATGTTTGGTGCAGCGCCATCTGGATGGTAAGGTTTGTTTTCCTGAATCTTGGTTTGGATTGTGTTGGTTCTGTTCTATGCAATCACAGAACAACAGAAGCAAATATATTTTCATGAAGGTGTTGGTAATGGTTTTCAAACGTGATATTCTGGTACATTTGGTTCGATTGGGGACCAAAGTTGCAACATTTGTTGTATTTTCAGATGGTTTGGTTTGCTTTTTCTTGCAATTGTTCTTCTCAGAAGCAGCCAGGCTCAGATGCACAGAAACAATCCGTCATAACATTTCTTCACCGCAGCTACAAAGTTACTGACCAACTGATGCTGCTTCTGTTACAAGACCAACATTGATGTAACTTCTGTAGCTGAACAAAAATAATTGTAAAATATATTAAATGAATAAAAGAGTGTTTTATCCGTAACTTAAAAATATAGCAATAATTTAAATAAAATAGTTATTGGATGCAACATCTGCATGGATGTACTGTATGTTTAAATTTGTTTTACTTTTGTGTAACTAGGTTGTTGTGTGTTACCAGGTCCCACTGGACAATGAGATCTAGATCGCAATTGGATTTTACCTGGTTAAATCAAGGAAATAATAAGTAAATAGGTAAAAATAACTAATTGGAAAACTGTTCCCTCACGATGACTATATCATTTATTGTGATAAATTTATTATCATGATAATAATTTTGATTGTTGGGATTGTTATTACTGTTTCCTCCACTGTTTATTCAATGAAGGCAGCAATAAATGTGAAAATATGGTTAAATGCAGTTACTGTTTTGCAGTTTAACGATACAAAACACACTTCTTTGTTTGTGCTACAAATTAGAACGTTTTTCTAGAGCAGTATTTGTACTACTGTGATAACTTCCTATCGTGATCGCAGTAGTATCACAAAATATCGCGATAGAAATTTGAGTCCATGTCGCCAACCGTTACTCCCCCTGGCCTGTGGGGGCGCTGCATCAAGAGCCACTAAAAGAAACGACACAAAACAAAAGCCTCAGAAGGAAACTCTGATCGCAACTTCCTTCTTCACAAAATGTCTGCAAAAACGGAAAGCCGTGAAATGTTAGTGGTTATAGGATTTCTTTTTGTCTTCTGGAAAAGACTACGAGCTATTTTCTCCCGGTCGCGCTGGACACCACCGTTTGTTTTGGTTGTATTTACCCAGAATGCCTTGCTATGGTTAGCTTCTAGCTGTTTTTTTTTAGCGGTCCCCAGTCCAAACCGCACCAGAATTCACTTCAACCGAACCAAGACCTGAGCCTTTAAGGCCAAGTGAAAAATAAAACTCGGACCCCAGCGATGCAGAGCAGCTAGCTGATACCGACAACACATGCTTAGCATTAACTCAATGGGTCAGTTTGTGTTTGTGGGTCAACAGGGTTCGGAGCTCAACGGATATCTGGTGGGTCGGGGGAATTCCAGAGACATTGATCTGAATCGAAACTTTCCGGACCTCAATTCACTGATGTATTACTACGAGAAAACCAACGGGCGGAACCACCACCTTCCTCTGCCAGACAACTGGGAAAGTCAGGTCAGTGTTACTGGAGATACCTCAATTATAACGTGTCTGTTAAAAACACTTAAAAGACAAATTAAATTTCCATTTGGGATCAATAAAGTATACTTGAATTTGAATTTTGAATTTTTAACCAAAAATTCACCCGACACAATCAAATATCAGCAGCTTTTTTGTTAAAGGTTTAGACTGAAAGAAATTGATTTGGAAACTGTTTGCCTGATTTTGTTATTTTGTAATAAGGTTATTCATATAAATTATTTTCAGTTTGGTCTCTAAAATACCCAAATTTTCACAAAAGTTTGTATTTTTGTCCGCTTGATTATTTTTAATTAAATGATTTATATTTTGATCAGTTACTTGAATAGACCTTTTACCAAATAGTTTTTTTTTTACTCTTAAGTCGTTGAGTGAGTTGCTAGGTAACTAAAGAGTGACTAAGTTAGTTGATTCCACTGTAAAATTATTGAATATTCTACCACACAAAATGATCTTCAAGTGATCTTGTGTCTATCTTGCTATATCATTATTGATTTATTGTCCCACCCTAATATATTAAATATAAATAATCTGGTTCTGGCTGCATATGTGTATTAACTTAAGAGAAATGAAAGAAAATACACAAGAAGGTGAGGAGAAAAATGAAGCCTTGGGAAACTGAATGAGTTTGTGTGTGTATGTGCTGAATAAAGAGCAACTGTAACATTGCTGGGTTTCTTTGGCATTAACTTTGTTGATATTTATAAATTGGCGAGTTTTGCACAGGATCAGATTGCTTTACCAGCCGAGCTGCGGCAAAATAAAAAGAAACTGATGATAATTTTAAGCAATTTGGTGCAGATGTTGCACTCTTTAAAGTAAATAATCCCAAAAAAAAAACAACAAAAAACTCTACGGGTGGTTTGTTTTATGTTGTAAGTATGTAGAGTGACTTGCTTTTAACTCCTCTGAATGGTTGTGTTTTACTATAAAAGCTAGTCTCCGCTTTATTAACACAAATATCAAATTTTATGTTGTTTTCATGTATTTGTTTTAGGTTTTTGCATGTAAAAAAGCACAGAAAACATTTTGAAAAACTAAAATTTCAAGTAAAGAAAGCACATATCTTTCATATCTTTCTTTTACTGTCATTTTTAGAAGCTGCAGTTTTGTGAACATTACCTTTAAAGTCTGTTTGAGGGAACAAACTGTTGGCTTGACTTTACAGAGTAAATACCATCATTGAGGCTGGCTTCAGAAGACACCTGGCTTCGTTCCAGGTGATCGAATGGCTTCTGTAGTTCGCTGTGTACTTGCTTCAGGGCACTCAAGCGTGAAATGAACAGTAGGGGGATTTATAAAAGCATGTGCCGTCAAAGTATTGAAAATAGTCTGCCAAAAGGCACGTTTCCAGCATGAAGGTCAGGTCCTTGGGGGAGTCTCAACTTCTCCTCTCGAATGCAGGAAGAAAAGCTGCTGTTCATGATTAACCCTTTTAAGTTTTCCTACCAGCTGGAATGAATATTGTAGCCTAATGGATTTCCATTTAATCAAGAGACAACAGCGTCCTTCAGCCTATTGTGCAAAGTTGAAAGTAGATATGATGGTGTTTGTATCACATTTGAGGAGATTTCCATCTGCTTTTAATAATGAAATGATGATAATTAGTCACTTGAAATGTTCATAAGGTTTCATTGCTTTTTCAGAAACCAAAGCCTGTCTCCTGTTACTGTTGTTCAGTTTTTAAACAAGTTAAAAAATTTGGTGTCATGTTCAGTTTCTGGTCGTATCTAATTGGAGGCAGACTTGAAGAGCTTTAATAATGAAAAATAAAGATTTAAAGAGAACTGCACTGTCTTTACCGTCTTTACAAGGAGTAAAGACAGGAGCAAACAAAAACCAGGACCTTAAATACTGAGGTGTAAAACAATAAACCAGGTGAACTTATCAAAAGGAGATGTGGAAACAGTTGTGGCAGAAGGAAAGCTGAGAGAGGGAGACTCATTAACAGAAAGGGGAAGAAAGAGCAACAAAGATTTAAGAGAAATAAATCCAAACGCACAAGAAACTAAACACAAAAGATTGAACTGATAATTTATTAACAAATGAAACAAATACAAGAAGACATGGAAAAAAAAGAACAACATCATGATCAAAACAAACACTCAAGAAGTTGGATAATTACTGCTGATTCAATTACTTCTTCAACAGTAAAACATTTACTAAGAAAAGAAAAGCTCTACATCAATAACATTAAGTAAAACCCTCTTGTAATATCAATTTAAACAGTGGCATGTAGACTTTTCACTTGTAATATAAAATAACTCATCTCTGCATCAACAGATAAAACATGCTTTGTACAGGAAACTTTCCATAATTTGTTTATTTTTTAAATATTTACACAACTATTAAATAAAAAAAATAATAAAGTTGTTGTTAGTGTAATCATAATGTAGCAAGACAAAGTAAAAAAAAAAAATACAACAAATGATATAAATATATAATTCTAGACATTACTGGGAAACTGGTTTAGGAGACTGGTTTCTCATCCCTGAACTGTAAACTAGTCTAATCAGAAATGCTGTAACCTCAGGAAACATTTTGTGTCTGATTTTTACTCTCAAGTAAACGTGAGGAGTTTATAATTTACGCCTTTTTTCACCTCCACATTTTTCATTAAAAGGTTAAAACTACTGTTTTTCTATCTGGCAGCCACAGTTTGTCACAGATGGCTGCTTCCAGACTGGGAGACACAACTGTGCCACTGTTATCGCCATGTTATTCATGCTGGTCAGGGTAACATTTAGTGGCAACATGAAGCCACACGCTCTGCGTTAGCCTTCAGGCAAATCAAGGCTGCATGCTGTAATTTAGCTAAGTGATAATATTTCACTCAAAGGGAGGATTGAAGTGAAAAATGCCTCACTGTTCTTCAGATGTGGAGAAATGACTTAAGATTTACAGAGACTCTGGAATATTTAGTGAAACTCCTCCATAAATAGAAAATCTTATGTTTTCATCTTTTGCTAATTACTTGGTAAAATGATGTTTTGATGTTGTAATCACTACCTTTTAGTAAAGTTTTGAAAAAAACCTCACTGTGAAGCAGTAAATTATAACATGTGCAATACACTTTAAAAAAAGAAATACTAAAATCTACTCAATAAAACTTAGGCAGCAATTTACAACCAATATATTTAATGAGATTTTACAGTCAAAGCTAATTTAAGCCTTTTACATTTAGTAATTTAATCTTAAGTATACACAAATAAAAATATAATGTGAACTGTGGAAACCAATGGAGTGCGTTAGTGACAAGAAGTCCAGACTTTTCAAACATTAAGTTCTCAAAAATAATTGATTTAGCCCATTCATCATTGCACTGTAACCCTCAGCATTACTTTGTTTCAAGTTTTCACCCTGACTCTTCCTCACAGGTTGAACCCGAGACTCTGGCAGTCATAAAATGGATGCAAAACTACAATTTCGTCTTGTCGGCCAACCTCCACGGAGGAGCGGTGGTGGCCAACTACCCCTTCGACAAGTCACGAGACGCTCGCATTCGAGGGAGGACCACGTATTCGGCCACTGCGGATGACAAACTCTTCAGGCAGGTGTGCAGCTGCTTAAAAGTTCCTTCCAGATGTTGCACATCTGACCTGATCTCATTGTTATCTGCTGCATATTTGTGTAAGCATCTGAATGACGGGGAGTGTACGCGTTTGTGTGTGATGATAGTTGGCGAGGACGTACTCGTACGCTCACAGCTGGATGCACTTAGGCTGGAACTGCGGTGACTTTTTTAACGAAGGCATCACCAACGGAGCCAGCTGGTATTCTCTGTCTAAAGGTAAACAGTTAACTCTTAACATGTAGTGTCCTCTGTTCATGTTGCTGACTTATTTGTCTTTTTTCACCTTGTAAATATATTCTCTTGGCTTCAGCGCTTTTCAGCATTTCCTGCAATATTTGTTTTTTGGTTTTCACCCAATACTTTGATGATTGCTTTGCCAGTGGATACCGTCCCAAGCCTTTTTCTGGAAAGCTCATCATTAACCAGTTTTGCGTTTGTTAAACAAACCACTCATTTGATTCGTGTTTGGACCATTGTTATGTTTCAACAGTGTTCAACCTGCCAGTTTTTCTTTTCGGAAAATTACTTTCTTCCCTTTTTTCCTTAGTCAAGTTTATTTGTATAGCACTTTTCAGCAACAGCAGTTCAAAGTGCTTTACATCATGAAAACATCATGCAGTCACTGATTTTAAAACAAGCAATAAACATTGCATTTTGTTTATGTCATCATTAAAATCATCAAGCAAATACACATCTGGTATGTTGATCAATAGCTGTGTTTCCATTACAAATGTTTGCAAAACTTCCAGATTAATTCAGCATGGAAATTTTAGTAATTCAAAAATATGGAATGCCATCAGATTTTAGCGGTTGTATGATTTCTCTTTTGTCTTTGGTTAAAAAAAAACACAAAAAAAACACAATCCTTTTCTCCTGCTAGCACTAAACTCTAGCGTTTGTTTTGGTTGTATTCACCCAGCATGCTACTTGCTATAGTCCGCTTCCTGCTTTCAGAGCCACTTTTGGTCCACTTGGCATTCACATACACTTTTGAACGGCACCAAGATTAAATTTAACTTTAACTGAACTAAAACCTGGTCTGCTTCGGGTTTTAAGTGGACCAGAGTTTGCTTTTTTAATCTGCATCAGTGTTTTATAGCGCATTCACATCCTCCTAAACAACATGGACTTTCTAGATAAACTAACTAGAGTTGGATTAAAGCAGACTAAATAGGGCTAGTGTGTGCATGGTTGTTTTTTCTTGTATTTCTCTTTGTTGCCCTAAGATGAACTGGCAATCTGTCCAGAATGTGCTCTTGGATGAACATAGTTTAATAAAAATTATGAAGTCATGTTGAGCAAACCCCTATGCAGCCAAAGGGAAAGAGTATTCAAATTCTCAGCTGCACACAAGCACAGACTTGGTAACAAAAAGACAAGTATGGACGAGGCCTGAAATCCAGTGATAAAATTTGGATTTTTTTTATCACTGCCACGGGGAAAATAGGTAAAGGTTGGACTATCTGTTGGGTAATGTTGTAATGCTGTGTTCGGTTTACTCTAGAAGTTGCAACGTTTTAAGTTAAGCTTCATACTGCACACAGAGGATTATTGTAGGGCTAATTATTATTATCATCACAGTGTGTCGATTTAGATTTATGCAGAACTCTTAAAAATGAGTCAAAGGTTCATCAATTTAAAGTAATGATTTTGATCTATAAATGTAGTTTGAAACTGACCGAGGTTTAGACCAGGGCTGGGCAATATGACTGACAAATATATCAGGATATAAGCATTTCATACCAATGGATAATTTTGGTTTTAAATATAATACTGACAAACTGGCGGTGTGATCTTTTTTTTTCTCAGCTGCGTTGGCTTTATGTTTTTTGTTCAGTCTTTTTTTTTTTTTTTTGAGCAGTTACGAGGCACAGGAACAAAACCCGAATCTGCTACTCTATAGGTTGTTGCTAGGTAACCAAAGAGCGAGTTAGTTGATTCCATTCCGCTTGAGAAGTTTCCTCTGCCTACATTAGTTCAGTGAAATTATTGAAAATTCTATCAGACGTATTATTTAGTGATATTGATAACAATATATATTCTTATTTTTTTAATTGTCCAGCCAATAAACTTGGTAAAGTCCATAAAATGAGTCTGCAAATGTTTTAGTTGGTGTACTGTTATATCAAAATCAAAGTGGAGGAAAGTCTGTATTCTTTTTTCTTCTGTTAAAAAAACAAGAATGATGAGAGATTTACATGTTTACGCTGTAATGAGGGATAGAAACAAGCCTGTTAATTTAAATTGCTGCTAAACATTACAATCAGACTATCGGTTTGTGTTTGTTGCCATAAGAAAAATGGCACTTACCCAGCAAGAACAGTGATTCAGAAATGAGACCCATTTTTCCACCAAATATTTATCTAAAACTTCAAATGTTTATCTGCCCGTTAGAGCAAGTGTTCAGCTTCATCTCAGTTGAAAAGTGTGTGAGGCTGCAGAGCTTTACGAATGAGTCGTGAGTTTTTCAATGGGATGAAACCAGCCGCAGTCTCATTTAGCAAGAGTATGTCATGTTTAATTTAGCAGGTATTTTGCTCCAAATGTTGTGTCATGGTCTGTGAGGCTACGTTTCAGCCTTTCATCTTCCAAGTTTGAGCTTCTTCATGGACATCAAGAGAGACGAGAAGCTTCTTGAATAAAAACATTTCAAATCTCATTTTTATTTTTGTTTGTTGGGACATTTTTGTCAACTTCATGTTGTCTGACTAATAAGTGAACCTTTGGTTCTGAACCATAAAAATATTTTTAATTATAGTTAAATCATGGATTAAAATGAGGTAACTATATTTTGATCAAGAGCTGGGTTGATTTGGATCGACTTCTCTCCCAAAATTATCAATTGAAAAACTACATCTTGTATTCACTCACGTCCAGACCTGCCACAATAAACCAATTAATCGCATGGGGGGGGAAAAAATCAATAATTTTTATTTCCTTTATTTATTTTTCTTGTTTCTCTGTTTTTACCAAAAACTAAATGATAAAAGTTTTCAGTCTAGTGTTTTGGTCTCAACTAGCCCTTTTTTGAAAGATAATTTTGTTTACACAGACTTCATTATTCATTTTATTTGTTGTTTTTCTTTATTTATTTTGGATAATTAAAATGCCTTCCAGTGTTTAAATGTTAATTAGAGTTTAAAAGTTATTGATACTTGACAATGTCTTCTTGTATTATTTTGCCATTATTACTATTGTATTACTTGGTCTCAAGGCATCAATATTATTGTTTATCGCAATAATATTATGGGGCAATTTATCATCTGCCAAAATTTGTTATTGTGACATCTTAGTCTGATATGTATAAGCATTTGTTTATTAATCTGACGAGATAGGAAAAGTGTTCAGTCTTTGGCTCCAAAAACCTTCAGAGAAAGTGAGATTTTTCTTCTAAAATCGAACAGGACTAGATTCATCATCTTTCATTTATTGTTTCTATTTACTTAAGGCATGCAGGACTTTAACTACCTGTACACCAACTGTTTTGAGATCACTCTGGAGCTGAGCTGCGACAAGTTTCCTCCAGACTCGTCGCTGCCCAGAGAATGGCTCGGCAACCGAGAGGCGCTGATTTCGTACCTGGAACAGGTTAGAAAAATTCACCCTGTTGTTAATTTAGTCCTTCTAGTGAACTCTTTTTAAATTTGGCCTTCAGTTTCAGAGAAATATTCCTGCCAATGAGTGTTGTGGTTTGGTTTTAAAATGAAATGTGCTCTTAATTCACTGCGATTAAAATATATAGTCAGGAAGTCTTATTTCACAAAGGGGGATAATTATTTTTCCCCTCATTGTGGTGAAACTGAAATCCCTTCATTCTGAGTAAAGTTTATTGTTTTGGAAAGTTTGTTCGACATGTAATTTGTAACCCCTCCACCACTATGGTTAACAGCTATCCATGGTATTGGTATTAAAAAGTTTCTCATGAAGTTTTTGATAATAAAAACTCCAGCAGTTTTACTTTTCTTTTTAATGCCATCTGTATGGCTCCAGGTGCATCATGGGATAAAAGGCATGGTGTATGACGAGAACAACAACCCAATCAGTAAAGCTGAGATTGCTGTCGCTGGGATTAATCATGATGTCACAACCGGTAAGACTTTAGTTTGTTTCTACTTATATAAATGTTTTTTTATAACAAATTCAGTTTTTATTGCATTTGTACCTATGTGACATGTATTAATATGTAAATTAGGTTATTTTGGCTTCCCATTTTGTGCATTTTTAGTGTTATTTGTGGACTCTGAAAAGAAATTTCCATTTTCTTAACAATAAAGTAGCTTATTTTGACCATTTGGATAGTTGCAGGAGGCAGAAATTATAGCAACAGACTTACACATCTGGAATACATAATAGCTATTTGATGCAAAAACAGACGTCTAAATAGTTTCCATTGCTGGAGGAGTGCACAGTTGATCCGACTGTAGGAGAAATGGACAAAATGAAAACAAGAGCAGTCGGTTTCAGGAAGAATAGATCCTCCTCTGCTGGTCGAAGGGAGAAATGCACTTCTCAAAGAAGTCCAGTCTAAATACAGTGCTGGACAGAGGTTTACATAATGATAATGTCGATAAGAATTCAGTGTACAAGTTTGAATTTATTCTAGATTTTCCTTAATCCACACAAGATCAAAGTTATACATATAGTGCTCATTTACAGGTGTACCTTCACTAATTTTAGGTTAAAAGTAGAACTGGACAATAAATCAATATCAATATGTACGCAATAGACATACGATCGGTACGAACAGAAAATACATCTAAAAGAATATTTAATATAAAAAATATTCAACTAGACAAAGGAAAGGCTTTCACAACTCAACCTCTAACAACCAGCTAAGCAAAGCTCACTCACTTTTCAGTTACCTAGCAACTCACTCATTCCTTGGTTACCTAGCAACAATTTGGTGAGTAACTGTCGCAGCAGCAGTTTGAAGTTCTGCCACTTTTCCTCATGACTGCTTAAAAATGACAAAAAAAACCCCAACAAGGGCATGAATTGAAAACTGAACAAAATCGGAAAGATCGTGGAACTAGTTTGGTTTTATTTCAGATATTTAAAACAGAAAAACAAATCAATTATTATACATAACAACTGATGTGAAAACACTTGTACCGTGATTCATTTTTCAGCTGTGTCGGCTCAAAGTCGTTTAGGCAACTGAAGCTCAGCAAATAAAAGTTTTGTTGCCAGTAACCTTGTTAATGTGCTAATGGTGGAGAAACAACCTACTGTTATAGGAAAACTGCGTATCCACTGTCATTGGTGGCCATGCTAACTAGCCTTAGCATTAGTGGTTAGTTGTGGTGAACCAGCTGTAGAGAGCAAGATTTTTAGGACCTTATCTGATTTTAAATCCACATGTTTCCAGTTCTGATTTGCAAATGGCAATATAAAATAACAATTAACACAACCTCAACCTCTGTGTTGTGGATTCCTCCAGGTGTGGATGGCGACTATTTCAGACTTCTGCTGCCAGGAACGTACACCGTGAAAGCCTCTGCTCCAGGTTACCTACCTTCATCCAACACAGTGACGGTGGGACCAGCTGAGGCTATCCAGGTTGAAAGATTTCAGAAAATCCCTACTTTGAAAGATTTAATTGTTTAAAAAGCGGCTGAAATACTCACCTTTGTTAAAACTTGCTCCCTGGCAGCTTCATTTTTACTTGAAAAAAGCTCCAAAACAAAACCTAAAGGGGAAGCACCATCATGGGAAGAAGAACATCTCCGCCCACAAGGCGTCACTGAAGCTCGGCCCACGATGAAATATGCACAAAAACACACACAGAAGTTAACCCACAGACAGAGGAGGCATACTCAGCATATTAATTATGTAAATGATACTTGTTCATGATATATCTTTGTAATCTTAGGGTAATTATGGAATAAAAGCATTTCTTTTGTTGTTAATGATTATAAATAGTCACATATATATGAAAGGATTGTTCCAAGCCCAATGTATTTATGTAACAGTGTTGATATGTATGAACACAACTGTTTGTGTAAGCGGGAAAAAAAGAAACTTTTTTGTTGTCTTGGTTACGCAAAATTTGATGAGAACTGTAAAAGGAATTAAAATGTTTTTACAATTTTTCTACCAGCTCTGAATTATTTTTGCACTGATTATCCTTCATGCTTATGAAAGGAATATGTGTTTTGCATGTAGAAATATATAAAATTATAAGTAGATGCAATTTAAAAGTTAAGAATAAAACTGCCTGAATTCTTAACATAATTTTGAAATTGATAACACACATTACTGATCTAAAAAAAAAGAGAAAAAAAGCTGGAAAACACGCTCACATGTGGATTTTCTTGCCATGGACGCTAGAGGTCGCTGTTGCGAAAGGAAACCAGCGACCTCTAAGTGATTCCTAAATTATTTCCTCCATCTCTCACCATGCTTGAATGTTTTTCTATTTTATATTAGTATTTGTAGTACTACACCTTTATTTGCACTAGAGGTAATAAATTGTCAATCTTATTAAATTACAAACTATTTTCCATAAACCTCGATGGTTGATTTGGTAGATTTTAATCTTTGAGTTTATAGAGTGTAAATTAATTGCAGCTTCTGTGATGTCAATATGTACAGAGGGACAGAAGTGCCAAAATACAAATAAATTATTAAATTGTTACTTACAATACTGATCCTTTGCTTCCAGGATTAGCAAATTATGATCCAAATAAATTTGAATTAAGGAGTTAATTATAGCACACATTTAATTTGTTGGGGTTTTTCTTAGGTTTAGGATCTGATCAAATGGTTATTAATGTTTTGAGTAATGAGGGAAAAAAGGAGTGCTGATGATGAGGTTTAAAATGGTCCCTTTTCCTGTTTTTATCTTTCATTTTAAAGATCTTAATTTCATTGGTTGTAGATAATCAGAAAACTTTGATTAGGTGGAAAAAAATCACAGCATGACCCTTTAAATGATGGGGTGTTTTTATTATTTTTTTTATTTCTGACCTGCAGACTTTGTTTTTCTTTCTAAGGATAGCACGTACATATATGTCAGCTTTTTTTTTGTTTTTAAACCAACAACAAAATATAACACGTTATAGAGTAAAAGAAATAATTTAATTTTCTTGAAAGATTATGTAGGCTTAAATAAAAATGACTTTTGTATGAAATTCATTAAATTTTTCACAAAACTCGAAATAAGAAGATTTTTGGATTTTTTTTCACAGGTGGGAAGATAATTATTTGATTTTGATTAATTGGTGCATCTCTAAATGTGGTCAATCTTCTTTTTTCCAGTCATTTGAAACCAATGCAGAGCTATAATGGCCTCTCTGTTTGACGCACTGGAAAGAGGAAAAGCGAACTTTTCTGGGCACTCGTTGAATTTGTGACCTTTCCCCGAAACAAACAAGTGCACTCATGAACCCTCTGCCATTTTGCCAATAAAAAATGTAATATTATAAATATATAACTGTGGTTTTAGTTGTAAACTAAGGACAATTTCTAATACTAAAGTTATCTGAGGAGCATTTACAATGAACAATATTGACATTAGTCACTCATTGTATTACTAACATGAATTTCTGACATCAATTAAGCAATTTCCATTCATTTTTTGCCCACTAATGCATATTTCTCAACAGCTGATGGCTCTCAGTGAAACCAAACAGCAGAGCTATTGTTTGAGAGCTGATGTATTCTGACTGAGCATCAGAGTGACGCTCCACTCGCAGCAATATTGAGACAAAACAATAGACCCACATAATGCCCTGAGATGAAAGCGGCCACTGTGAAAACGGACAGAGCAGGCGTTTCACTCAGATCTGGAGGCTTCACTGAGTCCGTGTGTGAACGTGAGGTCACGCTTGCATTTGTGTAAACGTGGCCGAAAGTGGCGTCAATGAAGCCCACCGGCGTCTGACAGTCGTGACTCTCTACACTTTTCTACCCACTGTGATTGACTCACAGTAGATGGAGCAAGTGATGCAGTTTCAGAAAGCCTGGGTTTGCTTGGAGCCTTAAAATGCACTGAAACAATGAGATAATGCATTGTTATAAGACTTTGTTTCTTTGTTGATGAATCAGTCATGAGTAAGGAGAATAATGTCAGATGAATATTTCAAAGATAATTAAACAATTAACAGACAACAGCTTTTGACTGTTACAAATATATTTGGAAGTATATAACAGTTAGAGAGCAGCGTATATAAACTGCAAACTTTGATTTTAAATTTAAAAGTAAAATAATAAATAACAATAATCCATCATTTAATTTTTTTATTGTTTTGTTTGAAATTGATAACACACATTATCAATTGCAAAAAAATTGCAAAAAAGCCACAATGATTACTTAACTAGAAAAATAATTCTCAAGTCTGCTGAAAAACTATTTATACTGAGGATTCACAAAAAAATGGCAATTCATAAAATGAATGAAGGAAAGAAAATACAAAATAAGATAAAAATTAATAATTCAAGTTATTATTATTATTATTAGTAGTAGTAGAAGTAGTAGTAACTATTATAATTTTAATATAAAAGAATCCTTCATATTATGACAATCTTATTAATAATCTTAGAAATAATACAAATGTAATAATAATATATTTAAAAAAAAATAATAGTTATTATTAATATGTAATTCTATTTATATAATAACAATAGTAATAACAGTAAATATTATGCAGGTGGACACTTTTTATATTCTCAGGCAATATTTCCAGACACAAATAAAAGTACAAATTAATTGACATTTAAAATAGAATCAGAATGAATAAAAACCTCCTTTGCATGTGTCTGTGTGACTAATGGGAATTCTCCTGCATCTTTTTTCCTTTTCCTCGCTCGCTCTTCAAGGCAGCGGCATCTCACCGCCCTTATTTCCTGCCATTGTTCTGCATGTACAGGATCGCATATGAGGAAGCTGTCAGTACTGCAGACGCAGCAAAAAAAGAGAAAAACTTGATTTAACTTTTCACACCACAACACAGAACGAGCAGTGGGTAGAAAAAAACATGGACTTTCGAAACCTGTAATCCTTTCTGAAGGGGCTGTGATTATGTTTTCATAAAAGTATGATTTAAGTGTCACAGCCACTTCAAATGACAGTGTTTGAGAAGACAGTAAAATAAAGACAATCTATTCGCAATGGTGTTCTTGTTAACTACGTTTACGCCTGTCGTAGACTTTCACAAGCTGAAATCTCCAAGCTGAAAGCTCTAAATGTCACTATTCCACTGAAATTATTTAGTTTTGCAGTACAAGAGAAAACACGTATGTATGTACATATCACATGTCTTATGTCATGCTACTTCCTAAAATGACTGTGGACATCTTTTGGTGTTATGTGACTGGACAGCTCCGGCATGTACTGAGTTGTGCATAAATTAGGTAATAAACTGAGGAAATGTTCAGGGTTTGGCAGAATGAAGGAAATCCTTCATAAGCAATCACGCTATTTGTGCAAATTTTACATCACAATCAGCATGTTCAATCATTGTTTTTAGATTAAAATTACTGCAGGAACTTAAATAATAAAAAAAATAATAAAGTTTTTCTGCATCATGTAATTTTTTATGCCAACCTCAGAGCTAATATGAGATTATGTGTGCAAGGTGAGTAAACTAAGGCTTTAAATTGAGTATTTTCTGCTTTTGAAGAGATTAAATAATCTTGAAAAGCATCATGTGCTCTGTAGCATTTGATAGAGAAGCTTTTGGATGCTTTAACACGATAAAAATAATAAAAGGAGTATGTATAGTTGAAGAAGTAATTTAAACCTGTTAAGAGTAGTATACAGAATGTAATTAATATTATACTCAGGAACAGGAGACAGAACAGCCCAGAAATAAAACAGTTGTTGGTCTTGCATGTAGCTATGGTGTGTTTGACTGAACTCATGCTAGTCATTGTATGCCTCTGTATTTCTATTTCCTCTCTGGGTAATTTTATTCAGCTGTTTCATAGTGACTTTTCTCCAGATGTAATCACTAAGGTCTGCATGCCTCCTTTAAAAAAAAAATAAAAAATTAGGCAATTAGTTAATTTGTACATCCAATAAAATAAAAGTAAATCCAGGGACCCCAACAAATTTCTTCAGGTGAACAATGTGCATTTAAATCAATAGAAAATAGGGTAAATAAATGCCTATTATATACACCTAGTAAGCTAAAAACGCCAGAAAATGTAGTTCAAACTGATACTCAGCTTGCTAAAGTAATTAAGAAAATATACTTTATTAATGTAATGAATACCAAAAATGATTATTTTGTTATGTAATAATGAGTTCGAACAAACCTCGTGCTTTTTTTTTATTTTTATTTATTTTTTTTTTTTATTCAGGCATGCGCGGGGCACCTCTCTGTAAATGTGGGTGGCGTTGCTTGTATGAAGGCACGGGAAGGCGCAAAACAGCTCGCAACGGCTTGTCCCGTGCGAAACGTGATGACAGCTCCCCGCACGGAGACAGACAGTCACCCGTGGATCACCGTGGGCCACTTTCTCGCGTCACCATGCTCTCTTGACCTCTGGGTTCGTCCGGGGAGACGCGGCTCGGTTCGACCCGTTGGAGTCGCGTAGCTGCTGAAAAAAGTTGTGTCGCCGAGGGGAGGCAACTCTGCCACAACACCACCACCACCTCCTCACACATCACCGGCCCGAAGAAGAAGTTGGATATCTCGTCTGACTGGGTCTAACGGCCAGATCCAGGGATTCCAGAAACGACTCACAGGTAAGAAAAGCGATTAAAAGCTGGATACATTTAACCGTTAGACAAACCCAGGATGAACGACGTGGTTCTTTTTCTTCTTTTTTTTTCTTGGTGGACATTTTCACGTTTTTTTTTTTTTTTGTTTTTTTGTTTTTTTTGTTCCTCTCCTTCTAAAGTAAATGCTCTGCAGACATAGTTTATTGTGCATCCTGTGTTGTGAATGGGAGTGAGCAGCACTAGAGAAATCACCCTGCTGGGTGTCAGCTGTGGCCTCTGCTGTCAGTTGTTCCATTATGTGAACACAGTCTAACATCAACTCTAACCACAAACCCCTAAACCTTATAGCTGAGATCAGCTAGATGCATAAAGTCATTTTTTAAATCAAAATTAGTGTTAGTGTTGTATGATGCAGCGCAGTGAGAAACTATTTGGTCTCAATTCAGTTTAAAAGTACTTTATTATCAATGAAAGGTCATAATTCCTATCATTTAAATGGCTTGAGTTTAAATGTCACTGTCATGACATGCTTATAGTTCAATAGCTAGGCAGCAGAGCCAATATTTCACATTAATATGTCCCAGCTGACACTGTCAGTTGTTGGTAATCACTGCTAATCCACCTCATTTACTTTTGCTGCTCCTCTTTAAATCCTTTTGAGATGCTGGAGTAGATTGATAATGATTGATGGAAGAAATAGTTTCTCTCTCTGCATCCATGGAGCTTCCTTTAGGATTTAGCTATAAATCTAATAATAACTCCCATCAAGCATTTGTAATAACTGCCATGGAGTTTTTCACATTACTGTGGAGGGATTTTGGCAAGGGAGATTGGTAGTACTGTAGATGAGCCATCAATGTGCTGTTGGAGACATTTTGTTAAGTCAGTCACGTCTGGGAAGATGATCACTTATCATTGTTTCTCTGTTTGTGAAAACAGCTCTCTGTGTGGTTAACTGGAGCCCTGCATAGAAATTACTTTGTTTATATCAGGGCATTGTGTGGTGTGTTTTTTATTTTTTAGATTGCTTA
Source organism: Poeciliopsis turneri (assembly GCA_922788865.1). Classification (NCBI taxonomy): domain Eukaryota; kingdom Metazoa; phylum Chordata; class Actinopteri; order Cyprinodontiformes; family Poeciliidae; genus Poeciliopsis; species Poeciliopsis turneri. The sequence continues at coordinate 108,084 of CAKLNU010000980.1, read as the reverse complement.
GCCTACTTCATATAGTCTGGCAGGTTCTGTTTAAGGGATTTCTTGATTCTTTTGATCTTGAATCATTGGGGCCAGCTGTGGTCAAAAATTGGTTAATTGTAGTTCATCCATTACTTAAATTTACATTAGTTTAATAATCTGTAGCATGCTTGTCAAGAAGCAAAACAAGAAATTAATTATTTTAGAATTGCACTGCTAGCATGTCGAAGTAGTTCTGCTACGCTAGTTCCCGTTTGTAAATTTTTTTTGTTTGAGTTTGGCTTTTTAAAACAATTATTCTAGGTTTGGATTTTGTGCACCTGAAAGTATTTTTGCTTTTACTGTTTTAGCATCCTGACATTTGCTGATGCTAGCATCATAATGAACCGTCATTAACATCTCAGATGCTCAAATAATAACTGGACCACAGCACAAATTTTTTTGTCTTAATAAGTTGAGTGAGCATTTGAGATTTGATATGTCCAACTTGTTTTATTATGCTCAATTGTGTTTGATGACCAGAAACATTCAAGGGTGACAAAAAAATCAGAAATTAATCTGTAATGTGCAGATACTCTATAACTTGTGCCCACCTAAGGCTGGACAATATATGAACAACAATACATATATAGTGATGGGCACTTGATGATCATTATCAATAAATGATGTAACTGATAGACTATTGAACAATTTCGCTGAATTCCAAACATGAACTCCTCAGCATTCTGGGGGATGTAGGCAGAGGAAAGACTTTAGCCGCCCAACCTCTCACAGCCAGCTAAGCAAAATTGGTGGCATCAACTAATTCGCTCACTCTTTGGTTACCTAGCAACTCACCCACTCTCTGGTTACCCACTAATTCGCTCACTCTTTGGTTACCTAGCAACTCACCCACTCTTTGGTTACCCAGCAACTCACCCACTCTTTGGTTACCCAGCAACTCACTCACTCTTTGGTTACCCAGCAACTCACCTACTCTTTGGTTACCTAGCAACAACCTGTTTGGTAACTTGCGCAGCAGCAGTTTCAATTTTCGCCACCACGTCTCATAGCAGCTTAAAATAAACAATTACGTCATGGAGTGAAAACTGGGGGGAAAACAGGAAAGTCACGCCACCAGTTTAGTATTTCAGATATTTAAAACAAAAAAAAGTCATCAGTAATTATTGATATCGACTGATTTGAAACGCTTATATTGTGACACCCACCTTTAACACTGTTCTGACTTACATTTAATGGCCATCTTCTCAGATAAATCTGGTCTATTTGTTGTTATCAAAAACAGGGAATCAGGCAATCGCATAGCGGCAACTAAATGCATTAATAAGTATTAAAATGCGGTGAAGACAACTTGCAAAAGTTCAAACTTAACATCTGAGTGGCAGAGAACAGGGATTTAGACTGGCAGACAGATGGTGATCAAAGAAAGACAGTAACTGCTTAATTAACCAACTTGTTAGAACCAATATTTGCAGAATACCATTTCTGAACGCAGAAAACGTTGTAACTTGAAACAGATGGGCTACAGCAGCAGAAAACCACACCGGGTGCCACTTCTGTCAGCTAAGAACAGGAAACTGAGGCTACGATTCACACGAGGTCACCAAAACTGAATGTTACCAGATTGCAAAAACATCGCTTGGTTCAATGAGAACTGCGAGAGTTTAATAAAGGGTCAGAATTTGGTTTAAACAACATAAAAGTATTGATCAATGATGCAGCATAAGTGCGAGTTGATTACTATTGTCAAGATTTTGAAATGTTGCAGTTTCAAATGTGTATTTTTTCCTTTTAATGAGATGAAGAAAAGGTTTTAGAGGAATCGGTTGCTCTGCCTTTCCCATCCTCTGTGTTTTAATCTATTTTCTATTTTCTCTTGTCTATTAGAAAGTAAATCAGCTGTTTTTGGAAATTCATGGATTGAAAATGAAAGGATAACCACCTATTAATGTTATTAAGATGATGCTTTTGGCTAGAGCAGGATAAGCAGCAGACTGCAAATTTGATGCATTTATTGCCTGGCCAGATGAGGCATCTCAAACCATACAACTGCTGTTTTGGACACTTATCTTTTAAATGTAAAAGTAAAACTTCTGGGTAATGCTGACGTTAAAAAATGAGGAGTTTCCTCTTTTCCAAGTTGGCAAGAACAGAAATGGGAAACTGCTTGTAAACGAGCTTAAATGTTGAAGATTTTTTCTTTTGTAGAAGATTTTTAATAAGCCGTGCTGGTTAATTAGCACAGCTAGTTTATTTACTTTCAATTTTACTTCATTAAGACAGACAGGAGGTTATTTACTTAAAACTGTAACTGTGTACCAGTTAAGCATAATTTAAATCACCTGCCCTGATTATTGTTGAGTGATTTCCGAGGGCTAAATATTGTCCAACACAGGAGTAGCAAGATGTGCTCAATAAAGTGCCTGATGACTTTACATTTTTGTAAGGATTTGAGTTTTTCTGTGTGTTTATTTTAGATTTTTGTGTCTTTTGAGTCTCTCAGGTGTGTCTCGTTCCCTGATTACCCTCTCTGTATTTAAGTTCACCTGTGTTTTTGTGCCTTTGTTGTTTCTGTCGTCTCTGTCTTGCTGTCCAGATGTCTCACCAGTTGCTACCAGCAGATTAGCTTTAACCTTCTGCTGTGCTGCCTGGATTTTGGACTTTTCATTTCTGGATAGTAGAGATGTTTGTTTCCTGGCTGTTAAATTTAAGGATTTATGTGGGTTTTGCTGACAGTGACATAAACAGAAAAACACACTGCTAGATTCAAAATGTAAGTTATGTTCAAAGTGAGACATGACAAGACTTTGTTTGTTGTTCAAATGTTTGCTGACACAATCAGCCAGAAATATTGTTAAATGTACTTAAAGACTTTATTCATCTGAGTTTTACCATAAACCAGTTTGATTCAGCCTCACCTCTGTGCTTCAGCAACTCATAAAGGTTTTTAATGCATTTCTTACACTGAATTATTAAAGACTAATGGGGTCAGATATCTGAACATGGTAATGAAGAAATGTGAGATCAGTGTTTACCTTTGTGTGCATTACATGTCTCACTAGCAACGTATAAAATCTGACAAGTTGAGAACTAGAAACCAAGTATCATTAATCAACAGATGTGTTTATATAAATAAATGACAATACTTTCAAACATTTTACACTCTGCCATTATAAAATAGTTTATAGTTCACAAAATGTAAAGTTTTCTGTAATACATCTGAAAGGATTTATTTGAAGAAAGCTGTAACAAATACAATTTTTTTTGTGTCTCCTTCTACAGCTTATATGTTTTGTAAATCTCTGACCCATAAAATGTGAACAAGATCTATAATTAAGGAAAGCAGTTCAGGGTTTCCCCCAGAAAACTTGCTAAACCCGATGCTCGGGGCGCTTGGGCACTCATCCAGCCGGCCGCCATGTTTATGAGTTAAAAATGTTTTAAAGTTGACAGTAAATTTGAAAATATCACCTGATAGTTATGCATCATTGGAAAACTGGTAGATTAATACCTAAACACCAACTATAAAGACTTAAGAATGGCAATATTTAAAAAAAACAACTAAAATAAATAAACAATTCTCAGCCTGGTGGGGGGGCAAGAAAAGCGTGGTGGCCCGCCAGGCTTATTATAAACTCTGGGAAACTCTGCAGTCAACTTAATTTATTTTCTGACTTTCTAACTGGTATTAAATATTCTTGGCAGCAGAGCTGAGTCAATGTCAAACCTTGTGTGAAGAGCAGTTGTTGCTAACCACACTGCAAAAACGAAAATGGCGCACTTAGTCAAACTTAAATTTTATTTACATTTGTTGAAAGTGACAACTGAGTACATTTACTTGAATAAGGTTAATTTGATTACTTGTAACAAATGAACTCATTTTTTAAAGTTTGGTGACCTGTTTTCTGTTTTTCAGAGCAGGATTTAATTAAAATGTTAAAATTATATTAGCATATGTAGCATTAGTTCTTGCAAACAGAGGGGTATCTGTTTATTCTTTTCAGAATGTAGATGCTTATCTTAACTCCCTGATTTTTAAAAGTTTGTATTTGTTTCCAAATCTACAACAAACAAAAGTTGAAAGCTGAAAATGATAAAGCAGAACAGCTTTGCTATATACGTTCAACCTAATCGTCTGCTCACTATTTTCTTAAAAGTTGCTTGATTAACAACAAACATCTTCACAGATAATTTTATGACTTTTGCGTTTCTTTGCTCCCTTTTAATCGCCTCACTCACACTGAAAGCAGCTAATTTTATTTTTTTTCCAACCACTTTGGCACCAAACAGCATGGTTTTCTTGCTAAGTTGTAATGAGAACACGTTATAAAAAGAAGCAACATTCATTCAGTTTTTATGCTCCTTTAATCTGGAACAAACGTCCAGAAAGCTGCAAAACAGCCAAAGCAATGACTTCCTCTAAATCATGGCTGTTTTTGATTAACATAACTGGAACATCATAAATTGTAGCCTGTTTTTTAATCTGTCGTAATGGTTTAGCCTTTACTTTGCCACTTCTATTTAGTGCTGTTTGCTTGTTTTTCCTTCTGACTGTGAAAAGCACTTTGAATCGGCTCATTGCTCAAAATGTGTGCCAGAAATAAAATTGTCTTGTTCATCTAAAAATGTGGCAGTAGTAACATTTATTATTGTGTTGATAAAACACATCATTTACAGATCATGTGTTTAGTAAAATTTGTGAAGGGAAATGTAGCCATTTTAAACTTGATCAAAACGTCATTGGAAGTTGAACGACAATCAGAAATATGAAAGTTTCCCACAAGAAACTTGCTAAACCTGTTGTTTGGATGTCAGGGCAGACATTTACTTATTTGTTTTTAAATGACAGGAAATTTGAAAATATCACTTAATAATTATGCATTATTGGAAGATTGGAAGATCAATATCTGAGCACCAACTATAAAGTCTTAAAAATGCAAACATCTTTAAAAAACTTGGTGGGAATGCAAGTAAAGCCAGGCTAATAATACATTGTGGGGAACCCTGAATATGGCAAGCATCAACTTTTCTCATAAAGACTACTTGATTCCTATTTGAGTAAATAACATGAACCTGAACAGTTTTCCCTTTTAATTTTAGTCATTATTTTCTTCATAGGCATGGATGTTTTAAACATTTCCGAACCAGAGATCTCAAGGATTTTCAAAGTTTTGCAGCTTTTTCTAAAATCTTAGATTATTTTTTTTTTTTGGAGCATTATCAGCCTGGCGGGCCACCAGGCTTTACTTGTGCCCCTAGCAGGCTAAGCATTGCTTATTAATTTAAGTCTTTGTAAAATGTTTGCATTTTTTATTTTTATTTTTTACAACTTTATAGATGATGTTCAGGTATTAATCTTTCAATAACACATTATTATCAAGTGATATTTTCTAATTTCCTGTCAACTTTAAACATTTTTTAACTGGAAAACACGATGGGCTGCTGTTTGAAGGACTGACCTGGGATCCAACCACCGGGTTTAGCAAACTTTCTGAGGGAAACCTTGTCGGAGGAGTCATTTCTCTGACTCACCATTCATCCTAAGATATTATTGCTTAGCTCTGCGGTTTAACTATGTTGTCCCATTACGGCATTTCTTCCCTCTTTGTAGCTTATTACAGTATAATCCATCGAGGGATTGGCATTTGAGTATTTTGGCAATACCTGAATAAATTATTGCAGGGGAGGATTATAGCAAGGCTTGTCCGCTAAGATGATTCATAAATGCATTAGAAGAACTTTTATCGAATTATAAAGCAAATAGATTTTAGCAGAGTGGCCTGGAAATCTCTCAACATTGTCCTCAGTTCACCCCTAACCCTCATAAAGTTAGAATTCCTGTATTTTCTGGATTTCCCCACATTTCTCTGTGAATTCATAATGTTTCTGCTGCCATGACATGATCCCATGTGAGAGATCTGTTGTGCAACAGCTCATATGCAAACTATTAGGACTGGGCTGTGTTTTTAAGGGTGCGGCATATCCCTGGGCACCTCTCTGGGGTCCTCCTTATTCCATACAAACTGTATCTATGGCAACACATCCTCGCCCCTTTCGCAGCAAACATGCCAGCTGTTTCCTTCTCCCTCTGTGGAAATGTTTATGCAAAAAAGAAAAAAAAGAAGGCATTTCCATCCGTTCGGCTCCTGAAAACACGTGCGTCTGTGTCATACAGTCTAAGTCATTAATATTTAACATGTGCACGCTTTGGAGGGGGAAAGGAATGAAGAATATGTGACCAGAGGGAAGTTATGGAACATGAAGGCAACAACGTCAGGATGAGACAGGATTTGGAAAGCGGCGTGGCGGTGTTTGTTCGCCTGTGGAATGCTTGTGTGTTAGCCAGACTGCTGCAGAGATGCTGGAATGCAAACTAAATGAAAATGTGAAGACTGAGGTGGATTTATGCAGAGCACTGTTTGAGCCAAAGAAAGAGTGTTTCCAGTCGCTTTAAACAAACCCACCCAGGGATTTTCCTACAATGAGCAGCAACCTCTGCAGCTTTCCAGTACGTCCTCTCAGCTGTTAAAGACAATGGCCGCTTAATGGTGCACAACATCTCAAATGTTCCAGGTAGCACACGTGAACCATTCCTGTTTATAAAGGTTAGACTGGAAATTATGGAAAGGACTCAAGTAACTGTCAGTCAGAGGCACAGCTGGTGATTTAGGGACATTTAGAAACTGTAATCACATTTAAGCAAATTTAAATTGGGGAACTTAGAGAGCACCTGACTAGAGCACCAGCCTTTATTGTACTCTAATGAAACTGGTAAAGACAATAGAAGGACCAGTTTGTGCAAATCCTTTGTATCCTGCTCATCTTTCACCACTTCTTTCCTGTTTGTGCTTACCCTGGTATTCACGCCTCTCAGTACCAAATATTTCAACAGTGTTTGGCGTCTTTAAGCATTTGACTCAGCTTGCCAGATGTTCTCTTTTTATCCAGCAGTGCATTGTAAAATGGAAAACATTAACTCTGGGCTGTATCAGAAGTAAAAATGATGAGTCCAGAAAATAATATTAAACCTCCAGGACTCTTCGAAGTTGTTTTCAGTTGTTTAGCTTTTTTCAGTTGACTATTTAATGCAGAAACATAAAAGTACTAGATTTAGTTATCCAGAGTGGTGGTCCCGGCTGCGGACCCAATGTCCTGCATGGTTTAGACGTTTTCATACTTTTACACCTGATTCAAATGATTAAACACTCATCATGTCATCAGAGTGTTCAGTCAGGGAACAATGAAAAGCTGGTGGACAGGAGGTTCTGAGGAGTTCAACACTACTGGTTAAGGGCAGTGAAATGGAAATCAATCAATCACATTGTTGCTAGTCGATGGTTTTCTTTAATGTCCAACCTGCTGATTCCAATTTTGACGACTCCGATTTTGTTTCAAAAGACTATAAAATGTACAGATGCAGGATTAAACCCGGTGGTTGGGGCACTTGGGGAGACCATCAGAGGCCAAATGTGTTATTGTGTAAAAAAAGATGTTAAAAATCTGGAGGTACATGAGCATAATCTGGAAATGATACCGTGAGGCCAACAGACATTTACAGGGACGTTGCAATTGGCCTAGTTCAAAGCGTCAACTGTGTCTTAATCCATCTTTACTGTCATTATTACTGGTACAAAAAAACTATTTAAAATAATCAAATGATTCTTAGCCTGGTGTGATGGCAAGTAAAGCCTGGTGGCCCGCCAGGCTTATAATACACTGGGGGAAACTCTTTGTTTTAGTTCCCTTGTTTAATATTACATTAACTTTGGTTGCTTTGCTTATAACTGATTTCATCTTACTTTTTTGTGAACTAAGTTAGATGAGTGCATCAAACAATGTGAAATTTATTAGTTTATTTAATCACTGAAGAAAGGGAGACCTCTCAGTTTTGATGCTTTTAATTAACAAAAGAAACCTACTAATAATGGTTGACTGGTTGGTGCATCAGTTGTTAAAGCCTTCTTGACCAATGACGTTAATATTTCACCGTGTCTAAGCATTCATGCATGCCTCAGTGAAGAGGTTACTGCTGAGTTATGTGAGGACATTCAGTGTTGCTTTCTGTTACCAAGACAACACTAAAGTCCTAATCACCTACTAACTGGGTCACTCCAAAACCCTAATTTATCTTTCTAGGGTGATTCAAAGTTGGGTTTGTTTCTTTGTATCATTGTCCTTCCACATAAACAAAGTGCGATTGACCAAAGCAAAAAGTCACAGCAAAAACAGTCCATGACCGTCACAATTCCAGTGTTTTTGTGATTTTCTTTTTCTGAAATGTTAGATTTACGCCAGATGTAATATGGCTCACACTTCCCTAAATGTTCCACCTGTCAGTCAAGACTATCACCCCAAAACTCTTGGGGATCATCAAGATGTTTTTTCGCTCGTGTAAGACAGGCCTTTGTGTTCCTTTTGGCCAGCAGTGATGTTGGCTTTGGAACTCCCACGTAATTTCCATCCAGTCTGTTTCTTTTTTTATTTCCTGAATCATGAACTCAGACTTTAACTGAGGCAATGGAGACCTGAAGTTTTTTAGATTTCTTTTCTTGGTTCTTTTGTGACCTTCTGGATGAGTCGCCAAAGCACTTTTGGAGCAATTTCAGTCACCGAAAAACATCTGGAAACGTTTACCACTCTTTCATGATTCTCCATAGGGACGTGCGATATGTAGGCCGATAAGACTAACAAATTTTATTTATTGCGATGAACAATGATATTGTCGTTTTGAGTAATAGCATAATAATGCAAGAACATATTCTTAAAGAACTTTAAATTCTAATGAACATTTAACACTGGAACTGGATGACAACTTAAATATCCAAAATAAAAGAAACATATAAAATAATTATTATAAAAACTAGTATTTTTTTTAAAAAAAAGTGAGAAAAGAGGAAAACAAAAAATCATCAAAATGGAAATTGTTGAGTTTAATTTATAATTTAGTGAATTGACTAAAAATTCATAGTCTGATATCTGTAGTGATGGGTGGCGATAATAGGTCACATGTTTTTGGTGTAAAATCTGTAATAAAAATAAAAAACAGATACTAATATTAATATTTTTTTACCCTTAATATGATAAAAATGTAGTTTTGCTAAAAGTACAAGTTTAGAAGACAGTTGAGTCCTGAATAATTGAATTTCATATTTATATTTGCACAAGGCGCATATATTTGATAATTTAGTTTAATATTTCTAAAGATGCAGAGTTCAACTGGAAAAAAGAAAAAGAAAGAAGCCCTTGTGACCGGTTTTACGGAGCGACACAAACCGAGGAGGAGGAGGAAGGCTGACCGTCATCATCGAAATGGATACTAAATATAGTTTTCATCTAGATTAGATATTTCTTTCCAAAGAAATACACAGTAATATCTACACTGGTTTTGGTTTTGTCGTGCTGTCAGAGGGCGTTCCTGTGGTGTCGACTTTATAAACAAACGGTCATAAAATCACCCCACATGACAGCTGTCAGCCGGCCGCAGCCTGGTCTCTCTAACCAGCCCTCAACCCCTCGTCATTCATATCTGCTAACAGACCGAACGAGCAGCAGGGTTGCAGCAGACGTCCCACAGTTTGTGATATCTAGAACTGTCCCGTGTCGTCCACCTGCCTGAATGCGTTTGTGTGGACTCAGCGTTCTGGACGGCAGCGGGCTTCCCAGTAAACAAACGGTATCACCCGCTGTCATTCAGCGCGCTCCAGAGGATTCTCCGTGTGTGTTTACGACCAGATGTCTGAAAATGAACACAGTATTGTTGAGACACCAGCAGTCAGCACATAGGATTTCGTTTTGCTCTTCTCAGAAGGTTTTGTCTCTAGCTTGACCTGTTTGAAAAGCTGACATGACTCAGAGTTGTGGCAAACTTAACACCAGTTCACACCAGTTCATACTGTGGAAAATAATCTCCCATCTTTTAACTTGGAATCAGCAGTTGTGCAACCACTGAAAGTAGAAAAAAATGCCTGTTTAAAATCATAAATATCTGCCTGGTTTGATTATTCAGGTCTGATGTATTACAATGTTCAGTTGGTTGTTTGCATACGTTTATAATTCTTAACTTACTTTTTTCATATAAATTAAAATCACCAATAGACACACCTTTACAAACATTTTCATAATTTTATTTGTTAATCAGGGTTTCCCCTTGTGTATATTAAGCCTGGCGGGTCACCAGGCTTTACTTGTGACCCCACCAGGCTAAAATTGTTTATTTATTTGGTTTGTTTATGTAAAGCCTTTTCTAAGACTTTATAGTTGGTGTTTGGGTTTTGTTAAAGTCTTCCAATAACACATTTACCTAATCATATTTTCAAATCTCCTGTCAACTGTAAACATTTTAAAAATATTAAAATTGTTTTTTGTTTTTGCCTCTATGGATAATCTTTAAGTGGATTTATAATTAAGATCTAGATGGTTGTTCAGAAAGTTAACATTTATCATTTTATTTTACATACAATGTTTTTCTTTTGTTAATAGTCATCAGTTGTTTCATTATTATTAAACTAAAATGTTATTCTGGTTAAAATCATAAACACAAGATGGATTAGATTATTAGATTCTACTCTAATTTAGTTAATTCACAACTGCTACAATAATGTTAATGTTACAAAATCACCATTTGTTCCATTGTTCTGAACTTTTTTTTAGGATTTTATTTTTATCTTAAGAAATATAAACTTTCAGATTTGATTGATCAGGTCTGGTTCACTGGACTCTCCAGCAGAGGACACTGATTCTCTCAGCAGGGAGGCAGAAAAAAGTCAGCAACAAAGAAACTTTGGATAGTTGAACCTTTAAGCTGTAATGGAAATACAGCTTATTTGTATAGCACATTTCACCAACAGGTATTTCAAAGTGCTTTACATTGTAAAAAAAACCCCACAAAAATACAATTGAAACATTGTATTTAGTCAAATGCCTTTGTTAAATTTTTCCATTGATTATATTTTAAAAGCAACTCTAAACAGGTCTAGATTTAAAAGACTCAGTGTTTTGGCTGTTTTGAAATTTTCTGGAAGTTTGTTACAGGCTTGTGGTGCATAAAATGTAAGAAAGAAAACCTACATTCAATGGTGATATATCTTAAATGTTAAACTTTCTTGAACAAAAACATTTTTGTTCCTATTTTTATTACAAAACAACAATTTAACCTTGATGAATAACGTCAATCTATTGGTGAATGGAATATGTTGATTACTAATACTGATTAAAATATCTCCTGTTTTTATTGTGTTTGAATCCTTTTAAATTGCAAGGAAAGTTAAGCTGTTTTTAAAAGTTGTTTGCATTAAACTAAGACTAATTTAACTGTAGGTTTTCCCTCAATGTCAGGCGATTAGCTGTATGAATTTCTTACCATCTTGTAAGCGCCTGGTATCACATGCGTACTGTAACTAACGGGTGTTGAGGTTTTAGGGTCATGTCTTGGGTTAGGCAGCTGGTGTGTTGCCCATCTGTCAGCTGTGCTGCATGAGTAGAGTGTTGTCTGCTGTCGGCTGTTGTAATCCTGTTACTTTCTCCAGCACTATGCCAAATGGCACGCTCCAGTTACAGCCACAATGTCCCAATTAGTTCCTTTAACTTCCAGTACAATGTCATGAATCAGTGTGTTCCCATTTATCTTTCTATTTATTCATTTTCACAGATTCTGACGTACTTTTTTTGCTGTTAAAGACTTAATGTTAGTTATTTTACATGTTTGTTGTGCAAAAGTCAGTCCCAATGCTTATCAGAAAACCCCTTTATGGGAGAGACACGCCTGGAAAGAGCTTGTCAACAAGAGATTAAGTGCTTGAAATGGTCCTTGTACTTTACAAGACTTCACAAGTAAAACAGTTTCATAGTTTACCTGGTGCACATTTCCTCCTGCCACACGTGGAACCACCAGGAACTGCTTTACTGTAGCTTATTTAAGTTTTAATTAAAAAGTCGCTAAACATCACTGATATTCCATTCTTGATTTTTAAAAAAAATATCTAATTTATTTTTAAACGTAAAAAAATGTATTTTTTAATTTTGCATAATCTCAAAAAATTCTGAAAAAACCTTCAGTTTTGTGAAACTTATTTGGTGAAGAAAGAAAAAGTAAAATAAATATAATTATTATTTTTTTATTAAACTAAAAGTGACACATTTTTTTGCATCCATGCCAATTTGTTTAACAAAAATATAACAAAATGTTTTGTATTTATACTTTTTGAGGTTAATTAAATTATTCTGAAATCAGAGGCACTTTTAATTAGTAATCCATTAGTTCCTGTTTTTCTAGGACTCCCTTTAAAACAATTGTAACAGTTTAAACACCAAATATACCTTGATGTGCATCAACAGATTAAAAATAAACAAAACTCATGGCAGACTGCAGATCTACACTTTTCCCCTTTAAATAACATTATCAAATAATGCTGCAGTTATAAGTTAGGAATGGCTACAAGAAAGTAGCTCCTGACTACTTTGCATAAATCTTTGCATATTTACCAGGCTTTCCACTATTTAGAGATTGCTACTTAAGTTTAATTGATCTGTTGGTAGCTGTAGACTATTTTTGAAGAATAAGATGAACAGATTTTGCAGCATGAACGATTATCAGTAATAAAACTTTGTTATAATAACAAAGATCACATGATGACTTTGATAAAAACTGATTAGTCTGTGTAAATGTTTTCAGGGTATAAAGTATTGCTGGAAAACTGCCATGACACAGTTCCAGACCACAAGGTGAAAGTCAGCGAGTGCCAAGGCTGCCGACGCACTCATGAACCCAGAGATAACAGTAAGGAGCTTGTCTGGCTGGATGCAGATCCAAAGGATTAGCTTCTGCAGCATGGCGACTGCACAAGTCAGGAAACTTTAGGTTTGGTTTTGGGGCCCTAATGAAATTAAACAAAATTATTCAGTATAAATGCATTTTTTCCATAGTTTTGACTTATTTGGAGGTTCTTATCTTCAGACAAGAACTTCATATCTTAACATCCTAGACAGGTGGTATTGAACTTATATATAGAGCTTTTCCAGTCATTTTGACCACTCAAAGTGCTTTAAACTGCAGAGTACTACTGAGAATAGCAGAATTTATTTTAAAAAACAAGTTAAGTTCCTGTTATCTTTGAAAGAGAAATCGGCTCATGGCATCACAGGTCCTAAGCTGAACTTAATGAAAATCGGCTGTTTATCCACACATTCATTCTTTTTCTCAAACCAAACTTGAATAAATAAACAATACTTAGCTTTGTGATGTCCCAAGTAAAGCCTGGTGGCCCGCCAGGCTTATAATACACTGGGGGAAACCCTGGCATGTTTTATTCACTTTCTTACTTTTGAAAAGTGGTAGAAAGTCAAAGTTTACTAATAATTTAATATTCTTGACAATCAAATTGTCCAAAAGAGTCACGTATATATAATGCAAAGATGCTTCAGTTTCATTTATTCTAGTTTTTATGGTTTCCACCGGGTGTTTTTAGTTGCAGGACAAGAATAATCCCTCATTCTCAATGCTTCTGCAGTAACAGGGAAAAGATGAATTTGATTTTAGGTTTTTTGCTCATATTTATGAGGAGTGCCATAAAGTTTAGAGGGTTGTGCATGCTGTGTCACCATTAGTGTGAATGTTTGGTGCAGGCAGAAATTTATTGAGCCTACTTCTCAGAAATTAAGTGTGAGAATGATGTTGGTTAAACACGTTTCCAATGCTCTGAAAAGCAACATGTTGATGAGTTTTAGCAGCTTCTCTGATTTGTTTCAGAGAATTTAACGACAAAACTTTGGTTCCTCTTTACAGCCGACAGTGGATCTGTTTATGGAAACAGTTCAGAGGAACTTTTTGCGAAATTTAATACTAACTCTGAACATAAGCCTATTTGTATCATTCTTGAATTAGTTACAGTATTTGTGAAGAAAAGCAGCACAAGCAAGCACTCGCTCAGACACGACCAGTGAGATTTCCGTTGTTGAACACAAATCTTGAAACTCATTCCTCACTCGGTTGTTTGCGTCTTACCAGCATAAACAGATGGAAACTTTGTGCTTTCACAGCTGAGAGCAAATACAAAACTGAAAGCTGTCCAGCTGTTCACAACCAACCTTAATTTGTTTGAAAATGGTTGATGAAACGTTGGAGGAATTTATTTTCTATTTTCGTCAGACTGTTGAAAGCACTTGAAGCGTCTGCAGCTGAATCCAACAGTCTGAGTCAGTTTACAGGAAAGCCAACGATGCACTGCAACGTGTCAGATTAAAAACTGTTTCATGGAAACGTTTCACGAACGGGCAAGCCGAGACATGTTTCAGTGGCCGTGGTGCCCGAGATGCATCAGGTGCTTGATGGATAGGATGAGCAAAAAACAAAAGTCCCTATTTCCTACCAGAAATATAAAAAAAAATTGTTCAATATAGCCAAAGATGGATGTCTTCATGTTATTCAGCAGCCTAATTTACCTGTAGTAAAGACGTTTTATAGAAATCCAATGAAACATACATGTTTGAGGAGTGGTCAAAAGATGCTCAATTAGCTATTTTTTTGGTATTTTAGCTTTGGAAGCATTTTTGCAGCCTAATAAATGTTTATTTGACAATCCCAGAGCCCTGCAAAAAGGTTTAGCGTGTTAAGATCACATATCAGGTTGAGGAAAATAGCTTTTGTTGTTTGGTTTCAACAGATTTTTCTTAATATGGTATCCCAAAAATGCCATGTTTGCTTAATTAGACAAACATAATGTCGCAACGTGACTAAACTATAATAAAATCAAATAAAAAACTATTATAATACTGGTTCATTAATGTTTTCTGCACAGCTTGGTGTTTAAATGTTCCTTTAATGCTGTAAACAAAAAAAAACTCTTCAACACTGTAATCATGTTAATTATACTAACACAGCGATCAGCTGGAGGAAGCAAACAGGGAGCAGGTGAACTAAAAAAACTTCAGAATAAGAGGGTTGTAAATGCACATATTTGAAACGTTTTAAATCAGGAATGAAGTGTTGAGGAATGTAATTTAGTCGTCTTAGCTTGAGCTCTTTTTGTTTTCTTCCCTCTCTTTTATCTGTTTTGGTCCCAGGTTTCTCACGCTCTTGTTACTCACTGAGTGCAAAAGCTTGTTGCTTTGCATAGTGAGGACCTTAAAGAGACCCAACCAAGAGACCCAGTGGTTGGATGCAATGTGTTGCACTGGTTGCTTCATTTTGTGCTCCATATTTTGGTTTTAAACAAAGTAACAGTGTCTCTCTCTCTCTCTCTCTCTCTCTCTCTCTTCCTCCCTGCAGGTTATGAGGGATGGAAGCGGGCTCGGTGGTGCGCGCTCTCTTTGAGTTCCTCCCCAGTGTCTCAGAGGAGCTCCCGCTTTTCCCTGGCGATGTCATCGAGGTCCTGGGCGTAGTGGATGAGTTCTGGTTGCTTGGCAACAAAGATGGCGTCACGGGTAAGTTTTCAACGGGTTTTATCAATACGGTTCATTCGCCTTCCTTCTTTCTTTCCTTCCTTCCTTCCTTCCTTGCTTCCTTCCTTTCTTCCTTCTTTCCTTCCTTCCATAGCTTTCATCCACTCGTCCTTGCTTGCTTGGTTCCTTTCCTCCTCCCTCATTCTCACTGTTTTCTTTCCTTCAGTCTTGCATCCCTCCATCTTTCCTTCCTTTCCTCCATGTGTAAATGTGTCATCATGTTGCTCTTCAGAAACAATTCTTCATGTTTTCTATGTACTGACTGATATCATTCTTCTTCTTCTTCTTCTTCCTCTGTATGCAGGTCAGTTCCCCAGCACGTTTGTGGAAGAGGTAACGATCCCCGGCACCAAGCCTGGAGACAAACTCTATGTGTGCATCAATGATTTCAGCTCTGCACAGTCCGGCACTCTGCCCTTAAAGAGAGGTACTTCTGCGTTTCACTCTGTCATAAAGACGTTTAACTGAATGAAAGAAGCATTTAGAGATCTGTCCACATCACATCTGATCTACATTAAAACCTGTTTTTCCTGCAGTGTCACTGTTTACATTAACAGCTCGTGTTTTCTCAGTTTAACGCTTCTTGTTGATGTTCCAGAGTTCAGGTAAATTAGCTGATTTCTGCTTTTCTTTTTTTGTCCTGTGCTTGAGTCTTTCCCTTTGCATTTAGACTTTACTAATTTATCCTTACTTGGTTTTTATTTGGTGACCTAGAAAAGATGTGGAGGAAGTTTGGAAATGTTTTTAATTATGTTAATTTACCAAACATTCCACTAGATGGCGATCAGAGGCCAACTTGTTCATTCTGATCATTCTTCCTGACTCTTATCATTAGGCCTGTCGCAATAAGTCAATTTATCAATTAATTGCATGATAAATTAGAACAAACTCAATAATTTCCATTTGTATGATTTATTTTTTTTCCTTTTCTCTTTCTAACAAAAGTCTTCAATCTTGTGATTTGGTTTCAACTCACCGTTTTTCAGAACGGCAGTTTTGTTTACAGAGACTTCATTATTCATTTTATTTATGTTTTGTTGATTTATTTTGGATAATTTAGTTCCACAGTTAAATATTCATTTTAATTTAAAGTTTATTAATGTTTGAGAGAATGTTCTTGGATTATTTTGCCATTACAACTCCTATACTTGATAATGGAATCCAAACAACATTATTGTTTATCACAATCATTTCTGGGACAATTTATCTTACACCAAACTTTGTTATTGTGACAGGCCTAGTTATCAGCTGTTCTGTGATTCTTTTGTGCTCTTTTCAGAAGAATCGCTCTGTTTTACCTAGTAGAGCAGCTCCAGTGCTGTTTTGTGCTTTTAAATGTTCAGATTTCTAACAAAAAATTCATGGCAGTGTCAAATATATTAAGTTTCATTGTGAGGTGTCTTTTTATTTTGACTATATCAAGATCTAAGCTTCTCTAAAACTGAATTACGTCTCTTCTCAGTCAACGATTCGTCACATTATCTGCATTAAATCTGAATCCCTATCTCTTGCTCCATCAGAGATTGCCAGAAAGCTTTGTGTTTCAAACGATAACCAGCTAATCTTTAAAGTTGCTTCTGTTGCTGTTGTGCCTCTAAACATTGCTAAATCAGTGAGCCTCTCTTTGTTGAGGCTTCACCTGGATAAAATTCAAGTTGCTGATGTTGGCTTACAAAGCTCTTAGCAGAGTGACTTTAATGCTGTGATAAAGGCTTATAAGCTGACCGGGTCACTCCCGTCGCCAAAGGAATGTCAGTTAGCAGTGCCAACACGACGCTCAGGTCAAACCAGACTCTGTGTCGTTTCACAATTTAGAAATGACCTACATATTCCTACATGTTTAAGAAAGTTTACCTCTCTCAGAACCTGGGTTTTCTTCATTGTAGTTTCATTGTGGCCTTTTGTTTGTCTAATTTACCGTAGTTAGTTTTAATTAGTTTTTGCAGTGTGTTTTCCTGCCTTTATTAGTTAAGTACTGTTTAGTTCCTCTAGGTTTTTATTAGTTTAATCCGGTAGTGCACCGACTGCAGTTTTTTTTGGCCGAACTTTAAAAAGCTTGAGTTACCGGTTCCAGTTTTGGCTGATATCTTTATTTTTTATTTTTTCCTGTCTGAAATGATGGTAAATACAATGAACCCTCGGTTATGTTCGGTTATATTCCAAAAACAACCAGCGAGAGGCAAAATCCTCGAAGTAGTCAGCTTTATTTTTTACAATTATTATACGCGAACAAAACCAAAGATCAAAACCTGTTTTCAGGCCCAAATACTTGTTTTCTTAAAAATAATTAGAGTAGTTTTTAGAAGTACTGTAAAACAATAATTTTAGTAATCAAGCAGTGAGGTTGGACACATTGTTCCTCTGACTGGGCCTCTTTGTGCCGACTCCGCTTCACTGTAGCGTCTTTCTGAGAAGACGCCTCCAATTTTCTTCTTTCTTTATAGAATGAAGCAAAGATTTATTTATTCCGTAATGATGCCCTGCAGCCACGTAGCTTCTACCTTCCTTTACTATGTCCAGAAGTGATAATTAGCATCTTTCTCTACCTTTTTGGCTGTCCACTGGTTCTCTTGTCGGTCCAGAACGTTTCAACGACATTGTGGATTTTGTCATGGAGATTAGATCAGAGGATGACATCGGCTTCACATGTAAATGCTGGCCGATCACTGATCTCCCAAAATTAAGAAAACTGGTGCCGATAAATGGACTAGCCGATAAATTTGTATACTTTGGTTAATTTTTAGGTGCAGAATTGAAAATGGTCAAAGTATTAATTTGGGGTTATGTATTGATTGGGTGATGAATCCTCTACAGACGATTCCATTTTCAAAATATTTATTCAACTGACTGGTGTTTTTTCGCAACTTTTGCAGATTAGCGTAAGCGCCGCCAGGAGGATTATGGCGACAGCTGACGTAAGCTGCTTGTGTGGGGAAACAAAGTACTTAACATCAGTTCAAAAGGCTAAAGAAAAAAATTGATAAAAAGAAAAACGAAGGACATTATATCCATAATTTTAGTTTGCTTTAGTTTTATAAACACACAATGTTGTTCCTGTGAGTTATAATTTCCCCCCATTAATTGCCATTTTGACCCCTATGATGCACAGAAACTTTGGATGTAGTGTTCCCTCGCCCGGACGCGGGTCACCAGGGCCCCACTCTGGAGCCAGGCCTGGAGGTGGGGCACGTTGGCGAGCGCCTGGAGCCCGGCCGGGCTCAGCCCGAAGAGGAAACATGGGTCCCTCTTCCAATGGGCTCACCACCTATAGGAAGGGCCATAGGGGTCGGGTGCATTGTGTGATGGGTGGTGGCCGAGGGAGGGGGTCCTGGCGGTCCGATCCTCGGTTACAGAAACTGGCTCTTGGGACGTGGAATGTGACCTCTCTGGTGGGGAAGGAGCCGGAGCTGGTGTGTGAGGCTGAGAGGTTCCGGCTAGAAATAGTCGGTCTCACCTCGACGCATGGCTCTGGTTCTGGAACCAGTCTCCTTGAGAGGGGCTGGATGTACTTCCACTCTGGAGTTGCCCACGGTGAGAGGCGTCGAGCAGGGGTGGGCATACTTGTTGCTCCCCATCTCGGCGCCTGTACGTTGGGGTTCACCCCGGTGAACGAGAGGGTAGCCTCCCTCCGCCTACGGGTGGGGGGACGGGTTCTGACTGTTGTTTGTGCTTACGGGCCAAATGACAGCTCAGCCTACCCACCCTTTTTGGAGTCCTTAGAGGGGGTACTGGAGAGTATCCCTACTGGGGACTCCCTCGTTCTGCTGGGAGACTTCAACGCTCATGTGGGCAATGACAGTGAGACCTGGAGGGGCGTGGTTGGGAGGAATGCTCCCTCCGATCTGAACTCGAGTGGTGTTCTGTTGCTGGACTTCTGTGCTCGTCACGGATTGTCCATAACGAACACCATGTTCAGGCATAAGGGTGTCCATATGTGCACTTGGCACCAGGACACCCCTAGGCCGCAGTTCGATGATCGATTTTGTCATCGCTTCGTCGGATCTGCGGCCGTATGTCTTAGACACTCGAGTGAAGAGAGGTGCGGAGTTATCCACTGACCACTACCTGGTGGTGAGTTGGCTCCGGTGGTGGGGGAGGATGCCGGTCAGACCTGGCAGGCCCAAACGTGTTGTGAGGGTCTGCTGGGAACGCCTGGCGGAGTCCCCCCGTGAGACGGAGCTTTAACTCCCATCTCCGGCAGAGCTTCGAACACGTCCCGGGGGAGGCGGGGACATTGAGTCTGAGTGGACCATGTTCCGTGCCTCCATTGTCGAGGCGGCTAATCGGAGCTGTGGTCGCAAGGTTGTCGGTGCCTGTCGTGGTGGCAACCCTCGAACCCGTTGGTGGACACCTTCGGTGAGGGATGCCGTCAGGCTGAAGAAGGAGTCCTATCGGGCCTTTTTGGCTGTGGCAGCTGATGGGTACCGGCGGGCGAAGCGGCTTGCGGCTCTGGCGGTTGCTGAGGCAAAAACTCGGGCGTGGGAGGAGTTCGGAGAGACCATGGAGAAAGACTTCCGTATGGCTTCGAGGCGATTCTGGTCCACCATCCGGTGTCTGAGGAGGGGGGAAGCAGTGTAGCACCAACACTGTTTACAGTGGGGGGTGGTGTGCTGCTGACCTCGACTCGGGACGTTGTGGGTCGGTGGGCAGAGTACTTCGAAGACCTCCTCAATCCCACCAACATGCCTTCCATTGAGGAAGCTGAGCCTGAGGACTTTGGGTTGGGCTCGCCAGTCTCTGGGGACGAGGTCGCCGAGGTAGTTAAAAAGCTTCTCGGTGGCAGGGCCCCCGGGGTGGACGAGATTCGCCCGGAGTATCTCAAGGCTCTGGATGTTGTAGGGTTGTGTTGGCTAACGCGACTCTGCAGTATCGCATGGACATCGGGGGCAGTCCCCTGGATTGGCAGACTCGAGTGGTGGTCCCCCTGTTTAAAAAGGGGGGATCGGAGAGTGTGTTCCAATTATAGAGGGATCACACTATTAAGCCTCCCTGGCAAGGTCTATTCGGGGGTACTGGAGAGGAGGGTCCGCCGGATAGTTGAACCTCGGATTTTGGAAGAGCAGTGTGGTTTTCGTCCCTGGTCGTGGAACACTGGACCAGCTCTACACCCTCAGCAGGGTCCTGGAGGGTGCATGGGAGTTCGCCCCAACCAATCTACATGTGCTTTGTGGACTTGGAGAAGGCGTTCGACCGTGTCCCTCTGGGTGCCCTGTGGGGGTTCTCCGGGAGTATGGGGGTACCGGGCCCTTTGATACGGGCTGTCAGGTCCCTGTATGACCGGTGTCAGAGTCTGGTCCGCATTGCCGGCAATAAGTCGGGCTCGTTCCCAGTGAGGGTTGGACTCCCGCCAGGGCTGCCCTTTGTCACCGATTCTGTTCATTACTTTTATGAACAGAATTTCTAGGCGCAGCCAGGGTGTTGAGGGGATCCGTTTTGGTGGCCTTAGGATCGCATCTCTGCTTTTTGCGGATGATGTGGTCCTATTGGCTTCATCGGGACGTGATCTGCAGCTCTCACTGGAGCGGTTCGCAGCCGAGTGTGAAGCGGCCGGGATGAGGATCAGTGCCTCCAAGTCTGAGACCATGGTCTTGAGTCGGAAAAGGGTAGAGTGCCTTCTCCGGGTCGAGGGAGATGTCCTGCCTCAAGTGGAGGAGTTCAAGTATCTCGGGATCTTGTTCACAAATGAGGGAAGAAGGGAGCGTGAGATCGACAGGTGGATTGGTGCAGCGTCCGCCGTGAAGCGGGACGCTGTACCGGTCCGTCGTGGTGAAGAGGGAGCTGAGTCAAAAGCGAAGCTCTCGATTTACCAGTCGATCTACGTTCCTACCCTCATCTATGGTCATGAGCTTTGGGTAATGACCGAAAGAACGAGATCGCGGATACAAGCGGCCGAAATGGGTTTTTCTCCGTAGGGTGGCTGGGCTCTCCCTTAGAGATAGGGTGAGAAGCTCGGTCATCCGGGAGGGACTCAGAGTAGAGCCGCTGCTCCTCCACATCGAGAGGAGCCAGTTGAGGTGGCTCGGGCATCTGGTCAGGATGCCTCCTGGACGCCTCCCTGGTGAGGTGTTTCGGGCACGTCCCCACAGGGAGGAGGCCCCGGGGAAGACCCAGGACACGCTGGAGGGACTACGTCTCTCGGCTGGCTTGGGAACGCCTCGGGATTCCCCCGGAGGAGCTGTAGGAAGTGGCTGGGGAGAGGGAAGTCTGGGCCTCCCTTCTTAAGCTGCTACCCCCGCGACCCGACCCCGGATAAGCGGCAGAAGATGGATGGATGGATGAATTGCCATTTTCATTTATTTCAGTTAGAAAAAATTTAATCTTCAGTTCAGTTTTTGTTATTTGGTTAACTTTCGGTAGAACCTGGCTAGTGGTCGTCCATCTTTGTTGCTTCTATATAAATTGCATTGTTAAATCCTTGTTTGTAAGTCAAATTCATAAACATATAGAGTCACTGATAATAAATCATGCATGTTTTGAAAAGTAATTGCCGAACGAACACTTGCCGTATCAGAAGATCCACAGGAAACGGTCATTATTGTCCATCCAGTTGTATTTCCTGTGGTTCCACTGGCTGTGCTCCAGTTTCGGACCCGGACACAATGGGAGGTGGAGCCACCGTTCTTTGGAATGTGACCCCTGTGACTTCTTGCTGACCAAACAACATTCTTATGATCCCTCAGTCCCATTACATCCCATTAAAAGTTATTAAAATTCCTTGCAAAAGATATCCTGATATAAGCCTCTGGAGAAATGTCAGTTTGGTTAAAATAAAGTAAAACAAAGTCGACTAATCAATAAGAAAGGACATGTTTTTGTTTTGTATCAGCTTTGAAGGTGTTTCCATCTGCATCAGGAGCATATTTCATACAATAAAATGTAAAGAAAGAAAAAGTCAAAGATACTCTATTAGCTTTTCTGTTAACCAACAGTATCATGAGGACCAATGAACACAGGAGAGAAAGTTATGGAGATGTTTAAAGCAGAGTTAGGTGATAAAACATAAAAAAAAAAAATCTCACACAGCTCTGGATAATCCATCATCTGAAAATAAAAAAGATACTACTGCACAACTGCATACTTCCTAAATATGGGTGTCCATCTAAAGTAACAAGAGAGAGTTGGTCAGAGAAGAAACAAAGAGGTTTACAGTAACTAGTAAGGTGAATGAATCTGTCAACAGGAAAACTATCACTCATTGTTGAAAGCCGTAGTTGAAAAGGTTCCATTTGCAGATTTTCCATAACCCATGCATACAGAAGGGCTTTGGTCAGGTGAGGAAACAGAATCAGGTTGCAGATAAAGGAAACAGGGAAGCTTTTTGGAGGTGATGGAAAATAGATGGAGATAAACACAGAATAATTTTAGAAGATTTAGAGGCTGGAAATGACTTCAGACTGCATCCCAAAAATAAAGTCAGGCCTTAGGATGGTTGAAAATTGATGTGCATAAATGTCATCCATTCAGTCTGGCTGAGCTATTTCACAAAAAATTCAATGTCTAGACCATTCCACTGTGTACTGCTCTTTTATTCATTGTTTTATTCAAAGCTCAGTGATTTTACATCAGGCACCTTGTTAAGCAGCTTAGGGTTTATTTTAGGAATATTTGAGCAGTTATTCTTCTGTTACATTAATGTTTGTCTTCATTGTTAAATTTAAGATGTTAAATATTTCAGCAGTAATTTTAGCTAATGTTACTTTGCAACTTGTTTATTTTATGTTTAAAATTTTTGCTCATAATTTAAGCAAAGTTTGAATTTGTAACAGTGTCTGTGATATTGATGGGTGAGCTTTCCTACTGTTAGTTTTCAGTTGACGCCAAGTTTTGTTCAGCAGGGTTGCCTTGGTAACAGTGTTTGTTGACGCTGATAGGCCAGCCTTCCAACTGTTATTTTTCAGTTGAATTTAAGTTTAATCTTGAATTACTTTATAGATCTAGAGGCTGTTTGTTTATTTCAGCTACCAGGCAGAATCAAGCAGAAATCAGAGGAATAGTCAGAGATCAGGCAGTTCATATTAATTTGCAGCCGTTAAGCAGACTGTTGAGACAGATTCAAAGGACAAACTGTGAAGACTTTGGACTGTGCTTCAGTGTTAAAGTCCAGGTAACTGACTCTCTAATCGGAGTGTCTGTGATGAGTTGTTCCAGTAAATCCTCCCAAATCAACATAAAGCTTAACTCTCTGCAATGTCCACCTTGCATGTTTTGGGTGTTTCCCTTCTACCAAACACCTGACTTGAATAAGTGGGTGATTTGTTCGCTTAATGGCATAGAGAGGAGGTCATGCAATGTTTTGAACAAGGTATTCTGTAACAGAGACATCTAAAATATGCAGGGTAGTGGTCCCTGAGGATCATAATTGAGAAACACGGCTATAGACTGACAAATGCTCGTCACACTGCTTAGATTTTATTTGGAAATAAACTTTGAAAACTGAAATCTCCAAAACATTCAAAAGGCTTTAATGCTCAATTCAGGTTTTTAGTAAGGTCCACATTTTTTGCGTGGTGTTCACATTTCCAAGTTCATGTGACTTGTATGCGCAGAATAGTGACATTTGTAGAGTATCAGGTCAGATAAATGCGACTTTATTGTACAGATTCAGGCCACAAAGAGCAGATACGTGTCATAGTAGCCAGGGTTGCATTTGTAAAAGTTTGATTTGTGTTGTTCAGACTGTCCTTAAAAGATCAGGTGCAGATTTAATGGGCAAATAAATTGCATTTGAGTCACTTAAGGCTGCAGTGTGACCACAGCCAGAGTTTGTTGTCACTAAAGTGTGAAAAACATAATAGTATACAAAAAGTTTTTGGAAGGAGAGGTTTCTTGGTTTATTGATTAATTCATTTACATTGATATTCATTGAATTCCCTCTACTCTCTGTGTTTCTCTAGGTGATGTTGTCGTGGGAGAGACCGGAGGGTCTCTGAACCTCGGGGATTCCTGGCAACGAGGCAGTAATGCTTGGGGTCTCCGTGGTCTCTTCCCTGTGTCATGTGTCAAGGAACTGAACCTCTCCGGTCGATCGAGGCAGCTGTCTGAGCGCTCAGCTCAGGCGCAGGCTCTAGAGCTCCCACCCTACGCACTCGGCCAGGCCAGGGCTCTTATGAGCCTCCATGCACAGCTCAACGAGGAGCTGGACTTCCGCGAAGGCGACTTGATCATCATCACAGGACTTCCTGAGCCTGGCTGGTTTCAGGGGGAATTGGAGGGCAAAAGGGGCATATTCCCAGAGGGCTTTGTTGAGCTCCTGGGTCCTCTACGGTCTCCTCAAGTCCCAGATGATGGGCAGTATTTAAATGAAGACAGTCAGGAGTTAATCTACAAGAATGCTTATGATACTGGAGAGGGGACTGAAGAGGAAGTTATGGAAGAAGGGGAAGTTTTTCTAGATCAAGAAGAAGAACAGCTGAGGAAGCGATAGAGGAAGAGCATGAGGAGGAAGAGCATGAGGAGGAAGAGCATGAGGAGGAAGAGCATGAGGAGGAAGAGCATGAGGAGGAAGAGCATGAGGAGGGTCTCTGTGGAGTTGCGCTGTATGAGTTTCGGGCCATAGAGCCAGGCGAGTTGGATTTCAACGTGGGAGATCGCATTCGTATTGTGAGCACTTTGGAAGACGGTTGGCTGGAGGGGGAACTGCGAGGGCAGCGGGGAATCTTTCCTCATCGTTTCATCAAAATGGAAGGAAATGAGCAGAAAACTGCAGAGGAAAAACATGCTGAAGAAGAGAAAGACAGTGATGAAAAGTCCAACCACACAAGTCCCAATGGGTCTGAAAATGTGCCTGAATCAAGGGTGTATGAGGACCATACAGTCTGGGACTTGGACTACTTTGAGAATACCCAAGAACAAAACTTAATGCATGAATGTAGCAGAGCTACGGCTCCAGCAAGAACCACAGAGCAGAATGAAATGAAAAGAAGACCAGAGTCGCAGCCGCACAGACCTGCCCCTCCACCTAACAGGCCACCTGAGAGACCCAGATCTACTCCTCCAGCGAGGCCTCGACTACCTCCTCGGCCAAGCCTACCTCCTCATCGCTCTGGGCTTCAGGTTAGCCCAAAGTCCAATGGAAACCAACCCAACTACACTAACAAAAACCATCGACCATTACAACCTAAACGAACTCAGAGCCTTAATAACTGTGCGCCTGGTTGGTCAAAAGACAAGACGTGTCTCCAAAGACCACCAGCAGAAATTTCCACCACAAATAACAGAAACCCCAGTCTTTCCCACACATTGAATACCATCATAGAAGGTAATAAACAACAAAGACTAACTCGCCATGCCAGTATGAGTGATGCTGACATGACGCATAGTGCTGTTGCACAGTCTCATTACCAAAATAAAACACGAGGCCATAATGGGACACTCCCCACATCCATCACCTTGGAAGCCCTGGCAACATCAGCCAGTGACCTAGAAGCCAAGCTGTCTCAGCAGCTTTTTGAGTTTGAGAAAAGCTTAACCTCTTCTTACAGTGACACCAATGTGACCTCTGCTGCTTTTAGGGACCCTTCGCCCTCGACTGACCAGAACCAGAACTCCCAAATTTCCCGGCACTTTTCCATCCTGGGCTACAGCAATGAAAACGACATAATCCGAGGCTTCTCGCATCCAGCCGTCTCCAACCTTTCGCATTCCAACAACTCCTCGTTGGAGAGACGCAGAACCCTTCGTCCACCGCCTCCTCGCCCTCGAGCCCAGCGCCCGCCACCACCCACTGTGTACAGACCAACTCGTCCTGCGCCGCGCCCCCCTGCTCGCTCACCAAGACAAAACGCCTCTTATCCAGCCGGCACGGAAAGAACAAACAGCCCCAGCTTCTACAACCTTGAAAAAACCACCACCAACGATGCAGTCGAGATTCACACTGAGTTAGGCGACCCCACGGCCACCCATGAACACGAAACCCTGCAGGAATCAAACCCAGACCCGAACAGGGAGATGGAGGCAGAAACTGAGAGACAGAGGGAGGAGGAGGAACGGTACCAAGTGCTGCTGCGGCTCCAGGAAGTGGAGCAGGAGATGGAGGAATATGCTCGGACTGCGGAGGAGCTTAGAGCGATGTTGGAGGAGGAGGAAGAGGAGACGGCACGCATGCAGACCTTAGAGAATCTGGAGTTCTGCAACTACACACTGGAGACCCTGGCTTTGGAGCAGCAGCATCTACAAGGTAAGACCGAATGTTGGTTTACAAATCACAGAAACATCAGGGCCTATTTACTCACCTAAAATAAAATCACACATACTTCTGTCACAGAAAACTATTGATTAGCGATATACAATCCAGCGATGAAAACTAGCAAATAGAACCTCAGGGTTGCCAGATCTGACTGACAGTTCCCAGCACAAAACAACTGAAAATCTCCCAACTCCTAAAAACCCAGCCCAAATCTGAACTTCTAATAAAACTCATTAGAAGTTCAGGTGCTTTGCAGATCATGATCTACGTTCATGTCATTTTTGGTTGTACTTTATTATATTGGTGGCCAGAACCAAATCCCATTGGGACTGCAAAGGATTTGACTCTCTGATCACAATGAGACTTGAGACTCTCCATTGGTCATTTAAGCAGCGGAAGAAATGTTTGGCTGACAATGAAATTTAATTTTCTCCATGGTATTTCTCTCTGCCTGCAGGAGACTTCATGGATACTGAAGTAAAAACCTAATATAGAAAGAATCTGAAAATGAGACACTGGTGCTTACCAGGTTTCCTCTTTGAGCCGTTTTCCCTAATCTCTCTGATACAAACACAGTCACAAAAATGCTATTTGTTTCCAAAAAATACCCCCAAGACCCATCTGTTGTTTACAGAACACAGTTACTAGGGGGAAGGAAAATAAACCTGTGTCTGACAGGGACTAAATGCAGGTTTTAGGAGTCTCTAAATTTGTTTTATGGAATAATTTGAATAATTTTCACAACAGAATGGTACTAAAATCAACAGTAGTTTTTTAAATCAAGTTTTCTTGTCAAATTAGGTTTTTTAAACATAATTTTCCAGAAATATCAACAGATTTGAATGCTTTACGTTTCTTCTAAAACCTAAAAATAGAAATAAAATGGTGTTGCTCTTAAAATGACAACAGCTTTTCCATGGTGCTAGATATTTTGCAAAAAAAAGGTAAGTTGTAATTTTTCAAAAGGCAATGCAACATTTCCGTCTCTAAAATAGTTTTATTTGACTATTTTTGCTGGACAGAGGGAGAAAATGGTTCTTTGGACAGGAAAGGTTGCAGATCTCTGGTCTAAACTGAATTGTTTTGGTTTTTATGCAGAAAATGTAGAATCTCAGCTTCATTTGTGTATTATTTTCATCCCAAAAACAAAGTTTTATTTTATTTGCTGTCGTAGCAAGGAAACAACTTGGATTAGAAAACAGTATTTCTGTCCTCCCAGGCTTGCTCACCAACACTGGGATTAAGAAAAAAAGATTACCTGAAAGGCGGGAACTGGTCATGTTTGCTACAGGTGCCTTTAACGATCAGTCATTCACATACCACAGATTCCATTCATTCATCTCTCTACAGAAATCTGTACACCCTTTTTTATATACATTAAGTCTCCTGTCTTCTTTTATATTTTTGCATCCCTGCTTGATGAGGAAACGTGGTAAAGATTTTTTGTCAGGATCTGCGATTCGTGAAGCGTTTGAAATGTTAATTGTAAAAGTGAGACATAAAAGCTTACAGTGTGGCAGAGATAACAGACTTTACTGTATTTTATTTTTTGTGATCACAGATGTGTACGCATCAACAATCCTCACTGGATCTTTGTTGGGGAAACTTGTTACACTGCGTCCAAAATACCTCCGCACAAATTCACTTTCAGTGGGAGTGTTTTTCCATGCCTCAACTGGGTGTGTTTCTTTTATATGTGACGTCTGAGACACAATGGAAGCTTATTGTTATAGAGCAGAGAGTCACTTAAACACTGGGCCTGCAGTGAGCTCTGCAGTTCAAAGTCCTCAAACGGACTGAAGAAGATGCAACACTTTGAGTTTGATTGTGTAGTTTGAAATGTAACAGCAAAGAGCAGGGAAATATTACATTGATTTTTAACATTTCAAACTATATTTGAATGAAATCGACACATCTGCTAAACAAAACAGTTGTGTTATTGGTGATATTTTGTTTTGTTGGTCAAGTTGTCAGGAGTTTTCGTTTGAATTGTTTACAACCATAAATATGGGGACAGAGGAGCGGCAATCAGTGTTTTGTTGCCGCCTAACGATGTGTCCAACTGACAAGATGAGAAAATACAATGGGTTCACAAGATTGAGATATTTGATAATTAGCCAATTTTCTGCAAAACAATTAATCTTTTTGTTTCAATAAATAAAGATTTAATAGGTTTTAAACTGTTTTAAGGAATCTCTAGTGGTAAATAATTCAGTCTAGGTTTGACTGATCTATGTGAAGCTTAATTCTACAGTTTTTGTTTTGACAAAAAAAATAAACGTTTGAATAGTCTTAAACTGTGTCTTAAAAGAATCCAGCTAGCTAAAAGTCACATCATACTTACAAACTGTTCATATCTGGTCAAAGGTGCCATTTTTCCCCCCTACTAAGTACATGTAACATTACCACATGAAAACGTCTAAGTGTTGGAGGCTTTTTCAGCGCTTCTGTAAGACGGTAATGTTTAGAGTTGAATGTTCACAAATTGATCAAATCAATTGACCAGTTGCTTCATGACAGTGATGGCTACTTCACTGAGTGAGAAGGAGAACAGGCACAAGGGGAGGTACCGACATCCTCTAGCTGTTTTGACTTCTTTCTAAGTGTGAATAGCGGTCAAAAGAAAAGTGGAATGAGTGGTTGGTTACTCAAAAAGTCAACTTACTAGTCTGTGAAATAGCAGTGTGATATTTCATCAAGTCCATGGAGAGGAATAATTTGCGTCACCATTTCAAAAAGGAACCATATATTTAATGCCCGACTTTGTCATCACAACCGGGAAACAACTCAGAACTACTTCCTGAACTTATATTTCAAAATATAAGTTTAGATTAGATAACACTTTGTATCAAAGACCGTGCTAAGAACTTAAGTTTTGGCTTTCCAAAACAAAATTTAGCTGATTTGTATTTATGCTGAAGAATAATTAACAAAATTTTAAATACTTTTTCTGGTTTTTCTAGAGACAATGAAGCACCTTGTGTTAACTTTTCCACATCTAGCAGAGACCGAATTTGAAAGCGCAAAAGGATAAAGCAATCAATCTTTGCTGCACTCTTATGGTATGTTCACACAAAACGCGTAATGCGCGTCCAAAGTGTGTTAAACGATTATAATTGCCTTCATCTTGTACCTCATGTTAAAGCACAAATACATTTGGAAAAAAAATGTTCAGACGCTTTGAGTTTGATGCGTGTGCACTGTGAATGCAGACGCTTGACATTTTGTTGTACATCTACGCTTTACGCGTCAGGGGTCTATGCGGTGGCGCATAGACTTTGTTTTTATTTGTTTTTCGACGTTTGCCCTTTAGCACAGGTTACTTTCTTTTTCTCACCTCCTCTGAAACTCTGTTAACCAGTTACAATAAGAAATCATCCTCCCAAGCTTACAGCTCTGTTTCATTTTCAGGTTTGTCTCATGAGTTTTCCATTTTTGCAGCTTTTGAACAGTCAGGTGTTTTACCTAATCCACGCCACGGCTTTTTTTTCTTTTTTTTGGTTTGTTTTTTTCAACAGATGAGTGTTGAGCAGCTCCTGAAAAACCTCAGTGTATAAGCAAACACAGCCACATGAAAGGAATGTTGTGTTTGACATTCCTACGGCTGAAAGGTGAACACAAGCACAGAGTTTCGGTCTCGTTGTGCTGCTGAAAGCTGAGATGCTGAACACTGATAATTAGGCAGGTTTATTTAAAAAGAGAACAATGTGCTTTCCAGTTGTCTGGGTCTAGTTTTGCATTTTCTGTCATAACAAAGGTTAATGTATTTTATGGGATAGTATTGCATAATCTATTTTTTGTTACAAACAAAAATCATTTGCAAGATGCCTTATTAACCAATAATTTCACTGCAGGGCTGCGGTGTCAAACTCATTTTACTTTTGGGCCAAATGAAAATCAGGAATGTTCTTAGAGGGACGGCCATGCCAGAATGTTTTCATAAAACCCATTAACAAACTGTTAAGACGTTAATAAATAGCTGTCTTTGCATTTCATAAGTAGTTCTTAAAATTAAACATCTTTTCACTTTGTTCAGTTTCTCTATGATTCTTTTTTTGCAATAAGATCACAAATTTTGTGGAGCTAGCTAAATAAGAAATATTTCAAAGGAATTTTGCAATATTTACGTTTATGTATGAAGTCAATTGTCACATCGACCTCAGATGAACTAAGAATTTGACTTCAAATAAGGTTGAGACTACGGTGTTGCAAAAGTTCAAAATACTGCCACCTACAGGAGGGAGTTAGTGGTCAGTTAAACCCAATGTTTTTGATGTTTTTTACCTTTTATTTGGAAAATTTGCAGTTTTTCACATTTTTTAAGTGAGAAAAAATGTGGGACTTGGTTGATTTTACATAAATTTCCACAATCTCAGGAAATTGGGTGGACTGGTTGATATTATTTGACACCTGAGAAGTCTTGACGGCCACACAAAAAGCTGTGGTGGCCAGAATTGCTTTTCTTTCTTGGGGATTGAACAAAAATTGAGATACTGTATTAGTTGCGACATATGCACATTTTCTTCTCCTTTCTTTCCTTTCTCATTTGTGCTCTCATCACTCTGACCTTTAGCATTTTGGGCGGTGTCGTTTGTATCCGGTGTATGCTGAGACTTCAGCTAATTATTACCTAAGAAGTTCAAAACACTTGGTATCTATTAGCCAACCATTATTGCACTCCAAACAGGCCTTTGCAATATTAATATTGCACACACAGATACTGCGATGGCACTATATTTGCAACATATTATTCAAGAAGATCAAGGGATTTGCATACTTTTAAAGGATACTGTATTTGTAGTCATTTTAAAATTTTATATGTGCATACATCTTCACTTATGCAAATTTTTTTTTGCTTTAGATTCTGTAAATTGATCTATTAGTATTTCTATGTGGTATTGGATATATATTTGATGATAGATAAAGACCAATTTTTGTTTAAAATCGACCTAATTATTTTTAAGGCTGTTTGATTTTATTACTAATTGACACTAAATCCATGTGTTTATGAGGGTTGGTGTGAATTTATCTATTTGTGTCTTTTAAACATGTTCTTTCTAGTCCTTCAGCCAGAGAAAGTGGAGCGAGGGGGGCAGGTTATATTATACTCTACCCTTGTGAATAGGATCGAGTTTTTCTCACACTAAAAGATTGTGTCTCTCTGAAAGTAGGGACAGTCTCCAACAATAGTTCATTGTACATGCCAGCAGCTACTTTTTCATCAGGCTGTGTGCTCTCAAAAACCTCCTCTCTGCACTAATTGCCTCTCCCTGATTATATTACACGCTCTTTAAATTGTTATTTTGGTAGTTTTCTACTTCCCTCTGTCCAGTCAGAGTTGGATTACAGTCCCAAATATGTATTTCAAGAAAAATCATAAGGATACATTTGTCTGTAAATGATTTTCTTGCTCTGACTTGTAGGGCAAAGTCAAACTACAGAGATTAAGTCAAAGGTATGGGCTGGATAACTGAGCTACTGAGGATAACAGAAACAGAAAAGCAAAGAAAATATGCAAAATTGCTCATGCTACTAAGTGTTTTGTCCCTATAATCTATTAAAGAAACACTCCAGACACAAACTTCTCTTGGAAACAAGTTAGTAGAAACAGTGGGAGGGGCTGCTGGGCTAATCCTCGTCCCATGTGACTGCTCCGAATCATTAACCCAGAAGGCCCCTCCTTCAGTAACCCTACACTCGCTCCCTCCTTCCTTGATTCGTCGAGGTAGATGTGGGAGGGCAGGTTTCAATTGCACAGAGGGCTGGGAGGTGCTTGGGCCAGGCAGTCCTGCGGAGGCGAGTGAAGTGAAGACACGTGAAAACAAGTGGGAGAGTTAGAAACAATATGCTCAGCAGGTGGAGTCTCCCACGGCACCTTGTTATGGAATGCAGGATTTTGGAGAGAGAAAACAAGCCGCACTGAAGAGGAGCTCATCAGCCCTGGCTTGGCTGATTTTTCAATAAGCAGAGCCATGAAGAGCCCAGCTGTTTATGGGAACCCGGTCATGTTTGGCCCAGGGGATTGGAACCAAGCAGCTGGCACCCCGTTGAGGAGAGGGAAGAGTGTGGAGGAGCTGGGGGACGCTGGCTGGGCCAGAGAAAGGGAGCGGATGGCCCATTTGCAACACATGCAGCAGCTTCATCAGATGCAGCTTCAGCAGCAACAGGTTGCTTATCCTGGATATGGAGTCCTTCCTCCTGGGCCACCACAGGGACCAGTTTTAGTTGCAAGCCCGGTTCCACCTGGACATATGCCAGTACCTGGTGGGATGATGGTTCCAGTTGGTGTGCCTCCACTGCCTCCAGGACATGTTCAAGCGCCATGGCCGGCCCAAGTTGGACAAGCCAATGTCTTCCACCAGCAGGAGCCTGTGGGCCACGATGTTTACTACCACCCTCGGTCAGAAGATGGTCACCTGGACTTGAGGATTTCTGAATGGAAGGGAAATCATTGTTTTTACCAAGGCCCGGAGGAGGAGTACAACCTTCAGAACAACTTTCCTCAAGAAAGGAACAGTAATGACATGAGGACTCATGAAGGTTATGGACAAATGGAGGACAGGGGTGGAAGGAATGATTGGGATAGAGAAGATGAATATTACTCTGAACGGTACGACCACAGGAGGCAGAGAGACTCTGAAGAGTGCAATTACAGGGACAGAAACAGGGATAGGGATCATTATGACAGGAAATACAAAGACCAATATGAAGAAAGGAGAGAAAAGTATTATGACACAAGGAAACACCATAGAGAAGATGATAGGTACAACAATCAATATGAAGACTACCATGATCGTAAAACCCACAGAACAACAGAGGGACAGAGATTATTACGAAGACCGGCATCGGGATCATTATGACTCCAAGGACAGATATCGCTCCAGAGAAAAAGATCATTACCGGCACATAGAGGAGGATCGTTACTACGAAGAACAAAAATCTAGGAATGGTCGCTCTGACCGCTATGCAGAGGATCGACACGAAAGACGGGATCATGACTATAAACACCAGGAAAAATACGACCGGAGAGGAGAGGAAATGCAAAGAAGTAAACAAAGGGCCCAGTATGACTCTGAAGTTGAGGAGCGCTGGGAATACAGGGAGCGGGATCGCAACTACAGATCCAGGGATTCAGGAGATGAGAGGAGAGATGAACGTTACAGCAAACGAAGGGAATACGAAACAAGAGAGGACAATGACCACTACGACCAGAAATATGAGGACCGGTATGAATCCAGAGAAGAGGAGCATCCTCACCATCGGGCCAGAGACAGATTCAGAAATCTGCGTTTAGTATCTGTGGAGCCTGATTATGAAGAATATCCTGTAAAAGATCGCCGGACACACTGCGAAAAATGGGTTGAGCAGCAAAATGAGAAGCTTGCACGTGGAGAAATACAATCTTTTGAGGATCCCATCATGTACTGTCACAGCAACGAGCAGGAAAGGGGGTACGAATTGAGCGCTGGCAGCAATGGCTCAAAAAAGAGTCAGAAGCCTGTATATGTGGGGTCACTGGACAGGAACAGCTTCTACAGGAAGACGGCCCCAAGCTCCCTGCGAAAGTCACCGTTCGCCACCACCAGGAGACAAAAGCAAGGTAAACACAAGGATGTTGTCATGTGAGAGAAGGTGATCCACGTCCTTTATTTGCACAACATGTTGGGTACTTAAGCGGATGAGGTCATTTGTCTAACTTAAGTCTAATGCCTTTATGAAGCATATAAAGTAAACCTTAAGATGAAAATTTAGAGGGGATATTCTGAGACAGAAGTCGGATGAAGATTCCCAACTAAGAACAACAGAAGAGGTGAGATTTGACAGTCCTTGCAGTCACTCTCTTGTCATTGGTGACCTCCAGATGTGCACCACTAATCAATGCCGGGGGGCTTCAGAGTGCTGACTAGCCACGCTCACCATAGAGGCACTCAGAAAAGGTGTGTGTGAGAGAGAGAGAGTATCATCTATCTCAGTAGAAAGTGAGTTGTCAGGTATTTTGCAAGAACCTACAGAACAGGTTTGGTGGGTTCTCAGTTTTTTTCTGTCATTCTCTGCATCTGTGGGTTTCATCCTTACTGTCGTTCTCTGAATAACTCAGGCTGTGTGCGCTCATAACTAGTATGTTCGGTTATTGTATGACTGAATGGTCACTGTTTTATTTTATTACCTTTAGTTTTCAGAAAAACTCCCTGAAAACTAGCTCTACAAAGCAAAGGATTGCAAATTGTATCCATTTTACACACGTGTTGCTAAATTTGCTTCTTTTAACCTAAAGTTACTGGGAATTGTTTGTCATTAGGCTGTGACTCTGAAGATTGTGACACATAAAGCTGTCAGCTGTCACAAACGTCTGCTGCCCTCGATATTCCTGTCCCAGACAGTTGGGACTGTGGGCATCCTTTAAGCGTGTTTACTTCAGTTTATTTAAACATTTCATCCTGTTAAAGACTTTTTCTTCTTGCAAAAGCCAAACATCATATTTGGTGTCTTTCCAGTCCTCAACATCCATCCTGTACTATTCAAGTTTTCAGTAAATGTATTAAAAATACAAAAAGAAGCACCTTTAAGCTACTACTTTGTTGGTATTTTAATTCAGCTTTTAGTCTTCAGTTCACACCTGCCACCAATTATGTACAATCTGATGCTCCAAGAGCTCAACTGCAACACTGATGGCGCTCCAACAAGGACTTAATATGTCCAAGATGTGAAAATAGTTTCCTTTTTTCCTCTATGTTTCTGGGTTATACACTAGGATTGAAAGACATAAGCATTTTTCTTCCAAAGAAAACATCTCAGTTTGTCTAAAATGTCCTTGTTGAGAGAAGATGCTGTGGTCTGATAAAACCAAACCTGAGTAAAGTGAAAAAATCTGCCAATGCAACGAGCACTTTTTCATCAATACTGAGCATGGTTGTATCTTCATCTGTAAAACAAACTCCTATGTCTTGCAGAAAAGTTATTAGCTAGTTTTGTCTCATTTCAAGTGTACTAAGATATTTTTTTTCCTCACGAATACAGATGAAGATATAAACACGCTCAAATATAGAACAGTCAGTTTTGACCGAAGATTTTTATTGTTTGTGCTAAAAAGATGAGAATGAAGATGGATTTTATGTTAGTGCATCACAGTGGGTTTAAGCTTTTCTGCAGCTCAGTAAAAACAGAAAAACAATGTTTGACATTCAAGTTGGGATTAAATGCTTTTTTGGTAATGATAAACTACACAAATTGGACTTACTCCAAACAGAATAAGACTGAAATGTTAGAAAACATTTCTCCTTTTCATGGATTTGGGTAAAGAAATCGTGACCAAACCATCGGAGGAAAGCGTTGCAATGTGGGATTGTTTCATGATGACTTGAACAAAGACAAAGGAGCACTTCCTTAGATCATATTGTTGTGTCTGAGATGAAGCAGGTGGCGCCCCATGACCCCCTCCCCCAGTTACCTAGAAGCCCTCTCAAGCTACACACACACACACACACACACACACACACACGCACACACACACACACACACACTTTTTCAGGAGTCTAAGTACTAATCCATAGCGTCAGCATGGTGAGTGGATGGTGGGGGTCTGTCTGGTGCCTGGCGGTGTCCAGCACTGACCCGACTCCCTCTCTGCAGAACCTGAAACTCTGTGTGTGTGTGTGTGTGTGTGTGTGTGTGTGTGTGTGTGTGTATGCGTGCACTAGTTAGGCCTTGGGAGGCTTAATTCAAGAGCTGACGGCATCTTTCAGATCACACAGAGACGTGCGTGCGTGTGTGTATGTGCGCGCGCTTGCCTGTGCTGTGTCTTGTCATCCGTTAATCTTGTTAAACTGTTGCAGCTCAGTCAGGGGTTTGCTCTTAAATTGTAGAGCAAATAACAGCAGACCATCCTGTTGCAGGACCTAGACATTGAAGTGATGTCGGAGGTTTTTTATCTTTTACCCTGTATGTTTTCCCTGTTGAATCTTGCTCTCTTGTCCTGATCAGTTTAGTCTAATTAATGTTACAAATTTCAATGCATGTGCTGCTTTTGTAGGTTTTAAAAAACATATTTACACAGTTGCTTAAAAAATGTGCAAGCGTTTTTCATAAAGGTCAATGCAATATTTTGTAATTGCACAAGTGAACTGTTCCTCTCCAAACCTGATGACAGTTAATAATTTTCCTCCTGTTAGTTATGTGGTTCGAACATTATGTCTCCTCCATTCATTTTAAAATAATTGTTGAATTTGTTTTAATCTAATACAGCAAGAATGTTATTGGTTGACTTTTTGTGCATTGGCAGAGTTTGAGGCACCTTTGTGTGATTAATGTGTCGTCATTGGTCCGTGATCCAGCAGCTAGTGCTGTGTTGTCTAATCCCTGGTTAGTTGCTGCCATTGGTGGGCAGCAGTCAGGGTGAGGTGGTGTTGGTGAGCTAAGACAGGAAATCTTCGGATAAAATCTCAAATCGTCTGACAACGTTGCTTTCAAGATGCCTTATCTCACTGACGACTGGCAGAAAGTAATTTACTTTACTTACGTCTGGATGAGTCACACATGATTTCATTTATTCTGTTCCATTTTAATTGTGAGCTTTACTGCAAGTCTATTAAATTATAAATAATAATGCATATTTAGATTTTTGGGGGTTTTATCAGAAGAGACAAGATTTAAATATTTTTGGAAAAGTGAAGTTTTCTGCATGGAAAGTTTGCAGGTTTTCATTTAACATGTCCAAAGACATTAATGTCAGGTAAACTCGACCCTCTAAGCTGTCGGAGAACCAGCCATATTAGCCTGGTTTGTCAAACAGAAAAGGTCAAAGGTTCGCCGCTTCTGAGTAAATTAAAATAATATTTAATTAGTTATGATCAAATCCATTTGTTATAAACATTAAGGCATGTTCCTATTTTTGATCATTTTTCCTGTTATAATCTCAAGCAAGCACCATATGAACCTATTGTTGGCTACGTTTATTTCCAATATATTTGAATGCAAACTGTCGTTTTAATGTTCCCTTCGTCCTTTATTATGTGACTGGAACCAGCATGCAACAATCCTGATGTTATGTGTAATTTATTAAGGTTACACAGGAAAACATTCAGCACAGAAAGCTTGTGAACTTGTCCTTTAGTGACTAGTTTTATGTAGACAAGGTCATGTTCACACAGTTAGTTAATTTAGGTCAGTTCTACTGAGAAGCAAGTTATATGATGTTAGCAAATCAACCCGGTGTCAAAATTCACATGATTGTTTTCTCATTCACATTATTTATTGTCACTAAACAGGAACGTTGTTGTAGTGATACTGGAAGCGAAGCTTTCTTGCGCTGTTTGAAATTTCTCCTGGACTAACATATTTACACAAACATTTATTATGAAAACAATAGAATTTGATCCAACGACTTTTGTATAAGACAATTTGTTTTGATTTTGATACATAACGATTGGAAGAAGCGGCCACTAAATGAAATGGTTTTATCAGAGAGAACATTGTATTAATTTGTGACACTGTTTGTTTTCTGCTAAGTAACTAGCCTGCAGTCCGCTGCTTGTTGCTCTTAGTGACTTTGCAACAAAATTACCTCATTAACCAAGAGAAAGAGTTGGTGCTATTTTTTCTTAACTTCCTAGTTGTTCTGCGTTTCTACTGTACTAATTGAGATATACATATTTATTATTATTTCATCCAATTATTTGACTTGCTTTCAAGAGTTGCTATTTTTTTAATGTTCTGTTTCTTCCCGCACATTTAAAATAAAAGGAATTCTGATTGTGAAGTGCAGCAACATGCTGGGGAGGGGCAGTGCTGGGTTAATATAACATTTTTATAAGCTGTACTTTTTACTGACCAGAGTATGTGTCACATTTAGAGTGGGACATTTAATTCAACTGTAGCTTTTTTTTAATTAGTTGCATTTGGATATGAAAACATTAGCTGTTAATCTGATTTTCAGTGATATGCAATTGATATTCTTGTGTTTTCTTTAGCAAGGTAGTTAGTATATGCTTGTATTTAGCAGTAAAACATTTGTTTGACAGAAAAACTGATTGTGATTTGAAAATCAATCAGGAGAGGAGGAAACTGACAGCGAAAGATTTGATAAAAGCTCATAAAGCCTGAAGGGATCCACCTGTCTCTACCTGTCCAGTAACCAGGAACTGATCAAATCTGACATGTTTAGTCAGCTCCAGTTGTTCTTACACAGCTTGTACTGCAGATATTTTTCCCACAAGTAAAATCTGAAACTGAGAACATGCTAAGCTGTTTCTGTAAACGTGCACCACTTCAGGTCTTCTGGAGTAAATAAGCAAAAACAAAGTTTTGTGATTGATTCCCAGTCTCCCATTTTTGGAAAACTTGTATGTGCTAATAGAGTATTAGCTGATTTCTGTTTCTCTTTAAGAACAATAATTAATATAATTCTGGATAATCTTATTAAAATAAGCAGTTTCACTAAATATTTCCATTTTACACCTAAAAGAAACTAAGAAAGTAATGTATGAAATGATCAAAACTGCAAAAGTACAAAATGATAACAAAAAACTTCATTAAAAGTCTGGTTATTTGTTGTAGAAAATGAAAAGAAAAGTCTTTTTCCTTCAGTCACAACTTGCACACTAAAGAGTGTTGCTGTTGGTGCAATCTACTCATGAATGGAGAGTGCTGGGATAAGAAAAAGAATGGAAATTTATAAAACCCTTAAGTGACTTGTGCTCAGATGCATAAAAACTGTGAAACTGTGTCCACTGTGTTGTACTAGGTTGCAGTCCTGAGTCACTTGTGGGGCCTAAAAGATTAAAGATTCTCCTTCTTGTCTTTATTTACAAGACATTACAGCTTTCTTGGTGTTGGGAGCCCCAACTTTAAGCTCCCTCTGTAAAAATGCAAAACTGATGGTCTCTTGAAGTAATTGCATATTGTTCGTCGTCAAATAATGCAAACCTGTAAGTTTCAAAGAAGTAAGCGATCCCAACCTTTTAAACGCTGCTTGGATCAAGTGTTGCAGCATTTGAATAATTCAGGGTGGTAATTAAATCGCAGCGTCCTCCACTTGAGAAAATCTCATCTTAAACGCCCCCTGGGTAATGTAAAAGCCCTGCTTTTGTAGAGTTTGGCTTCAACACTTTGGTTATAGCGCCTTGCAAAATTGAATTTTAGTTGGAGGAAACTGAATAAAATGAGACAGAATACAAATGCATTCCACACTTTTAAGATTTTTATTTGCAAAAAACTACAAACTCTCCTCGCATTTCAGAATTTTGTGCAACTTTTTGTTGGTTTGTCACAAAAAAACTTGGAAGTTTGTTGTAGCTGGACAAGAGTTTGAAAAGAACTATTTTGTTGGAGGAAGCTGAGTAAAATGAGGTTGAATACAAATGCATGCCACACTTTTAAGATTTTTATTTGCAAAAAAACCAAAACCTACAAATTATGCTCGCATTTGTCAATTTAGTCCTGCTTTGTGTCATAAAAAGTTGACAGTTTGTAGTTTGTAAAAAACTTTGAAAACTATAAATTCTACTCACAATTCACAATTTAATGGTGATTTGTGTTTGTTTATCACAAAAACCTGAATACAGCATGTTTACATCCAGAGCTCTGGGGAAAACGTTAAACTAATGCCTGGGAAGTTTCGCATTGGAGCAAGAATGTGACCCTTTGACATCTGACCCTAAAAGAGATAAACAGGACGGTTTGCCACGAAATAAACTTTCCTGTTAGGAGACCTGCCTCCTAAAACGGTCAGTGATTCAGTCTGAACAATAGCAAGAGGATTTATTTAAGTAGATTCTCTTTATTTTACTGAGATGATTGGAATTTATTGCTCCAATGTTGGTGTCATTGCTCCAATCCAATGACACAAACATCTAGAAACACATTCATAAATCCTCCACTGATTTATTTATTTTTTTATTGTCAGTCAGTCAGTCTGTCAGTCTTGTGGATAATTTGGAGCGCATCATGTTTTGGTTGCATGCCGCAGCTTGCAGGTTCTTATGCAAACCAGTTTGGAGGTGTCGGCAGCATGTTTGGGCTCATTTTCCAAGTTTCCCAGCAGGATCTTTTGGGAAAAGCCACTCCCATCCCCTCCCTCCCCCAAACCCTGATACGAAGAGGGCCCCCGCTTCCCCGCCTGTTGCCGTGGAAACGGTGTGCACACTGCGGCGAACTTTGGAGCAGAACACACAGGCGCTTATTGTCTCGTGACCTTAGAGAGTCGCATGTGGGCCAAACGTTTGATTCTGTATCAGGTTGACTGCAGAGAAGCATGAAACTTTAGCGATAGTGTTAGCATTACATGACAGAAATGAATTTACTTGGATTGGTTCAGCTTTAAAAGTGATAAAAATATATGTTTAGGTGTATTTTTAGCAGGAAACTTTAGGGAAGAGGGAATAAGTTTAATAACTTTTTTCCTAATTGTGATGGAGTTCAGTCTGCCAGGTGATGGCAGCTTGTGAAACACGGAACGGCTCGATCCGAGGACTGGACTGGACTGCATCGGACTCCATCAAATCTTTCTCAATAAGGTCCAGAAAACGTTCTGAGATCTTTTATTTATCGATTCCTAAGAAAGTGAGTTTTACAAAACATATAGCCACAATATTATATTGCTAATTTCAATACTTGAAAGGAAAAGATAAGTCGACTTGTTCAATAAGATAAATTAAACATTTACTCTAATTCTATTTCCCAGAGAGAGATTACAACGTTCGGGATGAAAAATGAAATGATGCAAAAGTAAATAAGTGAATTATAAGAAATAAAAATTAAACTGAAACAATAATATTAGTGATAAAATATATCCAGCGGAGTATAAGAATGGTTTTTTTTATCAAGGTTGGTCACTAAAAATAAAATCAGTTCTTCTGAGGTTCATATAATGTAACCAAGGTTATAAACAGTTTAATGCAATAAAAATCTTGTCTGCAATTGGTTTCATTTAGAGTAATAAATGTAAAAGGAGGCTAAGAACAAATGCAAGCAAATCTTTAAAGATTGTACCCACCTTTAACAATTATATGCCACTTTGTGTTGGTAGATAGACTGATGTTTTTCTTTAAACTACTGAATAATTCTGTTTTAAAACATGTTAAATAGTTTTGTGGACTGTTGAAAGCTGCTTCTGGTTCCTGTTTGTTTCGTTTTCACACTTTGATCAGTCAAGTTGAATAAAACAAACAAAACGATGGATCCTGCTGCTGAGGTCCGGATCCGGGTTTTAGTGTCGTCCTCCCTGGTGTGTTTGTGTGTATTGATGGAGGGATCCCATCCATTCTCGTGGTAAGTGGACCTGTGGAGTTTTTGCAGCTCTGGGGCTGAACTTTAAATCCGATCACAGAACAGGTGATGGTGTTGACTTTAGAGCAGCAGGTGGGTGAAAATTCACTTTTCTCTCTCTGAGAAACAAGAAACGGTGAAGGTAGTTTAATATCAGACATTTCTCAACCAAAATGATTTAACATTTACCTTAAATCCCAGTGAGCATTATAAGTTCCTGCTGATAACCAGAGTTTAGTTTCTGATAAACCCTTGATGACTGGAGCTGATCCTCCAGGTGTGACCGTCAGGTGAGTCACGCTGTGTGTCAGAGGAGCCGGTGTGTTTTGTTTTTTCTGTCCTGCGTCACTTTATGGTGCTTGAGATACTTTGCCCTTCCTTCTGTGACTGTTCTAGAAAACATTTTGGTTTTGTAAGAGGAAATGTTTGATTGGAGAATCGTAGCAACCAAAGGAACCAGACAGGCTGGATCAAAACTGAAAGTTTTGATGTAAAACTGAGTTGCTTCCGGTTTTACTCGTCAAATATGATTAAATAAATTGGATGTGCAGTTTTTATCTGACCTTTTGAACTCTGTGCTGTTTGAAAATGGTGAAAGATGTTGGTTGAGTGTGTAAACAAATGATTAAGACTCACAGGGTTTGACAAACTTTTAAGGTGATTTATTAGAAATTTAAGATCTGCAGTTTATTTCCCGACTTTTACAGTGACAACACTTATTATTAGATTCAAAAATGCCAAAATTAAAATGATTTTTTTCATACTTTTTTTGTTTTTACATTACTGAAAAATTAGGAAATATTTAAAGATCTAACATGTTTTCATCCATGTAATCTGGCTGGAGTCTAAAATATAAGTTATGTTTAGTTTATTATCCATTTCTACTGTTTATCTCTTTGCATAGACATATATTTTAATTTTCTTTCCTTATTACATTTCTCACTTCTACATTTTTCATTGACTCAAAAAAAAAAGAAGAATAAAAAATAAAATATTTCACTTAGATTAGATCATATGTAACACATGAGGACTTAAGAACTACATCTATGGAAATGCATTTTGATGCATTTTGAAATCATAAATTTTAATAAATTTTATTAATCCGCTTTATCAGTTCATTAAACTCTCTCTCCATGTATATATATGTAAATTCAATTACTTTATTTGGATCCAATTATATAATATTTTATCATTAAATTTATAAATTATATTTATAGAATTTTTTACTCTTAAAATTTTTAAGTAACTCATGTATTTATTGTAAAAACCTTAACATATGTACCGATTTGTCTATTTTTATATATATTTGTGCTTTATATACATCCAGATCTGCTCTGTATTTGATTTTCTTACATGTAAAGCAAAAAAAAAAAAAAAGGCATCCATGACAAACTTCCTTTTTGTGATGGTAGAGAAAGCTCATAAACCATTGCTTCAGTTTCATGCTGTATCAAGTACAGTTTGTTCTGTATTTGTTGCCGTTTTGAGTGTTTACTGTTCAGGATTCAGCCAGCGATAACCGGGAAATCACAGGGAGTGTGGTTACAAAATGTCATCTGATTGCTCATTATACCGACTGGTTCACTGAAACGGTCAAAAAGTTAATTTACCGATTTATTTTACTGCTAAAAGAAACAAAAATTAACTAGGAAGTACAGAATTTGCTGCAGAAATGTGTTAAAATTGAATATAAACATGTGCTGTTGAATCAGCACATTGTGTGTGGGTTTATATTTACTGAGATGCAACAAAGAGATTCTGG
Organism: Poeciliopsis turneri; assembly: GCA_922788865.1. NCBI lineage: Eukaryota > Metazoa > Chordata > Actinopteri > Cyprinodontiformes > Poeciliidae > Poeciliopsis > Poeciliopsis turneri. The sequence goes on along the minus strand of CAKLNU010000980.1, from coordinate 64,462 downwards.
TAAACCGGGTCAGAGCGAGCCTTCCCAGGTTGGTTCTGATGGAAACTGTTGCTTATTTAGAAGATTGTGAATCGGAGCGTGTGATTCGTTCTACATCAAACGTGGGAACGAGGCGATTGATTCCAATTAGATACCGAGTCCATTGTTTTTCCGTTCCCTCCGCATTGTGTTGCAGGGTGACTTCTAAAAAACTGAAAAGCAGAAAAGAAAAAGAAACCCAATTAGTGAACCGGTTTCTGACCGGCGGAGGAAATGCACGAGTGCTGGCCGACGGGGCTGAAGCCATGAGAAAATCTCATTTGAGTTGAGCTTCTGCCAAGTCACGGGATCAGGGAGAGGATCAGAAACCTCCTGCATTGTTTTGGTGATAATTTGTGCCTTTGTGTGTTAAAACGTCCAACAATTAGTTGAAAAAGGTTGAATTTTTGCTACTGTGACCTGCCAAGTTCTGGATACTTAAAGGGGAAGCGACGTTGTTGTTGGGGATGAGAAGACAGAGTTAACGTCGTTAGTCTCTGACAGCATTTGTTTGAAGGAGATGAGTGACGTCTCCTGGAGCCATGGCAACAGATAACTGCACATGCTCAGTCTGCACCGACCGGGACGTCCCGTGCCCAGAACCCGGGTCCTGTCTGGGTCAGGCCTCTGCTCCATTTAATGTCTCTACGCAGAGCTTTGCTCAGTTCAAACACAGATCTCTCAATACACAATTTTAAATGTTTCTGTGCAACTTTGAAGTAGAGATTACAGATTACAGATTGGATATAAACTGCAACATGTGGTTACTAAACTCTTGGGTTTTTATATATTGCCTTTTTTAAATAAAGATCTTGACCTTAATCTTCATTAAAAACTTGCAAATTGGACATTAAAAGGTCAAATAAGATTGTATAAAACAGTAACTTTTGCTGCAAATATACAATCTATAGAATAACTGAAGCATTTTTACTCTTAACCACTTAGATGTCATTAGTTTATGATTAAAACGAATCGATTAAGGGAGAATGTTTAATGTTTGAGACAGTTTTTCTCAAACTCTCTTCACATTGTTCAATGATGAATTAAACAGTTTAAACATAAAGGTTTAAACTGTTAAACTTTTTTCCTCTACTGATACCGATACCAATATTTGAGGTTTAGAATCCGATACACAAAAACAGGTTTAAAAAATAAACTGCAGCAAAAAAGTGGTTCAGAAAGTGCAATTAATTCTTCTAAATATAATGTGAAATAAATAATAAGGCATAGAATTAGACTGAGTAGATCTGCCCTTATGGACTGGGCACATTGTCACAGATACCAGAATGTTTTTAAATACTGGTACGGATATTGATTTTGGAACGGTGCATCTCTGGTTTCTGGAAGTTTCTTCCTTCCAGGATTTTAGTAGGAAGGCTCTTGGTGGAGAACAGTGGTTCTATCAGGATTTATCCTCAAACACTGAGAACTCGTTGCTTCTTCTTCAGATGTCAGGTTGGCAACTAATGTCTTTGATACGTTGTGGTTTCTGCTGCAGTGATTCAGAGTTTTGGATTTTCTCTGAATGCCTCTCTTTGAACAGTTTCTTTTTCATGGCTTTTTTTTTTTTTTTTTACATTTTACTCCCACCAGAATCTGTTTTTATGTTGGGAAAGTAACTCCCTGATCCAGATCTGACCTCATCCAGATGGATTGGACACAGTTATCAGTATGCATGAGCGGCACATGCTTACTGAAAAACGTTAAAGTTCGCTCTGTTCCTGAGAGCCTGCATGTCTGCGGTCGCTGTCACAGTCCATTGTGCCGCTCACAAAGAACCCGAGTCCACTTGGGTTTTGTCTCTATTCATGAAAGGCAGCGATGCGTGATCCAGGCCTTCCCCTCAGTCATGGGCCTCCTCACAGATGAGCGCCGCCGCCGACCAGATATCTGGACGGGGCGAGGAGTTTGGGGCGGAACCGGTGGGCGGAACCGGTGGGCGGGTCCGGGGTTGTTCGGTTTCAAACGGGTGGATACGTGGGCTGGGAAACCATTTCTCCTGCTGTTTCTGCAACAAGCTGATTGTTTTGTTCCGTTTTAATCTCAGATTTCAGCCAAGAGGTGAATTTTAAAGCGGTTTAATCTTGACTTTCCAGAGATGACGCTGCTGTCGTCGCAGCCCAAACCCCTGGACTCCGGCCCGGTCTCTGACGAAGCCCCCGCTGCCGGCACGGACCCCGAGGATCCTGGGCAGAGGATGCTGGAGAAGAGGTCAAAGGTCATCGAAGAGCTGCTGCAGACCGAGGAGGACTACGTCAACGACCTGCAAATGTGCATCGATGAGATCATTGTGCCGCTGCAGGAGAGGAAGGTAAAAACTCAACAGCATGGGAAATGTAACAACTATAATAACGTTATATATGACGGAGTATTAAGACTATGCTAAGAAAATTTTAATTTACAAAAAAATTTAATTGAGAATAGTCATAAAATACTATTAGAATAATGTCCATAAATAAAGAATAAAGGTCTAAAATTATGAGAATAGTAATAATGTTTCACGTATAAAGTTGATTAATCTAAAGTCTAAAAAAACAAGAAGAAAATCAAAATGATTTATAGTCGTAGTATCAGAATAAAGTCGTATTATTTTGACTTTATTCTCATAATTTTATTATTTTAATTTTGCCCTCATGCTCAATCATAGTTGCATGACCATTTTCTAAAAGTTTAATATTTCTAATATTTAGATTTTCATTGCAGATATGATGTGATTGTTTTGTTATATTCATCGGTGATATAAACCGTCCAGTAAATAACCTAACTTGCTATATTCTCCCCAGGTGGAAGTGGACTTTGAGGGACTCTTTGGGAACATCAACTCTGTGATTGATCTCTCTCAGCGGCTTTTAGATAGACTACAGGAATCAGAATCTGTAGGTAAGGACTATTAAAGTTTGTCTTTTCTAAATTCTGATTACAACTCAACACGTTTCCTGCTTCACAAGATGCAGGAGCCATTTAAAAAGTGTTTTTGAGTCCTGTTTAAACCAGTGGTAACACTGATTTTTTTTTTTTTTCGTTTAAACGAAACGCATTTCATGACATTTCTGCATCCTGTCCTGTCAGGAGTCGTGTTCCTAGATTTCAAAGCTGAGCTGGAGGATGTGTACAAGCTGTACTGCCAAAACCACGACGACGCCATCTCCCTGCTGGAGAGCTACGAGAAAAAAGAAAACATCCAGGGTCACGTGTTGGAGTGCCTGGAGAGGCTGAGGTGTGTGATGGAGTGGACACAGCGTCTTAAACATGGAGTTGATCACATTTTTTATTTCACCTTTGACTTTTGCATGGAAATTATGAAAAAACTTGCACTTCATTTGTACTAAAGAAACAAGTAGGAGTGGCCTCCCACTCCAACGCCTCGTCTTGTAGTCTTGATTCAATCTCAAACGTTTGATTTAAATCATCGGCACCAGGAATCATCCACCGACCTAAACCCCCTTTGAGCATTTCGCACTGCTGATTTTCACAAGAACAGCTTATTTCCATTTGCAAGTCTTATAAAAGTGGTTTTTACACTGAAAGAGAGACTGTATTGGCTGCTGCAGCTACCGATATGCAAAGCATTAGCATTTAACCCTTATCGGGAGAAAGCTGTTTGCTTTGCGGTGCCGTAGCTCTGCTAGCTGAAAAATCCCAACAGTTTCTGAAAGGGGAGACGTTGCGTTTTCCAGCCAATGTTGTGTTATTACGATAATTTCACCCCGGGTGTTGCAGGGAGCACGTTTTTCCACTCTTTTGAGTGAGGTGTGTCTTTAGAAAGAAATTGTAAAGCTTTCCGTGTTTTAGGTAACATGATAGTCGCTTCATGAAGTGTTTAGTTTCCTCACATTGGTGCTGCATATTGCGGATATTTTGCAGAAACTCAAAATGAAACAGTATAGTTTCCATGTTAGTGTTCATTCAAACAAACTTTTTTGACTTTTTTTTTTAAATGCATGTTTTCCCTAATATGTGGAGGTGAAGTTTCGTCATTGTTTTAGCTAAACAGCAAAGCTTGATGTCTTTATCACTGAGCCTTCTGAGTCTAAATATGGATTAGTCAGTGCAGTAAAACCTCATATTTCTATTTGCTCACTAATTAAATGGTACTAGTTTTAATTTGAGGATGACATCTTCTACATCTAACTTTTGTCAGCTGAAAAACCAGAACCAAACACAAAAGATGAATAGTTGGTCAGTTTCTCCATGTAAACCTACTTTCTAAGTCCAGCTAGAAAACCCAAAGGTTCTGACAGTTTATCACAGCAGAAGAACAGTCCGGTTCCGGTTAATATTTGGTTCATTTGAAGACGTCAGCGTGCTCAGACTCGGAGCGGTTAGTTTTTCTGGTGTCATTCACTTGGAGCAGCACCAGGAATGCGCCTGGCCTCGTTCCTGCCGTCCGGTTTCAGCGTCTGTGACTCAGCTTCTTCAGCAGACTTTTGGCTTTCAGTGAATTATTGTCGCGTTTGAAGACAAACACTCGATCCACGAACAGGAAGCTGCTGGAACAAAGAAGCTACGGCTCCGTAAACAGAAGGAAAATGACTGTCGTTCGTACCATGCTTATCTAGGCCAAAGTTGACGGTTTCACAATCATTTTGTACCTTTTAGTTACCTGCTTCATACGAACAATACTTTTTAAAATGTTTTTATAAGATTTGAAAAGGTCATGTTACCCACGCCCAATGTTTTTACTGCTTCTTTGGTCCAACTTTAAATGAGAAATCTGTAACTCCTAATCTCTCAGGTTTAGTCTTAATCTCTTGTTTAAGAAACGCTTTTGTCACATTTGTCAACATAAACACAAGCATCATACTTACACTTTAAACAGTTTTTTATGTTATCTTTCTACTTCTTTCCTTTCTACAGGGCGATATACCGCGAGCAGTAAGTCTACTTAATGAATGTCGGCATGATTTTCAGTCTGGGAGCCGTCCTGACTGCATGTCTGCTGCTCACTAACCCTCCTTTAAAAATGGCCTCTGTGTTTGTGCTCAAAGTGAAGATGAACCTTTAAAAACGGCTGTCCTGAATGGAGATCTGCTTCTTTGTGTCTGCATGCGTTTCCTGTGGTTGTGTTGGCATTTAATACGTCCCAGCTCCTGTTCTCCTGTTTTAAACAGGCAGCATGACATTGATTTTGGGAAACAATGCCACCTACAGGACAAAAGATGAACTGTATGTCAGTTGTGAAATTTAGAAATTTGTTCAACAAAAAACAATGTATGTTGATTTAATTCCTACGATGTCGTATTAGGAAAAAAAAATTCTTAAATTTCTGCCCTAAAATTCAAATATTTTGTAGGAAATGCAGAAATATTTCTTGGCTCCAGAAATCAAAATATTTGATAGAAAACTTTTGAGATTAATCGCAGAAATGTTTTGGATTGGAAGTTCCAAGTTCAAAAATTTTAATTTCTTTTGACTCTGATTCAGAAAAAGTTCTGAGATTAATCTAAGAATTTCTGAGGGGTTTTTTTTTCTAGTAAATTTCAGCTTTTCAAACTCAGAAATGTTCTGGGGAAAAAACCACGTGGAAATGTCTGAGACTAATCTCAACATTTGAGCTTTTGGCAGAAATGTAAGCCTCTTTCTTTCCTTTCTATCTGCAATGGCCCTAATGTGCCGTCATAAACTCCGTTACCTTTTTAAGTTAAAACTGTGTCCTGTAGGTTCCATTAAAGAAAATCGGTTTCTCCTGCTTTCCCTCAATGCCTCTCAATCTGAGCTTTGGTCATCATCAGAAACATGCCTGTGATGAAGCGTTTATCATTGGATCCTCCATATGATTCCTCCATCACTGCTCTCATGATGACTCTATGTGATCCTTGTGACTTTTGAAACCTTTTGAGTTTTACATATTTTATTTGCTTTGTACATAATAAATGTTTTCTGGCTCTTTTGCAGAGGTAAAACTAATTACATCAACCTGGGCTCGTTCTTGATCAAGCCGGTGCAGCGGGTGATGCGTTACCCGCTGCTGCTGTCGGAGCTGCAGGGCGCCACGCCGGAGAATCACCCGGACCGGCACAAGCTGACCCAGGCAGTGCAGGCCATCAAGCAGATCAACGTCAACATCAACGAGTACAAGCGCAGGAAGGATCTGGGTAAACATGATTAACTGCATTTTATTGGGTTCATATTCATTTCATAAAGTAGAAAAATGTTCTTCAGACTTTTGAAAAATATTTTGTGGATTCAAAACATAAAAAAGGCCTTGCATGTTTCCATAGTTAGAGGAAAAAAGGTAAAGCGTTCCCTAATTTTTGGGGTGAATTTTTTTTTTTTTTACTGTGAAATTACTCTAAAAGAAAAAAGTGTATTAATACTTTGTATTGTCTGAAAATCTTATTCAAATACAGTTTTCAGTTCAGTGTATTTATATAGCGCAAAATCACAACAAATGTCATCTCAAGACATTTTATTTAAAAAAAGTTGCTATCTAGGGCCGCAAAAAAATATTCAGAGTGCCACATTAGGCCCTCGGACCACATTTTGGACACACCTGATCTAAAGCATTTAGTTCTCGCTTTGTCTGTATGTTTAGCTCCATCCACCTTCCCATGTAACTCTCACCAGCTTCCCAATTCCACAGAAGAAGAGCATCCCACAGCATCATCCTGCCACTGCCATGTTTTACCATTTGGTTAATGTGTTCAAAAAGAAAGCAAGACTTTGCATCGTCTTCCTTTGACATAACGAGTGAATCTGAATCGATGTGGGACAAATAATCCAAATAACACAGATTAAAGTTTGTCTTTGTAGAATGAGAGATTATGACTGACAGCATCGAATATTCAATTTAAAAAATACTTTATTGATCCCAAAGGGAACTTAAATAACTTCATCCATGACCTTCCTCTCTGAAGTTCTCCCTCTGCTGTCCACAGTGGTGAAGTACAGGAAAGGAGACGAGGAATCCTTCATCGACAAGATCGCCAAGCTGAGCGTTCACTCCATCATTAAGAAGTCGAACCGCGTCAGCAGCCACATCAAGCACCTCACAGGAATCTCTCTTCAGGTTCGTTGCTGGTTCTGCTCTGACTCAAGTGTTCCCAAGGCCTGAATAACGTTTATTTTTTAATTCTCCAGATTAAGAGTGAAGCGTTTGATGATGCAGAGAAGAAGTTCAGGCTGCAGGAGAGGCTCATCAAGTCTTTCATCAGAGACGTTTCCATGTACCTGCAGCACATCAGGGTACGAGGAAAAACCCCCACGAGTTGTTTATGTTTACGTTTTACCGCGAGTGTGACCTCTGGATGAATTTCCGTGTAGGAATCGGCGTCTGTGAATGTCCTGGCTGCCATCAGTTTTGTTGACATCTACACAGAGCGCAGCGTTCTGGATCCGGAGCGTTTCCAGAGAGCTCACCGCTGCATCAGCGACAAGCAGTTCACCCAGTTTGTGAGTAACGACCTTTTAGCCTCACACTGCAGCCTGAAGTGACCCAAATCAGATTTTCTTTGTGAAATCTGATGTTCAAAATATAAGCGACCTGTATGTGATCTCCACACGACCTGAAAGTGTCCCACATGCACATAACGAAAGTGTAGTTTGGAAACAAAGTAAGAAGTTATGGAGTACGAAATAAGTGGAAGACACTTACCGTATTTTCCGGACTATAAGGCGCACTTAAAACTCTTGAGTTTTATCACAAAAATTTAAATTAAAATAAAATGACAGTGCTCCTTGTAATCCAGTGCAGAAAATGTGGTTTATAAGATACAAAATAGAGATGATGTTCTAAGATTTAGAGGAATTACCAGGATGGAGAATATAACTATAGATAGAATAAGAACTGGTAATAGTTTTTGAAAGGCACTCTTCTTAAGATGGGAAAACTTTTTACTGGTTTGTGTAATTAGTGTAATGCTAAAGAAACAATGCAACATGTTTTTATTAGCTGTAGGAAATATGTGACTCAAAGACAGGAAAAGGTTTTAATAAGGAATTGAAATTTGAGAATGTGCTTGCTCAGTTAAATAGTCATAAAGGAAAGTATTTTTTTTAAATACTGATGTCATTTGGGGAATTTGAAAGATAAATAATAAAATCCAAGAGATGGCAGCAGTGGAAAACTACCAGATGCAAGTTGGTGCTAAAATCTAAGGAAGATGTTTTGCCAATTGCCATGAATAAGAAGAAGTGCTTAGTTTATCTATTGCATGAAGGTGCAAGAAGAGGATATCAGGCAATTTCTGATTTTTATAAAACAGATTTTTAAGTGACCGAATCCATTTTCTGTCCTGAGCAGAAGGAGCGCACCGAGGCGCTGGTCATCAAGCCTCTCTCCCAGCTGCTCGTCATGTTCGCCGGGCCGCACAAACTCATCCAGAAACGCTTCGACAAGCTGCTGGACTACGACAACTGCAAGGAGCGCGCGGACCGGCTGAAGGACCGCCGCGTGCGCGACGAGCTGCAGGTGGCCCGCAACAACTACGAGGCGCTGAACGCGCAGCTTCTGGACGAGCTGCGCAAGTTCAACGGCGTGGCAGAGGAGCTGTTCAAAGACTGCGTGGGCGCCTTCGCGCAGGCGCAGAGGGACTTCATGAAGCTGACGCTAGGAGAGCTGAGGCCGCTGTTGCAGGTCAGGCACTGGTTCTACTGGTTAGGCTGATCAGCATTACAAAGTTCATTTCTTTAGTGCAAATATCTTAGTACACTTGAAATAAGACAAAACTAACTTACAAGTAACTTTTCAGCTTGTTTTAAGTCAGTAATTCCTTAATATTGATGAAAAAGTTCTAGTTATGGGGAAATTTCTTGTTAGGGGGCTAGGGGCCATTTGTGGCCCTTGAAATTATTTAGTTCAGCCCCTGACCTCAAGTCAAGAATGGTAAACATTTGGCCAACAAAACAGAAAACAATTGGTGAGAAAAAATTGTGATTTTTGTTTTTTTCTTCTTATAAAGCAACAGTTCAAATAAATTTTTATGTTCTGGAAGTTTAGTGGACTTTAGGTTTTTAAGATTTTTCCTCAAAATTGTGAAACAAAAACTCAGATTTTGATTCTTCAGTGCTTCATTTGTTATAAAACCGACTCTGTTATACTTTTTGTTGTCCCACCAGTTTTCTAATAAATTCGGCGCAGAGGGAAACCTGATCACGCAGTTTCAGGAGGAGTACCACCAGGTCCTCAAACTGCTGCAGAGCTTCAGCTTCTGCCCAGAGAACCTGCCGCAGCCGACCGGCACCATGAAGAGGCCATTTGAGAAGAAAACGCTGGAGAAGCAAAGCAGCAAGAAACAATCTCAAGGACCTGTGAGTTTACCCGACTTGTCTTGTTCTTAATGAAAAACGCATCAGTACTCTGACCGCTAACGTTAAATGTCTTCCAGCCCAACCACGCCGTCCAGACGGACGAGCATCGCTCGGCTCTCCTGGCCGGCTACGCGCCTGAGAAACTTTACCAGGCGGAGAGGAACTTCAACGCCGCTCAGGATCTGGACATCTCCATTCAGGAGGGAGACCTGGTCGGTGTGATAAAGCAGCAGGACCCGATGGGCAGCAACAACCGCTGGATGATTGACAACGGAGGTAAATTATTATATAAGCAGCTCAAAATGAGGGGAACCTTTATGCAAATTTCACATTTTGAATGTTTTTATATTTCCGTTAGGATCTCAACTGCTTCTAAAAAAAAAGACCAGTTTTTTTTATTTTTATTTAACAATAATTTAATATTTTAAAAACCTCTTGAATATTAAGTCACACTCCGTTACTTGGCAACCCAAACGGAGCCCAGCCCGTAACCTGGCAACGCAAACGGAACCCACCTCGTAACCTAGCAACGTGAGCTGAGTTCCAGCTGATTTGTCTGCTAGTTTTACACGCTTTTTATTTTATTATTTTATTTTATTTGTGTCACAATGGCTGCTGGAAAAGACGGAAGTGTTTTATTATTGACTTAACATTCAGAAACCGTTTGCTGCCTTATGGTTGGTTCTTCTGATTTTTCATTTGTAGCCACATCCAGATCATAAACGCCCTGTTGTTTTTCTTTTTGTGTTGCAGTCTCCCAGGGTTTTGTCTACAGCTCCTTCCTCAAGCCGTACAACCCGCGCCGGAGCCACTCGGACGTTTCCATCGAGAGCCAGTCATCCAACGAGTCCGGCTACGGCGGCTCCTCCCCCGTTTTCTCCCGCCAGAACAGCAACAGCACTTTAACCTTCAACCAGGACGCCGCCACCGTCAGCTACTCCACGGCGCCGCAGAGCCACCCGTCGCCGCAGCCGTCGCTGGACTCCGCCTCGTCCCGCCGCGGCCAGGCGACCGCCAACCCCGACGCCGTCGCCCAGAACTCCTCGTCCCGAAGTCACGCGAGCCGCAGAGACCCAATCGCACAGCAGGAGCGGCGGCGCTCACAGAGACTCGTATGAGAGCAGGAACAGAGACACGTCGGATTACTCAGAGACGGACTCGTCGTCCTCTCAGATGAACAGCGGCAGGTCCAAACGACACGCAGACAGGAGCCACAGCTCACAGCAGTGGAGGGACGGGGACGGAACCAGGAAGTCCGCTTACAGTCTGGACGAGTACGCTGAGCCGGAACCAGAACAAGAAAGTGAACCGGACAGTCATCAGGTACTGGAATCTATCTGGATTTCTCTCCTCATTAGGAGTTTTGTAATATTACAAAACTGCGTCTGTTTGCAAATCTCAACACAGATTCTTCATATTTTAACTTTGACTAGGCCATTACAACACATGAAAGGTCTCCAACTCTTTTCCTTTACAACTGCAACTTTCAGATTTGTCATTCATCTTTGATGTTTTCAGAAAAAAATAGATAAAATCTCATAAATGCCACTTTAGTCCAGTCAATTTCATAAAATCCTCATTAAAATATGTTGAAATTTATGTTTGTAATGTGACAAAAACTGTTTAAAAATACCCATGGAAGAAATTACGCCTCAGAAATTTCTAACATTAATAAATCTGCTGATAGTTGATGTAACAGAAAATTAAAATGACCTTTTGTTTTGTTTTTCAGATTTACTTCGCGCTGTACTCCTTCAACGCCCGCTGCGCTAACGAGATGAGCATCTCCGCTAACGAGCGGCTGCGCATCCTGGAGTTCCAGGACCTGAACGGAAACGGCGAGTGGTGGCTGGGCGAAGCCGACGGAGGAAGACGAGGATACGTGCCTTCCAACTACATCCGCAAGTCCGAGTACACATGAGCGAACGCGCTCGTCCCTCGCCAAGGACACGGCGACCTTGAGAACTTCCAGAGCGAAAACGGAACAAAACGAGCATTTTGCTGTAACTTATTCTGAAACTGTTTTCATGGGGTTTGATGTGGAGAACTATTGCTGCAAACTCACACTCCTGGCATCTTTATTCGCCTGTATTTATATACTTTTTCTTTTTTTTTTAAAAAGATTTTTTTTTACGAACTAGAAGGGGCACTTTGCACTGCAAAACCACAAAACTTTACCAAGTAATTTTGGTTTAGATTCTAGCTTCAATATCTCAGCACATTTGAAATAAGAGAAACATTAAGTTTTTTTTTAAAGTAAGGAATTCCTTAATATTAATGAAAATGTATTTGTTCCATTGGCAGAGAAATAAAATTATATGCTATTAGTGAAATAATCTGACAATGGAACAAGCAAGGAATTATTCACTTAAAACAAGCCTTTATATCTTCCTAAAAAGTTCAGTTTTTCTTATTTCAAGATATTTGCAGTAGAAACTAACCAAGAATACTTGGTAAGATTTCGTTTTTTTGCAGAGTGACCTTCAATTTCCAGATAAAAACGTCTGAATTTCCACATTCTCTGACCCCCAGGACGGTCGATGTTGACGTTAAACACCGGCGGACTGAAATGGGAATGTTTTGGGGTTTTTTTGGCGCCTCTGTTACAGAGCAGAACCATAAGACGATGACCTTTTTTTGACCTCTTGTTTGGGGTTTCTGCAGAACAATAAACAGCTTGGAGTGTTGTGTGGTGTATAAAAAAACCCTGTAAAACCGAAGAGTTTGCAAACTGGTTTTGAACTCAGCTGCATCTTCCTGTAAGGAATGTCGCGGTCTGATTAACGTGTATATTTTGGGCCAAATAAAGCTGTATATAGAGACTTATTGGTTTGGTGCCCAAAGTAAAATGTTTGAGTAAAATTCTCCTCAGATGAACAAGCTTGTGTCCTGATTTTGACTAACATTGTTGGGTAGATTTGGGGAAAATTGATTTTTATTTACGGAACCCAAACATCACAAATGACCAGATCGGGTTATTATTCAGGGATTTTTATTAGATTTTATCTAATAAAATGAGATTCTGTGTTCATGCACTTTGGAAAAGTCTTAAATTTGATTTCAGTGCACTGCAAAAACATAAATCCTAAAGTATTTCCTTTCCTTGTCCCCTTCCATTCTTCTTCTCTTTTCTTCCAACTTGCCTAAAATTTTCTTGTCCTTGATTTTTTTCTTCTTTCCATCTGTCCTTTTCCCATCTATCATTCCCTGAGGTGGTGCAGGTATGTGAGGGCATGAATGCATTTGCTGGATTGCCAAATTAACTTGAGTTGTTTAAATTGAGTTAAAAAAGAAAAAAGTTACTCCGTTTGCGATGAAAAACCTTTATTGGGACATCAATAAAAGCAAGCGTTTACTCTCAGCCCAGCTTTGAGTTACAGAAAACATCGTTACAAACTCACAAAGCTGAACCTGCCAGACAAAAATGTGACGTTTATTTCAGGAGGTTTGTTCTTCTCTTACATGATCAAACTTAATGTCAGCGTTTCTGTGCAGCATTTGTTGCTCACTAAACATACAATATTATTTCTTTTCCATCTTAACTAAAGCAAAACTTTAAATCCCTTTTGTTCGACACATACTTTAATCCCTTAGCAAACATAAATCCAGCCCTGCTTCAACATACTTAATCTCCTTTTTTAAAAATAATCCCGCATTATTAATCTTATAAACACTTAGAGTAAAATCTATGCATTTTCTAGAGCTTTACTGGAGACGTTTGTTTTCACCGTGCTCTGCATGGCAGCTGCTGAGGAAGACGAGGACGATTTCTTCTCCATGGATTTGAACGAAGTCGTGACGGTGGAAGACTTTTTCTGGACCGTCTTCTTCCTTGTGACGTGAAGGACCTCCATGGCGTCCATGTTGACGCCTTTCTGGATCTCCTCGCTCGTCTCCAGCTGCTCTGCGGCCTCTTGCTGCTGCTGCAGCTGCAGCTGCTGCTGCTCCATCTGCTGCTGGTGGTGCAGCTGAAAGGTGGAAGCGGAGAGAAGGTTAAATGAAGCATTTGTTGTCTTTTTGCTTTTATCTTCAGCAGCGTTTCTCACCATCATCATATGCTGGTACTTTGAAATCGCCTCATCAGTGGTAACTCCCTCAGCGAGGCCCAGTTCTGCAGCCCGGCGGGCGAGTTCAGCCTTATGGGAGCCAGGAGGGGTCCAACCCACTCCTCTGATCCAATTCAGGTCAGACTTGTAGTTCACCTGGTGAAAAACAAAATGAAAAGCCACAATCTTTAATAGACACCTACCAATGTCTGCCTACAGTGGAAAGTATTTCCACCCCTACAAACTTTATTTCATTTGCTAAAATCAGAAAAGTTCAAATTATTTCTCATGAATGTTCACTCAGCATCTCAGCTGGACAGAAAAAAATAGAAATGTAGAATTTTTTACAAATTTACTGGAAAAGAAAAACTGGAACATCAAACGGTCAATTTGAAGAAAGTACTTTGGAAGTCGTGAAAATAATCCAGTAAGTTTAGGAAAGTACCTGGTGATTCCCAGATAAGTTTAGGAAAAGTATTCTGTCTGCTTTAGGAAAGTATCTAATAATCTTCAAGAAAGTATTCGGTAAGTTTCATTAATCCTTTTTTGATTAATTTCTTAATAAACTCTCTTGAGTTTCAGGTAAGTTTCAAAAAAACTCGGCAAGTTTCTGGAAAAATTCCTTTTAAAATTTATGTAAAAACAGGGCAAGTTTCTGGATTTAAATACCCAATAAATGTTAGGCAGGTACCCGGTAAGTTTTGAGAAAGTTTCAGAAAAACCAACTCTTAAGTTTTGAACCAGAGCAGTCTTTGTTATGAAACTTTCAGATCCGGTTTTAAACTCTGAGAAGTTTTAAACTCCGGCATCTCACATCGCTCTGCAGCTTGTAGGCCTGCTTGGCGTGCTTGACGGTGAGCTGCTCGGGGTCGCAGGTGTAGTCGTGGAGTTTGCGGCGGTAGGTGACGTCGCTGGCCTGGGCCTGACTCTTCTTAGCCAGCAGGAACTCGGGCTGGTCCGCTCGGATGTTGTAGCGGCCGCGCTCCTCCTTGGACTGACGCTGGTACTCCAGGTTGCTCTGGAGCTTGCTGGCAGCCAGGGAGTGGACCATCTTTGGGTCGTCCTCCACGCAGCGCAGCCCCACCTGCTGGCCCTTCTGCTTCAGGTGGGACTCCTTGTACTGGAACTGTGAACAAAAATTAATTCAATTTAAATTAGACGCCAAGATATTCTACTGTAATCTTTGATCTTTGACTCTACATTTAGTAGACATATTGCATAAAAAACTGCATGCTGACAATGGCTACCATTGGTTTTAGATGTTAAGCTAGCAAAATAATGCGCTGAATGTTTTGTGTGTGTTACATAAAAGAAAAACGGACGCAGTGCTTTGCTACTAACTGTGAACACTAAAACTACTACATAACAAGGTCAGTAAGAAGTTTGAATTGGAAAAAAAAAAAAATAGGGAGAGGGAGGGCAGTAGGTCAGCTATGCTAGCTTGACTTTGACAACCTTAACATGTAGGTGTGCTTTGGAATTTGATCGTCAGCAGAGCAGGTGTTCACATCAGCTGTGTTAGCTCAGCTAATAGCAGGCGATCACTTATTAATAACCACAAAAACATGAAACTGTAGTGTTCTGTTCTTTGTCCGGAAACATGTTTGAGTATTAAACCCTGAAACATACAGTGGCGTTGTTGTCAGTTGCTATGGAAACGGGTCTTTTGAGTTGTTTTTCTGGGTTATTTTTTTGCTTCACTGTGACACTGTAATGAGTCAATTATTAATTAATATTATTAATTATTATTATAATTATTAATTATAATGATAATTTTTATGATTATTAATTTTAGCTGCGCCAAATCAATAACACCAACAAGCCCAGGCTGCATTTGGTTCAGGGAGTCGTTCTGCTGTCATAACGCGTCTTTGGATGTTGCGCGCAAGAGCGAAACTTCCGGATGTGAATAATTACACGCAGCGTGTCCATAACTTCCGGGCCAAACTTACGTCGCTGGCGATGTCTCTGGAGGCCTTGGCTGTCTGGAAGGGGATCGCGTCCAGCCTCAAGTCGTAGCCTGACGTCTTCACCTGCTCTCCAGAGGCCTTGTAAACTTTCTTTACCGTGAAAAACAAGAACAATCTTAGAATAGGACGGTAAAGGGGAATTATCTGCAGGTTTTTACTAAAAGTGTCTCACATCACTAATCTGCTGAGCGTTGATCTTCGCTCTGATGAAGTCGGGGTCATCTGGGTGTAAGGTGTATTTATGCATCTCGTCGTTCTTTCCAGACTTGTACAGTCTCTGCAATACACAATAAAAGACATAAGCAATTAAAATATATATTTACTGCGTGATTTTTCTTCTTTCTACCTCGCTGCACTGCTGGTAGCTGGTCTTGGCGTGGACGATGTCAGGAGAGTCGGCCACTGATGTGAACTTGATTCTGTCCGGCAGCTGGCGGTATTTCTTCTGCAGGAGGGAAAAAAAAAATCACATCACAAGGTTTTAATTCATTTGATTTATTTTTCTTTCCTCCTCCATCTTATTGTGTGTGAATAATGTTTTATTTTGAACCTTTTTTCTTTTTATTGTGAAACGTTTTCAGTTGAAATTGCTCCACAAATAAGTGAAATTTAATTGAATAGTAAATTTCAGATAAAATGATGAAACAAGCAATAAAAATGAGATTTTGTCACAGTAATCAAGCAAATACACATCAAATATATTGACTGATGTTCAAGTTATTATTAATCAAATGCAGTTTTAAACAGGTTTGATTGATAGGAACTCATCAGTTTTGCAGATTTCTGGAAGTTTGTTTCCAGAAACTGAAAGCTGACGCTTTTGCTTCTGTTTATTTTTATGAATAAACTAAATATTATGTGACTGAAGCAAGGAAATACAAACAATTAAATGTTTCCTTAAGTATTTAAAATAATTTTATTGGTGAAAATCTCAAGTGAAATACAATAAAATGAGTATAATTATTGTTTTCTACTCTTTGTAGTATTAAAATCCAGACTTAAGACACGTCAATTATTCCACTTTATATAAATTTCTTTTCATTTTAAGTTACTTTTATTGAATTATTTAGCTTCGTTGTTTGTTCTGTGTGTACATTTGGTTTTTAGTTGCTTGTCTTACAGGCTAGAAATAAACTAAAATGAATTATTATTAATATTAGATGATTTTCTAGTATATTTTTCCCAGATACTCACGTCACTTATGAGTTCTCCTGCCTTCTTAGCCGCCTCCAGCTGCGGCGTTCCCACTCCGTCCCAGGCCAATCCTTTCATAAAGCTCAGGTCCGATTTGTATTGTTTCTATGCATGAAACAATGAAATCAAGTTGTGTGTCATTGTTCCATCATCTTCCTTTGCTTCCCTCGTCTCTATTCCTCACCTCACTCTGCAGGTTGTAAGCCTTCTTGGCCCATTTCACCTTCATGTCATCAGGAAGCACCGTGTATTCGTGCAGCTTGGTCCTGTAGTCCTGATCGCTGGCCAGCGCCTGCGCGTTTTTAGCCGCCACCAGGTGGATCATGTCGGGGGTCAGGTGGTACCGGCCGCTGTTGGACAGCGCGTCCCGGCGGTACTCCTGGTTGCTGGCCAGCCGGCCGGCCTGCAGGCAGTGCAGCAGGTGGGGGTCCTCTGTGACGCTCCTGACTCCGATGTGCTTCCCCTTCTCCAGCAGGTGGTTGTGCTTATATTGGTACTGCAGAGACACGAGTTGGGTTGATTTCCTGGGCCCGCTGCGTTAACGGGTCAGCGCATGCGATTAATCTAAAGAGTTTAATGTGTTTCTGTTACACGATGCAGATGAATCACGTCGCCTATTTTGACCTGTGCTGCATCCCGACAGTGCAAAGTCGCAAAAATGAGTGGAAAAGATGAGCGACGAGTCAGGCTGTTTTACAGCGACATATGAGAGCCGTTACAAAAAGCACAAAAGAAATCGAGTTAATTTCTGCCAAAAAACTGTGACGTTTTAAAAATAATTTCAGAATTTTTCTAGAAAAAACAAGGACATTTCTGAACTCCAAAAGTCAAAAATTTGTGAGAAAAAAATTCAACCAAAACAAAGTTAAGTTCTGAGATTGAAAAGTCAAAAATGTCCTAGAAAAATACTCAGAAATTTTGAGAATAATCTCAGAAACTTTCAAGAAAAAAACAAGGAAATTCCTGAACTTCTAGTCAAAAAATTTCCAAGAATTAAAAAAAAAAAACCTTTGAGATTAATATGAGACATTTTCTGGAGAATAACTTGGAAATTTTCTGAGTTTATAAAGTCGAACATTTTTGACCTTTGAAACTCAAATTTCCAAATGAAGTAGACATTTCTGAGACTTACTTAACATTTGTGTATTTTTTCAAGCAGATTTTCAACATTTTAAATTCTGAGAATCATTTAATTTTTTTTTCTAGCAAATTTCTAACTTCCCAAACTCATAAATTACCTTGTTCATTCTAGAAAATTTCTGTGTTTTTTGGTAAACATTTTCTCTTCCTTTCTTTTTCTGTTTATAATAACCATATTGTGTGGTTGTAAATCACAGAGCTGGAGTATGATTAATCTAGTTCGTATTTTTTGATCGATGTGCAGCTCTAGTTTAGTCTGCAGTTGAGTCCCTCCTCCTGTTCTGCTTACGTCGCTGGCGATGCCTGTGGAGCTCTTGGCGGCCTGGAAGGGGATGTCCTGCATGGTGAGCTTGTAGCCTTGAGCTCGCAGCGTGTGCCACGACTCTCTGTACTTCACCTGCAGCAAATGTAGCACACGGAAAATAAATAAAACATCTTGGACAGTCATTGTATTTCGGCGAGCAGCTTAAATTGTCGTACCTCACTGAAGTTGGAGGCGTTTATCTTTGCTTGTGTGATCTCAGGTCGCTCAGTTGTGATAGTGTAGCTGTGCTGGTCGTTTATGCCCTTTTCTTTGTACAGACGCTGAGAAAAAAAACATTTATTATGTTGCATGTTATAAAATCCACAGACGACATGGTGAAAGTTCCTGACTCACTTCATTTGTGATTTGTCCGCTGAGTTTAGCGTGGATGATATCTGGGGAGTCGGCAACCGAAGTGTGCCTGAATTTGTACGGCTGCTGTCGGTACTTTTTCTGTGGCGGAAAACAGACATTTATTATCTCTCTGAGCAAATCTTTTAAATTCTTCCCAAATCAATGAATGCAAATATTAAATATTTAAAAATCTGTAGGCTTTCTTGTGGACACGGCTGGAAAAAATGATTTTTCCGGGAAAACATGAAATGCAATTTTTGAAAGAAAATGTATTTTTGCTAAAATTATTTAGTTTATTAATGGTGATGATTAGAATCTGAAATAATCTTTGAAAAGGAGGCTTCATGGATGCAGAGCAGGAGCAAAGTGGAGGGAGAAACTTGTTATTTAATTCTAAAAGATAAAAAAGAAGATAGTTCTTCTTTGACAAAAGTGATAAGAAGAAAATAGATGAAATTTCTTCTTACATCACTGATGAGGTCAGAGGCTCTCTTGGACTCCTCAATCTGCAGAGCTCCAGTAGCGATCCAGGCGGCGCCTCGCAGGTAGTTCAGGTCAGAGCGATACATTCTCTGTGAACAGACACTTTTCTGTCATTTCTCACACACGGGGGAAACTTTTGCATGTCTCAGTCAACATTTTGCTTTCTTACAGGATGACTGACAGAATTTTTTTCCAAAAGTTAAA
Organism: Poeciliopsis turneri; assembly: GCA_922788865.1. Taxonomy (NCBI): domain Eukaryota; kingdom Metazoa; phylum Chordata; class Actinopteri; order Cyprinodontiformes; family Poeciliidae; genus Poeciliopsis; species Poeciliopsis turneri. The sequence goes on along the minus strand of CAKLNU010000980.1, from coordinate 45,500 downwards.
AAACTTTTGACTTTTGAATATTTCTCAATTTTTCTAGAATTTTTTTCTAGAATCTCAAAATTTTATAGTTTTTTTTGTAGAAGTTATTATTTTTCAAACTCTGAAATTCCCAAGTTTTTTCTTAAAAATTTCTGGTATTAATCTCAACATTTAAGAGTTTCTTCTAGCATTTTTGACTTTCCAAAAAAACTTTTTTTTTAAATGTATGATATTAATTTCAACATTTCTGATTTTTCTTAGAAAATTTCAGTTTCATTTCAAACTTTTAGTTTTCTTCTGGCAAATTTTTACTTTCAAACTCATAAAGTTCCATATCCGTTTTGAAAATTTCAGAAATTAATAAAAAAAAAAAGAAAATAAATTCTTGCTATTTTTTTTACTTTACAAAGTCCAAAATTTTATCTTGAAAATTTCTGATATTAGTGTAAAAATGTCAGCTTTTTAGGCAGAAGTGCTCCTTTTTCTATCTCGAAGTACACTGCTGTAGATTAGCGCTGAAGAAATGAGTTTTTTTTAGGTAGTTGTTGTTACTTATCAGTATAATTTCTGCAACAAACCATTTTAAACCATTTCTGATAAAGGCGAATGGTCGAATAGCTTTGAGTAAAGTTTGTTGTTGGTGCTGAAGCCGTGTAGATAGAGGAGTTTCTGAAGTCCGACTCACCTCACTCTGCAGTTCGTACGCTCTCTTGGCAGCCTGCACCTTCATGTCATCGGGCAGCGATGTGTAGTGATGCAGAGACAGCCTGTAGTCGTGGTCGCTGACCAGAGACTGCGCCTTTTTAGCATGAGCAACCTCAACCATATCCATGGGCAGGTGGAATTTCGAGAGCTGATTTGCTGACTCCTTCTTATACTTAATCTAAATTCAAAACAGAACTCATAAATGTAATTTCTAATTGCTTATTTCTAGATAAACGTCAGGGCATAAGCACTCACATCACTCTGTAGCTTGCTGGCGTGAACCGAATGCGCAATGTTCAAATCGTCCTGCAGCCCCTTCAGTCCAATCATCTTCCCTTTGGTCTTCTCAAACTCTTCTCTGTATTTTACCTGAAATCAATCAGTTTACGCGTCACACAAATTAATTACATAGTAAAACTTTCTGTGTGTGATTGAACTTAATCAAAGTTAATGTAACATATTCTTGTTTTTGAGTACACCTAACTCAAACTTTTAGATCAATCTGAAATTATTGAGTATTGATTAAATGAAAAATAGTCGATACTAATTTTTGGAATAATAATAATTGGAGATTAATCTCAGAAACGTTCAGGAAAAAAACATGGACATTTCTGAGATTTTCAAAAGTCAAAAATTTGCTGGAATTTTTTCCCCCAATGTTAAAAAAAACTTGACTTTTGAAAATTTCCAATTTTTTTTCTTGAAAATTTCTGATACTCATCTCAAAATTTCTGAAATTTCCATATTTTTCTCAGAAAATTTCCTAGATTGATTTAAATTTTTGTTATTTTTGTTCTGGCAACTTTTTTGACTTTTCAAACTCAGAAAAAAAATTTAAAATTTCTAACATTGATCTCCAAATTTTTTTATTTTTTTCAAGTTAATTTTCAACTTTTCAAACTCAGAAAATTCCAAGTTTTTTTCTTGAAAATTTCTACTAATCTCAAACTTTCTAATTTTTTTCTAGCAAATTTTCAACTTTCCAAACTCTTTCTTGAACATTTCATATTGGGTGTCACACAATGAGTAAGACTGCCTGTGTCGGGTTGAACTGGGACTCACATCACTGAGGATGTCTGCAGACGCTTTGGCGGACTGGAAAGGAATCGCGTCCAGACGCAGCTTGTAGCCGCCGTCGCGTAACTTCATCCAGGATTCCTTGTATTGACTCTAAAAGTGTAAATGTATCATGAGAGACCAATTCATGGAAACATAAGAATGAGATCAATAAGCAGACTAAAAAACAAAGCTTTACCTCACTGATGTTTCTGGCATTGATTCTTGCTTGCACCAACTCTGGCAGCTCTTCACTCACTGTGTAATTGTGTTTTATGTTTTCTCCCTTCTCTCTGTACAATCTCTGAATAAAAATAAAAAAAATTACGACCATTACTGCAGGAAACCAGATTTCAGTCTGCATGAGAGTTCAAACTACAAAATAAATCCTTTGTGTGGTTATTTGTAGTGAGAGAGGAAAATATTACATTTACCTAAACACTTGACACCGTCTAAGAAATATACATTTTACTAAATTTATTTAAAACAAAATACATTATTTTGTGTTTTATATTTGAAAAAATAATTGACAAATAGAAACCAAAAATTCTGATGACAAATTTAAGATTAAAAAATATTATTTTTGCATGATTTTTCCCCATCTACTCTACAGCGCCCCCTGGTGGTCTCAGATTTCATACTTTATATGTGTATTTGTATATGTATAAAAATTATTTATTTAAATGTTTTTTAATAATTTAAATAAATTATTTGCATTTGTGTTTTATATATATTTTTTATTTAAAATAGGAAACCAAAATTATGCTAAAAAATGTAAGATTAAAAAAATAATTATTTTGCGTGTTTTTCCCCCCCCATCTTCTGCACAATAAATAAACCCGATGGTCCCCGCTTTGAACTAACCTACTAGTTTAACTACATATTCAGTCTTTAGTTAAATATTTGGTTGGTTAACTAAATATTCAGCTTGATAATTAAATATTTAGTTGAAATTGTGACATTTAGAAATGAAATATGAACTTTTTTTTTCTTTCAAGGCAGGGCCAAATAAAGCAAATTGACTGTGTAATTTTACAAATGGCATTTTGTAGAATTCTTCTTTCTATATAGTGTATATAAATATCTGGATTTGCCTGTAGAAACCTATGATGTTGATATTTGTTGTTGCTAAACTTACATCAATAGCCAGTTTGTTGCTGAGTTTGGCCTGTTTCATCTCTGGAGTGTCTTCAACACTGGTGAACTTCAGAGAGCTCACATCCTGACGGTACTTTTTCTGCAGAAAAACAAAACAAAACAATTTGTACAGATGAGGCAAAGAATAAAACTGGGAGTGCACAAATGTCATATGACCAGAAGAGGGCTCACTCATCTCAATCAGAAAAACTGCAAATATGAAAACACAGCCAATGTATAAAAAAGTTCTTCCTGTACTTATTGGGTGATTTTATGTAAAAGGACAAAACGATAATCTAATTAATAATATTTATTCTAGGTTGTTGAGAATAAAATCTGTAGTTCTTCTCAATTTTTAGAGCTTTGGTTGATCAAGTTTTAAGTTATTTTTTTCAGTCCATGTTTAATCTCTGATATATAATCTATTTTGAGATTACCTCACTGGCCAGATCTGAAGCTTTCTTCGCCTGCTGAACGTCCAGAGATTTTGAGGCCTCCCAGCCGACACCTTTCATCCAGTTCAAGTCCGATCTGTACTGTTTCTAAACACAATCAAAACAAACAATCAGGTTAATTATTGCAGATTTAAATGAAAGGTTAATTGGTTGTTTTCGTTGGAGGCTTACATCGCTCTGTAAATCATAGGCCTTCTTAGCCCAGGCCACGTTGATGTCCGTCGGCAGGGTGGTGTATTCATGGAGGAACGTCCTGTATTTCGTATCCGTGGCCAGGTCTTGAGCCTTCTTCGCATGGCTGATGTTCAGCATATCCAGAGACACGCTGTGGGGAAGGTTGATGTTTAAAATCCTGGCATTACACTGACCTTTTGCCCTTTAGGGTCGTTCTCACTTAAAAAAGATTAATTCATTCATGAGCTTCAGCAGGGTGATGACCCACAGCTGCCTGTCTTGGACAATAAATCTTTTGTGGATATCAAGGCCTGTGGATGTGTGACCTTAATAAATGGGCCATTCTTTAAAGGTTTTCAACGAGGATTAAAAATATTTCTATACATAGGGTCAGAATATATTAGACTTAGAAAGCTGCTGACTTTGCAAATATACAATATTTACAACCTTAATGGTAATATAATCCTCAATTCACAGGGTAAATCCATCAGGAAATGTTTTTCTTATATAAAATAAACACCATTTCAAAATATTTTTCTCTTTATAGTGGGACCAGACAATAAATCAATAACAATATGTACTGTGACAGACACAAAATCTATATTAATAGATAATACGTCTGATAGAATATTCAATAATTTCACTGAACTCTGATTCAGAACTCTCGCTCTTTGGTTACCTAGCAACCCACTCACTCTTTGGTCACCTAGCAACAACCTGCTGAGTAACTGACACAGCAGCAGTTTATCGTTTTGACTCATAACTGCTTAAAAATAAATAGCAACAGAATGAAAACCGCAGGTAAAACATGAAAATTAGTTTGGCTGCATTTCAGATATTTTAAACTAAAAAACTAATCAATAATTATTGGTATCAACTGATAGGAAAAGCTTGTATCCTGATATGTTTTTCAACCATTACGGTCTGCCTTATCTCAGGGTGTATATTTTTCACAATTCAACAACAAAAAGACCCTAAATTAATTATTAATAAAAAGCTGCTACAAAGTATTAGTTTATAGATGTACAAATTGGATTATTTCATTTTTTATGGTTTCTTCTCAAAACATTTCTTACATAACAAAACTTGGCTTTTTAACTCTTCCCTTTTTACGTAAACTGTATTTTAACCTAAATACTCTTGAAGAGTACAAAGATTAAGGATAAATTATCTCTGCAATTGTTGAGCCACTCAATGATAAATTGCTCCTGACGTTTAAATTGGATATACAGCAAAAGAAATCTGGTTTAATTAGAATAACTAGTAAAAATGTGACCAAATGTTGGTTAATCCAGAGGATTTACTTGTATTTAGTCTTAGTGTCCTCGTAGTTCTTCTTGTAGTGGAGATCGCTCTGCAGTTTGGTGGCCAGAGCGGAGTGAGCCATCTGAGAGTCGTCACTGACAGATTTAATCCCGATCACTTTACCTTTGCTTTTCTCGTACTCCTGCTTGTATTTCACCTGAAACAGAACAGGAATTTAACAGCTTTTCAGTCAGACTCAGATATATTAAAATGCCTTTAATCAGGTGGGAACAAAAAGTATTTTTACAGTTGTTCCAAAAAGGTTTTGCACCAATATTAAAATGTCTCACATCGCTAGCCAGGTCTCGCTTTGCCTTTGCTGTAAGTATCGACAGGGAGTCCAAATTAAGCTCGAAGCCCTTTTCCCTCTGCTTCTCCCACTGGCTCTTGTACACTTTCTATAAAAAAAGAAATTGAGCATCAGATGCATTTGTAATCAAACCTCAATCAGAAAAACTGGTAATGTTGTTCCATCTAGTAAAGTTAGTGTATTATTGTTCATTTTCTCTATTTTGGAAATGATGTACTTATTTCCTTTTTTGGGCAATAACTCATCACCTCCCAAAATGTAATGGTAACTCATTTATTTTTTGCTTAAATTAACTTTTGTTATTTTTTTTGTTGCCAAAAATCAGTTTGACAAAGGCTAAGATTTTAGGAAGATGACAATACACTTACAAATAATTACAAAATACTTTAATGTATTGCAAACATTTATTTACAAGCGTGTGTTTTGGCTGTATTAAGTCCATAAAGATGATCGATGTCCGTGTGAAACATGTCACTTTATTTCTGAGTAAAACATAAAAACTTTTTCTCTTTGAAAATTGCATAGGTGGAATAAATGCAATCCTGGATCATTTTAATGACAAAACTCAAGGTTTCGCCCAGAAACTGGTGGTTGGGCGTTAGGACAGTCATTCATCCAGCGGCCCGTCGTGTTTTTGAGCTAAAAAGTGTTTTAAGTTAACGGGAAATTTTAAAATCTCACTTGATTATTATGTGTTATTGAAAGATTAGAAGATTAATATCTGAACACCAACAATAAACAAGAATTTCAGCTCACCCTGCTGAGCATGTCGGCGTTTGCTTTTGCTTGTCGGAACAGCGGCTCGTCTTTTGTCATGGTGTACTGGTGAATTATCTGTTCTGTGTTTGCTTTGTACGCCAGCTGTAAAATCACAGAGATGAATATTACAGAAATAAACTCCATGATGACGGAAGAGTCTGTGTATGAGAGCTTACATCGCTCTGCAGCTCCTGACTCTTCTTGGCGTGTTTGATGGACAGATCATCCGCTACTTGGGTGAACCTCATTTTGTCGGCCTTCTGACGGTATTTGACCTGTGAAAACAGAATATATCATCGATGAACAGCATCTCCAAAAGGATCTGTATCACTTTAATATCTAATAAAATTGACTTGCATCACTGAGCAGCTCTCCGGCTTTCTTGGCCTGAGTTATATTGAGGCATCCCTCAGTCTCCCAGCCGACGCCCTTCATCCAGTTCAGGTCAGAACGGTACTGGTTCTGCAGGAAGATAATAACCTCATTGAGAAGGTTAGGATAGTAAATTGTTCTTAAATACTGAGATTTTGGTCTGGTCAGTTCTGCTTTCAGAGTGAGATGTTTTAGGGTCTCTGTCCCTTTAAATCCAAATAATCTGCTCCTGGCCACGCCCCTCGCCCCCACTCAACGTTTACACCTGCACGTGAAAATGGCTGCTAACAGATGCGCAATTACGCAACCATACATCTTTGAAAAGAAGAAGAAGAACCAGTGACAAACAATTCTATTCTATTCTATTCTATTCTATTCTATTCTATTCTATTCTATTCTATACAGTGGTAAAACCAGCTGACCAATCCTGCTTGGGTTGCTAGGTGATGCCTTGGGTTCTGCTGTGGTTGCTAGGTAACAGCACATGTGGACATTTGGGAGCTTTTTGAAAAGGCTCATTTTCCTGACACCAATAAACATTAACATATTGCCAGGCATTAAGCAATAAATTAATTAATCACATAATACAATAGAATAAACTTAACCATTTTTATTTTCATTATTTATTGTTTTTCTATTTTTTTCCCTCTCTTTCTGCCAAACATTAGAAAAGAAAAGTCTTAATTCTGGTGCTTTGGTCTCAATTTTCTCAGTTTTGTTTACAGTGACTTTATAATTCATTTTTTGTTGTATTGCGGAGATATTTTTAATATTTAAAGTGTCTTCCAATTCCAGTGTTAAATATTCATTAAGATTTAAAAAGGATGTGCTCGCAGTATTATGCCATTACCATTATATTACTTGAAAATGGTCTCAAAACAACAATATTGTCGCAATAATTGCCCCCCCAAAAAAGTTTTTTTTTTTTTTTTTTAAGTGCTTGAGCAGCTTTTTAAGAAGCAGTGGATACCCAAACATACGTACCAAAATGTGCAAAATGTGAGTTTTGCATAATAGATCCCCTTTGAATAAACCTTCAGCTGAATCTCACCTCGCTCTGCAGGGAGTAAGCCTTTTTGGCCTGCTGGACCTTGATGTCGTCGGACATGATGGTGTAGTCGTGCAGTTTGGTTCGATAGTCCAGGTCGCTGGCGAGGGCCTGAGCCTTCTTGGCGTGGCTCAGGTTGATCATGTCCAGAGGAAGGCTGTACTGCGCCTGGTTCTCCTTGGAGCCTTTCTTGTACTCAATCTAAAGAGGCAATAATAATAAAATAATTCAATATGGAGCTCAACTCACATGTAATTTAATGTTGTTTTTTTTTAAAGGTGGATTCATGATTCAACAAACAAATAAATTAATTTTTTTTAAAACAAGAATTCGAAGCACAGTTTAAACATACAAACTATTATTATGTAAATATAATTTTGGTTCTCCTTCTAAACTGTACAAATATACTGAATAATTTGTAATGATCTAAAATTAATTGAATAATTTTTATGTGAAATATTTCTCATCATAAGAATTTTGATTTATTGTTGTAAACATAAAACTTTATGATGTTTAAACTCCCCTAAACTGTACATATTGTCTGGACTGTTAATTTGACTACTTTGTCTACTTTCTTTAATAATGAGAGTATCAATAAATATTAATAAAATGGGATTAAATGCAGTTACTATGCGCAGTTTAGTGATACTTCTTTATGTAACTGGTATCCAAAGGAAGCATATTACAAATTAATTCAATAGTAGTATTTGCTTTTATATTTATCAAAATAGTACCACAAAATATTGTCATAAAACTTTAAGACCTTATCACAAATTCCTAATTTGAACCACAGTCATTAAAACATTGCACTGCTTACTGTTAAAGTTTTATTTGGTCAACTCTTTGCACGTACATAATCGCCTCAATATCCACACAACTAACCAGTTTCTCCTCTGAGATTGAAATAAATACTGTGAGACATATCCATTCTGTTCAAACCATAAAATTATTCAAATGTCTGTCAAAAAGCTTTTTTTACACAATGTTTATTCAAATTATATTTTTGTTTGGTGACATTGTGTAGCACTTTGACCATCTTTTGGTGTTTTCAAATGTGATCTAGAAATAAATTTGACATTGACATCAACAGCAGACTGTTAACTAAACACAGACACCAACTGTATATCTATTATATTTATTCTGAAACCTCTGAGGAAACTTCACTCACATCGCTGCTCATCTTGGCCACTTGCAGAGAGTGCAGAGTCTTGGAGTCGCTCATATTCACCCCAACTGCCTTCTCCTTGTTTTTCATGTAGTACTCTTTGTATTTAATCTGAAACAGATGGCAATCTCATTTAATTGGGTTCAGAGGCTATTAAAGTAGATGAATACCACTTTGATGTTTCTTTTTGTTGCTTAGATAGCAGCAGTTTCACTCCTTTTCACTTACGTCACTTGCTAGATCTCTGGAAGCTTTGGCAGCTCTCACGCTCAGATCATCCACACCAGTTTCACAAGCTTTGGACTTGGTCTTTTCCCACTCCTCTTTGTATTTAATCTAAAATTAATTTGGAAAATTAAAGAGAGAAGGTGGGACTTTGCATGCAAACAAGAGAGAAGGTGGGACTTTGCATGCAGACAATGTTTGTGCTTGCAAAACAGTGTAAACTTACATCACTGCACAAAGCTGCGCTGGCTTTGGCATGCTGGATTTGGGGCAGATCCTGAGATAAAGTGTACTGGTGCTTTGTCTTTTCATAGCCTGCCTTATAATTTAACTGGGGAGGCAAATGAGTTTTGTGTTCACACAAATCCAAAGTGAATTCAGTGCTCATACATGCAACTTGTTAGAAAATTAATAAAAGTGCTCATTATGAGTCTCTGCTTTGTGTTTACTTACGTTGCTGACAAGCTGAGCGTTTTTCTTTGCTAAAATAATCTCAGGTGTGTCGGTCACAGACTTGTACTTGACCTGATCAATATGCTGCTTGTAGTTTTTCTGCAATATTTAAAAATATATATATGTCAGAAGCATGAAGTCAACTGAATGTAGCCTTTGTAGTAATATTATGATAAAAACTTCCTATAATTTTCATTTCAAAATGGCTAAAATGTCCATCAATTATTTAAATTATAATTCTGCACAGTAAATTGCTATCTCGATTTCATTATTTGGATATTGCACAAAGAAATAAATATAGGAATAGAAGTAGAAAGGGTTCAGAGGCTCATTGTGATATGCTGAGAAAAAAAAAAAAATTTATACTCCACAATCTCCGTTCACCACCATTTAAAAAATGAAATACTGAGCATTGTAAAAACATCAATGTTTTTCAAAAATTCTGATGTTTAATGTTATCAATAATGAAATAAAGAATTACGTTTGGAAACTCCAACAGTTTTCCGCTCAGTTTTTACATGCAGCTTTTCCAGAAATCAAGACTACGCCAGATTTTTCAAAACTGCGTAGGACTCCCGGGATAAATTGAAGTTCGAACTAATTTGAGACGACTCACATCTTTCAGTGGGTCCAACTTCCTCTGGCTTTGGTAACCTGGTGTGAGAGTTGCTGGGTAGTTATATTCACCCTGCTCCTGCTCCTGGCCTTGTTTATAAGAAATCTGAAACAAAAAAATAATATTATTGTGCATTAGCACGGAAACCAAAGATTTATAAAACGTCAGAGCAAATGTCCTCATCTTTACAAATACACCACATTATTTTGTTGCTCTTTTGTTTCAGTGCCATAAATGTAAAGGTTTATGTATATGATTGTAATCCTCATACTTTAGAAAGTGCAATACAAATGCAGGCCATTTAGCATCACTTAATCTCATGCTACATTATGCAGATGCTTTGTCTGCCCTGATGAAGGTGAAATGTTCACATTGGCTTTAACAGGAGAGAAGTATAATTACTTACTTTATGATTGATTTAACAAACATTTAATCATTGGAGGACTCTTGTAGGCTCTGCACACAAAATTTAACTTTCAGATTTAGATTGTAGGATGATGATTCAGTAAGGAAAAACTAAAAAAAACTAGGCCTTTTTCCCTGATACCAAGAAAAAATTAACTTTGTCCTTTTTCTGTGGCAGTGTTTCCTTACTTTATATGTAAAACAGGTGAATCACTAGCAACACACATATTTAAAGCATTTGACATGATTTGAAGTTTTTGAAAAATATTTATTGTTTGTCAAAACCCACTGAGTGATAGCATATTTAAATATCTCAGTTGTTTTTCAAGATTATTAAAGAACTGTCATTCTGTAGACGTAATTTCAAGGTGTGCAATAAGTCATGACTTACATCACTTGCCAACTTCCTTGCTTTCATGGCGTGCAAAGTCTTCTTATCAAATCCTGAGTCTTCATAGTGGCCCTTCAGATCGCTGGTGTACTTTTCTTTATACTTGTTCTGTTGAGGTGCATCAAAAAAATACATGGGGATCATTAAAGCAACGACTTAAAACTATGTATGTGTAACAGGGTTTCATTTGGCCAATGTTATAGATGTGAAGTTTGTCAAAATTTGTTTATTTATTCCTAGAATTTATTTTGTTTCGTCAAGAAGTTGTTTCTCCAGACTTGTTGGTGTTTTAAAGTCTGTTACTCTGGTCTTGACAGTTGGTGGTTACTATAGCAACCTGTAACTGACAGCCCCGCCCCCCCCCTCCTCCCCCGTTGCCGTCGGTGACTGTGGTACATATTAGGATCAGTTCTTTGCATTGCTTGCAAATATTACAGCTTAGCATATGTTTTAGATCAATTTAATTATATGAGTAACTTTGCTTTAAGCTATGTTTAATTTTAAGAATGTCAACTACTGCCAACTGCTCATTGTGAGCTATTGCTATAGCTAATGGTGTATATAGAAGGGTGACATATGTACTACTAATAATTAGCCGCCATAAAGAAAATGCATATAAATAAAGGTGTGAGTCTTTGTTTATGTCTCTTTTTAGACTTACATCACTAGTGAACTGAGCGATTTTGGCAGAATTTCGAAACTGTGGCGTCTCACAGAAGTTAATGCTGTGGCCTTTGGTGTTCTCCAAGTCTTTCTTGTACTCCACCTGCAAAAAATAAATATCCATGTTTCAACATTTCTTTTCTTCTTTTTTTAAGTTGATGAGATGCTAAAGAATCTTTTGGTGCTGGATACTAAATATATCTCTGACATTGGGTTTAATCTTAGAGGGAGCAAAAATAACAATGACAGCATTCAGTTCTATGAATGGCTCAGCCTGACAGCATGTTTACTGCGGTCAGGACAGATGGCTCAGGATGAAGCAGGGTATAAAAAGGTTTGATGGGATGTCGTGTGGCCTTGGATGAAAGCTGCAGCCTTATAACAAAGGCATGTCAACGATGCAAGAAATGAGCGTTTCATATTTGTTGGAAACTGACACATTAAACCTGATACTTGACTCATGCACACACACAATTTTTTACATTTGAGGGGGACGCTGGGTGTCTTTCCCTTGAGGCAATAGCTGCCGAAATAACTAAATAACCGCACAATGTGACATTTTGAAAATAAATTTGGTTAATGGAAACATGGAGGTTAAAAAGAATTAAATAGAATTAAAGTTACATCAGATCTAGTTGATTTATCTAGAAATAATTAAAAATCTAAAACTTATTTTGTTATCTTAAATTAACGCAGTTATTTAATACAATCTAAATAACTGCATAATATTCTGGTCCACTAGTTGGTGGCAGTAATGCACCATTTTCATTGTTTGCCTACCACCAAAAACATCGAAGAAGAAGAAACGTATACACGTGTAATTTTAATTGCGTTTCTCACTTAAAAAAAACACTGCAATTGCGAAATTGTGTTTTTTCAACATTAGTGGAATTTTGAAAAAGTTTTGCAAACATTTAATGGCAACACGGCTTAATTAACCCTTGCCGAAAACCAAAACAAGATTGTTGGACAAAAGCTTTGCAGAATAACTTACCTCACTGACAATCTTGTTAATTTTCCGCGCATTCTTCAATGTCAGATTGTCCTCAGAGGTCAGACTATGGAAGTGGGACGTGCCCTTCATCTTGCTCAGGTCCTTCTTGTATTTTAGCTGCAGAGGGAATGATGGATGATTCAGGACATGTGTTAGTGTAGGAGACACACACAGCATAACTCAGTTTGAAGAGCTATGTCAGTAGGCGAACCCTCATCTGTTCTGGACTGTAATGACAAGGTGTGATGATGTAAGAGGCCAAAGCTTTCACACTGAACTCGGATTTGTTTTTGGCGACACAAATGACGTGTGATTAATTTTTTTATCGCTCACATCGCAAATATTCAGACAAGACCTTGAAGCATCCAGACAAACTATGTATTTCTGACTTTATGCTTTTAAAACAGTTATGGGTGATACAGTTTTTAAGTTGATACTCACATCACTAGCAATTTCCTGAGCCTTCTTAGCAAGATGATAACCAGGCGTGATCATGGCAGGAAAACTTCCTTTACCTCGTTGCTGCTCATATTCTTCAGTGTAGGCAATCTGCAAATAAAACATTTTCTCAATTTGATCCATCTAAAATTTTAGGAGAATCTTTAACAGTGAAAATGTTATATTTTAGAACCAGAAAACAGAAAGATCTTGAAAGAATAAAAAACTATGAGTGTTAGGGCCATATCCAGAGAAATTTTTTAAATAAGCAAACAAAATCATGAGAATAAAGTTATAATATTATGAGAATAAACTCACACAAGAATTAAGTCATATTACAAAAAAAGGTCATAGTATTACTAAAATAAAGTTGAAATAATAAGAGGACAAAGTCATAATGATTTAAAACTAATGTTATAGTAATATGGGAATATTGTCATAATATTTCAAGTCTAAAGTCACAGTTTTATGAGAATAAAGTCAGAATAATACCTGACCTTTACAAGAATGAGATCATAACATTACAAGAATAAAGTCATATTACAAAAATAAAGTTGAAATAATGAGAATAAAGTCATAATATTATGAGACTAAAGTCTAAATATAAAGTTGGATACTTAATTTTTGTAATACTATGACATTATTCTTTAATCTATTATCATTCCTTGCTTAGATCCTTTCAAGTATTGCAAACAAACTTTTTTAAATGGCTTATATGTTTGATGTTTTGATATAAATTTCAAGTGAATCAGAATGAGTAATATTCACACCTGGCTGAAGTTTTCTGCATTTTCTCTTGCGTGAACCAACTCAACGGCTGCGGCCTCTGAGCTCGCCTTGCCCTTTATCTCTTGCTCGTACATCTGTCGGTACTTAATCTGTAGCAATGTGATATGATTGGTTAATGATCAACATTCTGTCGTTTATCAACACTACAGTCTGAAGTGACCCAATTTCGATTTCTTTGGAATATATTTGGAAGTGAACGACCACGCCAAAATAATCTGATTTGATAAAAAATTGGAATTGGATCACTCCAGGCTGCTGTGTGAACATAGTTTTAGTTGTTTTTGTTTTGCCACTTACATCACTGGCCTGCTCAGTTGCTCTCTTTGAAACCTTGTACCCAGGAGTAAGATGTGCGGGGAAACTACCTTTTCCCCTCTGCTGCTCGTATTCCTCTGTGTATGCATACTGCATGGAAATGCAAAAATGTTTTGGTTTTATTTGACTAAATGTAAAAAATAGTTACGGTGGTAAAAAAAAAACTGTCAATTAGCATCTTACATCGCTAACAATCTGTGCCTGTTTCTTTGCCAGCAGCACCTCTGGAGGATCAACAAATGTTGTGTACTTTGAGACTCTTTCTTCATGCCCCTTTTTATATTCCACCTAGAAAACAAAGAGAAGCATCAGATTATTTCACCATGTTGAATTTTAGTTCTGTTCTACAAAAATAGATCATTTTAACTTACATTACTGGCCAAAGAATTAGCATTTTTTACAGCTTGGTAACCCGGTGTTATCATTGCAGGGAAGCTGCCTTTTCCTTTAGATTCTTCATATTCTTCTTTATATTTTACCTAAAATAAGAACACAAAATTAAGCGCTGTTAAATAAACAGTTTCATGTTTATTTAAAGGTAAATAATTGTAAAGACTTACATCACTGATGGTTTTCTGTGCCTCAGACATCGTCACTATCTCCTGGTTGGTCACCATCCCTGAATACCAGGTCTGTTGCTGCTGTGAGAACTCAGATTGAGACTGGAAAGCCTGTTTAAAATATCAAAAATTTCAGCACCTTATTAAATAAGAATGCAATGAAACTCTGATCAACCATACCTGGTCCCCTCAATTTTATATTACGAAAGCTATTTTTTGTGTTAAATCTAAGACAGATGTTCTCTGCCACACCTAAAAAGGATAATTTGAGTTCTTACCCCTTTCTTTTGTGATCTAAAAGCAACTTTGAGCAGTGCATGCAAGCGATAGTAATAACTTAATTAACAGGTATAAAGTTTACACAAACAGCATGAACCACCAAACTTTCATGTCGTATCCATTTGTTAATGTTGTTTTTATCTACTATAACCTTTAACATATATGACAAACTTTGTTTCCCAGCTTTTTATCTTTAAAGAAATGTTTTCCAAATCCAGAAACTTAATTTTGTGCTTAGTTTTATTAAAGTGGGCCAGATACTTATTTTTAAACCATTTAAACCATACATGTGAAAGTGTATATAGGATTCAAGATAGAAACAAAAGCCTAGAATGAATGTCAGTCAGCTTAAAAGACTATGTCCTCTATGGGACAAAATTTATTTTTTTTTACATTTTTATTGGCACAACACTCAGGATAAGGTGGAGAAAACCCAACAACCTTCACCTTTTCAACATTTCTTATGAGCAAAGACATATAATGACTGTGTACCATGACTTAAAAACAACATTTTAAAGTTTTATTTTCATAAATAATCATCCAAATTGTTTTTAGAAGTCCTGTTAGCTTGGATGTATGGGCCAGTTGCTCTCCTATGAGCTCACCTGGCTGACCACCTGACTGGCTAGGCGAGCCTTCTCCAGCTCCATGGATCTCGTGTCACTGTGGAAGCTGGACATAAAGCGATCGCCATCTTCGCGATACTTCAGCTACAAGTGGCACACGAACGACAAGCATTAAGCCAAAGCAAGCAAACATTTAAAACACAAGACAAAGCATTCCTTTCCATAGCTGAAGTTTCTTGTCAACAGTAATATTAGCAGGATGATAATTGTGGGGACCGCTGGTAAGGAAGTTTAAAAATGTTAAATATTATTGCAGTAGTATATCATCATACTGAAATGTCACTAAAAATTAAACTTTCTACCATTAAAAATGTATTTTGTGTCATAAAAACATAAAAAATTGACACAAACTAGAGTAGAACAAAAGTATGACAGTAAAACTTGTATTGAAACATGGTGGTGGCTGTATCATTCTGTGAGGATGCTGTTTTTCAGAGTTGATTGGAAGATATTTACAGCTAAATGTAGCCCAATACTGGACGAAGATCTGTTAGAAAACTTGTTTGCTTGAATCTATCTTTTAGACAGCTGAATGTTTGTGTTTTAATTTTGTTTTTGTTCATGTTGCCCTTTTGTAATCTCTGTAAAATGTTAAAATTGCTGAGTCATCTGATTTGAATTCTGTGTTTTGGTTTTGTTTGTATGTTAATGTATTTCATTCTGGGTTTTTTTTTTTTTTTTTTGTAAAAGTATGATTTTATTGTGATATTTGTGTGGTGTGGACCCCAGGATAAATAGTCTTTACCACAGTAGAGCGTAAAGGGGATAATTAAATAAACAGAAACAAACAGAGGACGTAAAACACTAAAATAAACTTTAAATTAAACTAAACTTGAAAAACATTGAGATATCAAAGTATCTTAATGTATTGGAATGATCCAGTCAAGTTGATCAGTCAAAATATATACCTACATGCAATTAAGAATCAGTGGTATAATTTAAAAAATAGGTTCATATCTGCTTTTTTAGAAAAACTTACAAAAATTTCTGACCAGCTGTACAAAGTTGGTAAAGAGATACTCCACATGTACTGTATATTTTTATAAACTATCAACTCAAGATGGCTGAATACAAATGTAAACCACACCTTTAAAAAGCTTTGAAAAGATATATTTATACTCTACCACATAAAAAACCAATATAAATGTATTAAAGTTTGCTTTTACAACATGAAAAAATGTAAAAGTTTAATTCGGTCAGTTTATCTTTTGGAAAAGACAAAATGTGACATTATAAATCCTTACACATCCTTGCCAGTGGTACCTCTATTATAATGTCAAGAGAACCTGAGCTCATGATAAAAATATAGCCGAAGTGTGCTATTATTAAAGCTGCCATGTTTTCCAATCAAGATGAAAGAGGAGCTTCCATGAAAGATCCAGAATAAAACCCTTATCCTGCCGTGTTTGATATTTATCCTTTAGCAGTAAACATGTCCTAAACTAATATTAGAATTGCAGTATTGCAAAGGATAAGAAAGTCGACTGCTTTCCAGCATCACTTTGTAAGGGAAATGCTAATGCTAATACTAATGAAGTCTATTTCACTCTATGTAAATTTTGGTACATCTACTTAAAGAGGAAAATAGACATATTCACTTTATTCAGAATACATAAAGGGTGCATTAGCATAGTCTGATGTCAGCTTGGATATATGTAGATGGATGTATGTGTCTTCTATATATATCAACATGCTAAGTCCCATATCTCTCTGCTAGCTTACAGCAACAGCTAAGAAGCTTGCATGCCCACTGCAAATATAAACATGAGAGGTCTGCTTAAACCTTTAGACGCAGACAGACTCAGACAGACAGAAACAGGTGGCCTTGCAGAGGAAAGGCAGAGATGAGAGGCTGTTTTTTCCTCATGCATATTTTTAGCCAGCTACAGCATAAAGTGGCTCAAGCTGAGTGAAGGGTAGTCTCGCCTCTGTCAGAGGTACAGAAATAACTGTAAGCACGCTTTTCATTTCAAACCCCTCCTGTGTCCCAGAACACCACCGTTATCTTTTCCATCCTTTTTTGATCATACAATAAGGGATATACATTTTTGAGATCAGGTTGCGAGTTTTCTTATGTTACATTTTGAATTTAGGAGAATCTTGAAACATATGTGAATTTGATATTTTGTAAAATACAACATATTTTGTTTTGAAACTTAATTATCAGGGGGGGAAAAAATGCACAGTCTGTTTTGATTAAAGTATTATGTAAAGACAGCTTTACATATATAATAAGGTCAAAGAAGAGGATTAGGACAACTAAAAATATAGAATTCTGACCATTTTCCTCAGAATTCACATTTTTTACCCCCCTCAGAATTCTGGCTTTAATTTCAGAATTCTGACTTTGATCTCAGAATTCAGATTTTTTTCCTCAGAATTCAGATTTTTTTTTCTATCAAAATTTGACCATTTAAAAATCTGAATTCTGACTTTAATCTTCTAAGATTGAGTCAGAATTCTAAAATTTAAATTTAAATTCTTAGTTTAAAGTCCTGAGAAAAAAGTCAGAATAGTTTTTTTCTTATAATCCATAGAGGCCCTAATCCTCTTCCATATAAAATGAACCTTTTCATGAATAATCCTATCAAATATCTCGCTTGTAGCATTGTATGAAGGCTTATGTCACCTGTCAACAATAGATATTGAGACAGGAAAAGGTCAGAGCTTCATGAATTGAATGTGTGCCGCACAATGATGTCATCGCATACCTCACTGGTCGCCTTGCTTTGCTTCTTTGCGTTGATGTTGATGGGAGTCTCATAAACACTTGTGAATGTGTTGTTTCTTGGATTGTGCCTGGAAAGCATGAGATGTAAAGTGGTGCAGAGGAGAAAAAGTACAAGTTAGATACAATTTATTTTCCTGACATGTTAAAACTTTAAACTGCTTCAAGAAACAGACTCATATTTTCACAAAATAGATTCATTTCTTGATTTGAGTGGAGTAGCACTTACACAGAGCAATATGGTCTCTTCTTGTGGCTGACAAAGTTATTAGGGGTGAGAACCATTTTGCAGACATCGCAATGAAAACACGCTTTGTGCCAGTTCTGACAAAAGAAGAAACAAATCACATTATTTTATCAATTCAGCATAGAAATTGGTACAAAACAGATGCATAATCTGAAAGCCAGTCATAGACAGAGAACACCCATTATCAGTTTTAGTATTTTAATGTAAACATAATCTGGATTTTTACAAAATTCTGAAACTATATGAATCCAACAACATGCTATGAATTTCAGTTGATCAAAATTTTTTGAAATATATTTGTGAAAAATTAAGTTCAACCTCCAAAAAACATAAATACAAATACATATATATATATATATATATATATATATATATATATATAAAATTCCCTTCTCACCCACCGCGGGTGGTGTTTCTTCCTCTTAGCTCGGGTCCTCTACCAGAGGCCTGGGAGCTTGAGGGTTCTGCGCAGTATCTTGGCTGTGCCTAGGACTGCACATTTCTGGACTGAGATGTCTGATGTTGTTCCTGGGATCTGTTGTAGCCACTGCTCCAGTTTGGGGGTGACTGCCCGAGGGCCCGATGACCACAGGCACCACTGTGGTCTTCACCTTCCAGGCCCTCTCCAGTTCCTCCCTGAGGCCCTGGTATTTCTCCAGTTTCTCGTGCTCCTTTTTTCCTGATGTTGCAATCGCTTGGTATTGCTACATCTACCACAACAACTTTCCTCTGTTGTTTATCCACTATGACAATGTCTGGTTGGTTCGCCATTACCATTCTGTCTGTCTGGATCTGGAAGTCCCACAGGATCTTAGCTCTGGCATTCTCCACCACCTTTGGGGGTGTTTCCCACTGATCTCGGGGTTTCCAGTCCATATTCTGTACAGATATTTCTGTACACTATGCCTGCCACTTGGTTATGTCGTTCCATGTACGCTTTTCCCTGCCAGTATCTTGCACCCTGCTGTTATGTGCTGGACTGTCTCAGGAGCCTCCTTACACAACCTACACCTTGGGTCTTGTCTGGTGTGGTAGATCTGGGCCTCTATTGCTCTGGTGTTTAGGGCCTGTTCCTGGGCGGCCATGATGAGGGCCTCTGTGCTGTCCTTGAGCCCAGCTTTTTCCAGCCATTGGTAGGATTTACTGATATCAGCCACTTCGGTTATTTGCTGGTGGTACATCCCATGTAGGGGCTTGTCCTCCCATGATGGTATCTCTGGCACTTCAACCTCCCTTCCCTGTTGTCTGAGACATTCACTGAGCACATTGTCTGTTGAGGCTTTGTCCCTAATGTATTTATGGATCTTAGTTGTTTCGTCCTGGACAGTGGTTCTCACACTCACTAGTCCTCTGCCTCCTTCTTTGCGGCTCGTGTACAGTCTCAGGGTGCTGGATTTGGGATGGAACCCTCCATGCATTGTTAGTAGCTTTCTAGTCTTAATATCTGTGGCTTTTATCTCCTCCTTTGGCCAGCTAATTATTCCAGCAGGGTATCTGATTACTGGCAGGGCATAGCTGTTTATCGCACGGATTTTGTTCTTGCCATTGAGCTGGCTTTTCAGGACTTGCCTTATTCGTTGGAGGTATTTAGCTGTTGCTCCTTTCCTTGTGGCCTCATCGAGGTTGCCATTTGCTTGTGGTATACCTAGGTACTTGTAACTGTCCTCTATGTCTGCTATTGTTCCTTCTGGGAGTGAGACCCCTTCTGTGCGGATCACCTTCCCCCTCTTTGTAATCATGCTGTAGATCCTTGTAGTTAAGTCCCCACAGTTCTGACATCCGGGTTCCTCCCCTTTTGCCGTAGCATTTGTGTTGTATCTCGTCAATCTCAAGTTGTGATAGCAGTTGCCGTTTGCGGATGTTGGAACACTGAGCTACTAGTTGTTTAGCACTTAGTGTTGACTGGGGATGTTGAAGTAACCATTCCTTCCCCAGTCTTTGCATGTAACCTCTCTGACTAGGGTTACTTGAGTAGTAGCATTCCACCAGATCCACATTTTCATCTCTCGCCCATTTCCGTCTTGTTCCAGTAGCCCATTTGTCATCAAGGGTGCTCTGGTTCCCCAACACCTGACGCAGACCTTGTTTGGCCGGGCTGACGTCTGAGCCGGCATGTTATGCAACTTAGTATCTCTCATGGTATGAGGTAGGCAGTAGCTTGAAGGGTCTTGCCTAAGGACCCAGACTGGATTCGAGAAGCCCGCCCTCTCGGGTGATATACTGATGCCTTATCTATTGAGCTATCCAGTCAGCTATTTATTTATATACATTTATATATATTTATATATATTTATATATATTATATATATATATATATATATATATATATATATATATATATATAGTGACTACAAGTCCTTGGCACAGCCAAGATACTGCGCAGGACCCTCAAGCTCCCAGGCCTCTGGTAGAGGACCCAAGCTCAGAGGATAAAAACCACCCGCGGTGGGTGAGAAGGGAATTTTTTTTATAAAACAATTCAAATTATTGCAGTGGCTGCAAGACAAAAATATATCTTGATGGGTTTACTGACTTATTTTTTAAGTGCCTTTTTTTCCAATTAAAACATTTTTAACAGAATTTTTTGAATTTTATAAGCTATAGCTGTATTTTTTTTCTTACAAAAATACCTCTAACATAAAATACTGTTGGAATAGCATTTAGCAAGAAAACAAAATGGAGGTATATTTTGCTTTTAGTCTGCTTTTTCTAACTTTATGGCACATTAATTGTTCAGTGAAGAGCAGAAATGTCACTGGCTTATGCTAGCTACGTAGCAGCTAAAACACTAATTGTAACTTTAGCAATCAAACTTTACAAAGATTATTAATATCAAATTAAAGAAAGGACAAAAATAATTAAATGAAATAAAGCTGAAAAAAGTTAATCATTTATTGCCTGCTTGTATTTTTTTCTTTTCTTTCTTGCGTCACTGTTGAGTAGAGCTAGCACTAGCTTCCATTTAGCATTTCGAAGAGTTTAACAGTCTTCGAATAAAATTTATTTTCACATCCTCTAATATTAAAAATAAAATAAAATATCCCAAACAAATCACTAACATTATCACAGTATACTTTTCACATTACTGTTTCACTTTTATCAGGCTCTTGTCCAGTTCAAAATGGCGGGCGGAGGAACGTAGGCCTCCTGGTTTCTTAGATAACTCAACAAAGGGGGTCATAATTTTTTATCAAAAAGACCCAAATCCAAAATTTGACTTGTTGAAATAACTTTTTTGTACATTTAGGTGGAAAATAATTTAAATGTCACAGGATCACTTAACAAAGAAAATAAGAAGACATTGTTTTTGAATGGAATTAAGAGTTTTTGTGTTTTTATTTTAAGCTAACAGGCAAGTGCTACATTCCACATCAAGCCCTATTTGGCAACCGGTACATAATAAGCTGAAATTTCTTTAATATATAATATTGCATTTTTTAAAGAGAAATATTTAATAGTTATAGCTAATATTAACCACATTATTTAAACATTGCTGGTTCAATTTGAAGAGCTCTTAGTCACAGCTCATCAATAATAATAATAATTATTTTTTTTAAAAAGCTAAAAAAAAAAACCAACTCATACACGTTTCAGTAAAATTTGCATTACCTGGTCAATGCAGTTGATCTTTTCTGCTGGGTAGACCACAAACCCGCACCTGGCACACGACTGCATGGTGAGCTATAAGTCTTTTCTCCCTCAAAAATAAAAATATCCTCAGGTAAAACTATGATGCAACACAAAATGTTGCTTTAAAGCAGCAGTGCGACTGTCAGACAGACACCAGTAAAGGTTAGAGCCAGAAAGAGACCCGTGTGTCTTTGCTGGTGGTAAACTTAGCTTTGAGACTGTGCAGCTCTGAGAGGGTCTCTTACCTAAAACCATGTCCCATGAATGGATCAGCCCCTTTTCTGTGCCCCCGATGCTCTGGGACTGCATGAGTACAGCTGTCTATTAGTGGAGACAGACTCACAAAGTATTCACATGTCTCTGCATTTGAGTAATGATCTCAGATAGAATGGCATCCTATGATAACCTCTGCATCACATACACTTAATTCACTTATGTAATATATATATATATATATATATATATATATATATATATTTTTTTTTAGCAAAGCTGACAATGTTTAGAAAGAAAAATAAATAACCTTTAGTTAGTCAAATCTAGTGGTATAGAAAAACTTGAGCAAAACTCTTTTAATAAAAATCTAATACTAATAATTCTTTTTGGGAAATTTTATATTCAAAAATGTAAGTGGACCTGACACAAAACCCAATTACCTCACCTCACGAATTGATAATATACCTAATTTAATTAATTCTTGATTATTTAATTTTTTATTCTCAATTACTTTATTACTTCTCTGACATTGTACTTGTTCAAAAATAAATAAGATTTTATTTTATTTCATGCCTTAAAAGGTTTAACAATTAGCAAGTCATTTGCTACTTAGCAAAAGACTGCTATATGTCTTTTTTCTTTTTGTAAATCTACTCTTATATGTAATCGTCAAATTCCTAAAAGAAATCTTTGCCAATGTTGAGTAAATAAATTAATTTAAAAAATAAATTAGATAAAATAACTTTTAAATATATACATTTGGTTATTCAAATTCATATTTGTTCGAATTCAAACTCGAATTTGAATAACCCAAAGAAAAAAAACCTGAAGGAACGTGGTGACGTATGGTGCTGACGTAACCACGCACAAGCGAGACCTACTTTCACTTTCTCAAGTTGAAGGAACAGAAAGTTCGTAGAAACTTTTGAGGAAAAGGAAAGTTGACCCACAAGATACTTCTTTTTTTGCTCCAAATAGGCTGTTACTGACCAGCCCACGGATTACTTGAGCGTAAGTTATCTCTGACATTTTAATATTTTAAAAGTTAGAAACGGTTCAGATTTTTACATATTGTGTTAGCTTCAAGAAGCTAACACTTCAAGAAGCTGACACAATATGTCAAACAAACCGTGTAAACTGGTGGCTAAAAACCACCAGTTGTGAATTGTGAATGTTTTCACACCTAATGGTGAATAATAAATTTAAGTCTGTTATTTCTCTGTAGCCTTGCTGACTCTTGCTGTAAAACACATAATGAAGCAAACTCGATTTGACGTTTCTAACCGCTAGCTTGTTTTTTTTAACTTTATTTACGGGTCTTAAACTTAGATGTCTGGAGAACCAGCAGAGCTTAGTGAATGCGGAGGCGATCCTGGCACAGATGAGGTGAAGTTAAATCCTGACGCAAAGGGAATGGAGGACGACGTCGACGCCAAACCTGACCGCACTGCGAGATTTCGTCTGTTCAGGTGACTTTTCTTTGGAAATGCATGCATCATCTGAACCAAAGTTATAGTTTGTGCTTTTTAAAAGTCTGTATATGCTGTATATGCCACTAACGTGGCAGGCAAATATTTTTGATTTCCTTAAAAACACACACACGCACACTCACATTTGTGGTAAAGCAAAAATGTCTTTCTTCCATTTTCTGTTAATCTAATTCCCACATCTTAATTTTAGTAGAATCCTGTCAAACCAGGTCCTCCTCCCTTAGAAAGAATTACATCCAACCTATTCCTGGTAATTTTGTCAGAATGAATAATTAAATAATTTCCCTCTTCTTCCTTTTAAAAAAAGTTCATTTCCCATTTTATGAACCAACTTGTCCCAGGTAATAATAGCGTTCATTTGCTACAGTGAATTACCAAAAAGTTGTCATCAAAAACCTTTATTACTGGATGAAAAACCCAGTTATTAGCAGTAATTAACTTTTTTGTTATTAAATAAAAACAGATAAAAAAGTTTGGCAGATGCGATCCAAACAGTTTTAGTTTGATGGAACGTAAGAAGCAAATTAGAAAATTAGGCATTGAGATTCAATCTAAAGTTGGTTCAAATAACAACAATAAATCTGAAAATTGCAAAAATAAAACTGCATAAAAATGATTTCATCTGTGGTTTGATAGTTTACCATTCTGAATCAGTTGTTGACTACAACTAAATAGAAACTGACTATTTTACATAAAAATAGGTACTAAAGTTTAATAAAAATGTGCTTTTAAATTGGGATAAATTTTGCATTTTTATGTAACTCAAAACTGTATTTCCATGCATTTTTTCTGCTGTTTTACTAAGCTTTAGATATTTATTCAGACTTAGATGGGGGAAAAAAGTATCCTAAAAGCTTACAAAATACTTTGCCATAATTAAAAACAAAAAAAAGTTTAAAACAAGTGTTTGTTCCAGTTTTACTCACAAGGTGGCGCTCTGAATCTGTCCTATAAAGAAACACATTACTGACAATAGTAATGAACCACATAACCATGTTACTTAATTAAGTTTAGATTTTGATACAAGATGTTTGAATTACCAAAAGATTATTTCTTTTATAAAATTGTCCAACAAACAGGACCTGAGATTTTAGATTATAAACACAAAATGTTTTTTTTTTACATAAATCATACCAAACACAATATACTGTCTTCTTTATTATTATTATTATCATTATTATTATTACTACTATTGATAAATGACATATATAAGAGACAATAAAAGTAATATAAAATAGGATTGTCCAAAACAAAAACATTTAATCAAATTATATAAAGTAATATACTATCTGAAATTAACTTTAAGTTCAAGAATATTATAAGTTTATTCTTGATATTGATGTTTGCTCCATTATATCATTCAATATATCTAGCTCATGAAATCCAATTTTAGGTATATAGTAGCATATTTTTAAATGTTAATGGACTAAAAAGTATAAAATTAATACAATTAAACCAGAAATGTTGAACTCATTTTCGTTTTGGCCAAATATAAATTATGAATGCTCTTTAAGGGCCAGAATGTATTGATAAATCCCAATCACAAACTGTTAAAATATGAAAGAATCATTAAAATGTAATAATATTACTGAACATCTTTTCAGTTCCTCCAGGATTTTTCTAGATTTTTTCCAATAAACATCAAAGCGTTTGTGACACTAAGTTGGAAATATTTGCACTTAAATATGCCAGAAAAGGCATCTTTTTATTATTTGGTGTATAGATGATGGACTATAATCTGACATCAATTAAAGCTTGAGAAAAATCTGCAATACACTCTGAAATATTAGCGCAAAATTGAGGGGATTTGTTGATTTTGCCTGAATTTCTACGATAATTCTCAAGAAACTGGAGGCATTGGTTGATATAATTTGGCAGTAAACAGACAAAAACTGCATTGATTTAATTGAAAACGTGATATTTAAACAGACTTAGTGTTTAGTCTAGAATCTAGAGGGCCACATTAAAAGCTATGGTGGGCCGGATTTGGCCCAGGTACCATGAATTTGACACATGTGATTTAGGGTGTCTTATGTTGCGTAAATGACTCTTTTTGGGCGATATTGTTATGACAGGTTTAATCCCCTTGTTGATATTTCCTCTCAGCTGTGTAATCTTCAGTTTTCTCATGGCTACTCCTCTTAGATTTATTGAAAGTCAAACTGTACGCCAGGTACTGTATGGCAGGACCTTTTGTCTGTCTGCAGCTGAGGACATTGATGACCTGTCTGACCTCAGTAGGGGGTGAGGCTCAGGGCCGGAGCATGAATAGGCCTTTAGAAAGCGCTGGTGCGATGGGGAGGCTGCTGACTCAGGGGGCTCACAGCGCGCTGCCCCAGTCCTCAGCCGCCCGCGGACCCAGTCTGGACTCCAAACTCTACAGAGAGCATGTTAGCTTCCTAGCACACACCAAAAAAAAAAACCTTGAGCTTCCGGGTGTGGAGAAACGAAACAGAATCAAGGCGTTTCAGATGCAGAGCGGAGTGGTGCTTAATGACGAACCCAGGTAAGACGGATTTCTCATGGCTTCCGCAGTGGATCAGCGATCCAGCTCTTTGCCCACCCTCATACTATTGTTTGGCACCGCATGTTGGCACTTTGGAGGTGGGCGGGGGGCTTCAAATGTTCTAGATCACGTTTATTTGAAAATGGCTGCACTGAGTGCACAAGAGGCACTCACAGGTGTACAGTATTGTTCTAGTGCTTGAGCGACCCGATGACTCGGCTCTTCTAGATGGTTTGGCTTCCCAATGGGGCCACTGTTGGCTCGGCTGTCTAGATGGATCTTTGAAAGAATGAAAATATCATTGGACTGTGAGAATTACCTCTGCTAGATCATTTCCTCCCGCTCACTCTGCATTGATGATCTTCGCAAAAATGTTCTAGTTTCTTCTTCAGCCCGACTGTGGATTACTGCGACCAAATTTGGCCTTAACGTTTATGCCTTATTTGAAAACGTATGTATGTATGTGTTGGGTATTTTCTAGTCAGTGGTTCAGGTTGTCTACTCTATCATGCATGCAAGCTGGTTTGGACATCTTAGGTGTTAGTTGAGAACATTTTTGACCTAAAAAATGTTCAATGACCCAGGGATATTTTCTAGATTTGCAAGATATTACATAATATGGTAAGAATTGAAGCTGCAGAAATTTAAATTTAAACTTTGTACATTGTTTGCTTTTGTTGTACCCTTCATTAGAGGTTAAATTAATCCTCTAAATGTAATTTTTCTTTCTGCTAGCAAAAAAAATAAGGATGGCCAGACGAGGGAGCAGGACCACTCTTCTGAAAGCCATTCCAGAATTGTTTTCCCAACATTCCAGTATAAGATGAGCTACAGGCGAGTGGGGAAGTGTATCATCATCAATAACAAAAACTTTGATGAAAACACAGGTTTGGCACATACCTTTTTATAGTACGGTTTCCAGAAAATCTCACACTCTAGTTTTCTGGTAGTTAATGTTTGGTTGCGCTATTAACGTAAGGTTTTGCTATGAACAGGGATGAATGTTCGCAATGGGACGGACCGGGACGCAGGCGAGCTGTTTAAGTGCTTCAGGAGCCTGGGCTTTGAAGTCGCTGTTCATAACGACCAGACATGTGAGAAGATGGAGCGTCTTCTCACACAAGGTAAGCAGTTTCTCTCCATCTCCTTTTAATGCCATATGTTTATACTTTATTCATTTTATTTCTTGGACGACTTTTTTTTGTCTGTATTAGATAGAAAAATTGATGTGTTTAATTCTCTTGAAGTCAGTTGTTACTATAAAAAGAGTCAATAACAGTTGTGTTACACAGAGTTTGTGTGAGTGCTGGAAATTCTTGAAAATGCTTGAATTTCAATTAGGTGTTTTCAAGGTTTGGAAATGCTCGATTTCTGCAAAACGACTTGAAAAGTGCTTGATGTTCAAACTGTGCAGTTTTGTAATGAAGTGCAATCTAACATTTGATTAAAAGCCTAAATTTAGAAGAGGTTGGAACAAGATATTTAAAGATAATAAAAATACTTTTTTTCCGCACTGTATGAAATTAAATCTGACCAAACCTCTCTTGTTTTAAGTCAGTTGGAATTTCTTAAATTATTTCTATTTGATAAAGTCCAGCTAACTTTGTAAGACATTTTTTTTTTTTTTAGAGATTTTAGTAAATTTTCGTTCTTGGAGTAAGAGAGACATTTCAAAACATAAACTTTAATGTTTTAGTTTAACTTGTCCCTAATGTAGAATGTTGAATACCATTACAAGATTGAAACTGCCTTCTTTAATTTGTTTTTATTTTATCTCCAAAATATATGGTGATAAAAAGTTAAAGTCACCCTGAAAATCCTTGAAAAGTGTTTGAATTTTACTTTTTGAAAAGTGTGTAAACCCTTGAGATATTGTTTACAGTGTAAACCTGAAGTTTATAGCGGAAGATAATAAAAACAGACATTTCTTCACTCTCTGAAGTTAAATCTGACCAAATTTTTCTCGTTTTGGGATAATTACCAAGATTATTTCTGTTTGCTAAATCCCAGAAAACTTAGCAGGAACCTTTATTATTATTATTTTTTTAGAGATTCTTTGTAACTTTCTCAGACCAGTCAGATATAAAGAGTGTGTATAAGTGAGATATTTCCAAAAACATAAAATTTTGTTTTATTTTTGTTTACATCCGGTTTTTTTCTGAAAATTCAAAAACTTACCTTGGAAAGTGCTTGAATTTTACTGTGGAAAAAGTTCCTGAACCCTGGTTATAATGTTAAAGTTTACAGTTGAAGATAAAAACAGACTTTTTTTTCACTGTCTGAAGTGGAATTTGAGTAAATTTATCTTGTTTTATGCTGGTTACAATTGCATAATTATTCCTATTTGCTAAATACCACAAAGGTTAGTGAGGAAAAACATTTTTTTTGCAACTTTCTCGTAAATGGGGTGTAAAAGAGACATTTCAAAACATTAGATTTTTAGATATATTTAGTGTAGATTACTAGAGTGGCCTGTGAAATTTGCTGTTTACTGGAATTAGATGAGCTAATGTTTCATTTTTTTGGTGTATTTTGTCGATCAGTCTCAGAGGAAGACCACAGCGACAGCTCGTGTTTCGCTTGTATTTTGCTGAGTCATGGTGAAGAAGGCATGATCTACGGCACAGATGCAGCCATGCCCATCAAGACCATTACCTCGCTGTTCAGGGGGGACAGGTGCAAAAGCTTAGTCGGGAAGCCAAAACTCTTCTTCATCCAGGTACTTCGGGTTCGTACAGGTGCTTTTAAATCCTTGAAAATGCTTAGATTTCCAAAAATCTAAGCATTTTTGGAAATCTAAAATGCTTAGATTTTAGATTTCCAATCTGAAATCTAGATTTTAAAATCATGTAATTAAGCCTTGACTTTACATTAATACAGACTGATATGTTTAATGTAAGGAATACTTATTATTCCTAATCAACCAGTTATTGAAATAAAGGGTTTCTATGCATCCTTAAGAAGTCTTAAAACATCTTAAATTTATGCATCTAAAATTAAGGGCTTAAAATGTCTTAAATTTATTGAAAAAAAGTTGGTCTTAAATAGGCCTTACATTTTGTTGTGGATGGACTATTTAATCTCATACATTCTGTGTAGTTTCTCACAGCTTGTGGCTATTGCTAACTAGCTGCTAATATACCCTTGCTAGGTGGCTAGCTGCCCTTTTTTTTGTGAAAAAATGAAAATTTATCGCCAGTTTACTGAACAATGTTTGTCTTAACCATTGGTTCACCTCTGTTGCCAATCCACACAATTTATTTATTTTTCTACATTTCTGTAGTGATAAAGGTCTTAAAATCCATTACTAAAGGCCTTAAAAAGTCTTAAATTTGAGTTGGTGAAACCTGCATAAACTCTGCTGTATATTATATGTTAAAGTTATTAAAATTAGGGGTTTTTGGAGTTAAATTTGTGTTTTGTTCTAAGATCAATGAGGTTATCACTAATATTAATAAATTATGCCATATAATAGTAAATAAATACTGTGATCTCTGGTTAATTAGTTTTTTTTTTAATTTCCAAAATGTGGTGTTGGTTAAGGTTTGTTAATTTGCCTAAAAAAATGTGTGAAAAGTCCTTCAATTATCCTTGAAATGTATGTATTTTTGTACTTTTAAAGGCTTGTCGAGGTTCTGAATTTGATGAAGGCATCCAGACAGATTCAGGTCCACCAAACGACACCCTGGAAACCGATGCTAATCCAAGACATAAAATCCCTGTTGAGGCAGATTTTCTGTTTGCATACTCCACTGTGCCAGGTAAGCCACGTTTTAAGTGTCAAATCACTTAATAAATACATGTTAACGTACAATTTTTGGGTACTCTGCCCACCTTTTCAGCCATATTGTCCAGTGAAACTCTTCGGCATATGAACTGTTTTCTAGGATATTACTCATGGAGGAACCCGGGACGCGGATCCTGGTTCGTCCAGGCACTCTGTAACGTCCTCAGCGAGTTCGGCAAGCAGCTGGAGATAATGCAGATCCTAACGCGGGTCAACTACATGGTGGCCACCAGTTTCGAGTCCTGGTCGGAGGACCCGCGTTTCAGTGAGAAGAAACAGATTCCCTGTGTGGTCTCCATGCTGACCAAAGAACTGTACTTCAACTGACATCCTGCCTGTACTGTAAGACAGAGACTCACAGACTGACCAGACCGACTTGACCGGCTGTTTCAGGCAATGAGCAAGCAGTCGAAGCATTCAGGGATGAATCAGGCCCGACAGGACCCAGCGCATTTAGAGCATGCCACTTTGTCTACGTGTGAAGTTGGGCCTGACGACAAGCACTCTGTGAAATCAAAAATAACACTCTGAGGTCATGTGTTTACAGTAAAACCTCCTCTTCAGGCTCCCCCTTGAATTACCAGTCACATTTAAGCCGATTGTTGTCAACAGACATTGTGAATTATATATGTATTATCTACCGAACCATAAAATTAGCTGCCAGTTTTTATGGGACGGTGGAATCATATCTGAATATGTGTTTGTCCATTTTACAAAACTTATTTGTCTAGGCAAATAATTATTATTATTTTTTTTAGCTAATTAGCCCACCTAAAGAATTACAAAAACAACTACTATTGTGGATCTGTTTGTAGCTAACATTAGCATTAGCACGCAGTCACAAAAAGACATTTAAATATACTTCACTAAAACATGCAAAGCATTAGTGTTTCACACGTATAGTTTAAAGCTTTTATGACTAATTAAAGCATTAATTACTTAATTAATTAACGGTGTACATTAAGATTAACATTCAGAACGTTGTAAAAGTTAACGTATAGTGTTTCAGCTGCTCTCTAATGAGCTCTAATATACAGCAGTGTTTTTCAATAGGTCATTTTATACAGCATCATTACAATGTGTGAAAAGCACTTTGACTCTTAAAAAGCTGCAGTATGTAACTTATTAAAAAATATATAGTTTTTACATATTTTGTGAAATTATAATTATGTTGTGACTCTAAAATTTGAGACAATCTAGTTCCTCTACTTTCTCCCAGTGCTTCCAGTACCAGCTGCAGAAATATACCACTCAGTCAGAAACAACCAATCAGAGCCAGGAGGAGGGTTTTAGTGCTGTCAATCATCCATGTCCCCCTTCCTCCCAGCTACGGCTGGTTCACCACAACACAGCTTGCCACGAATGCTAACGCCAGTTCGCATAGCCACCAATGATGGTGGAGAAGTGTTTTTTTTTCTGTAACCGTAAGTTGTTTCTCTGCCATTAGTGCATTTAGCAGCAAGTATATGAGGTTGATTGACAGCGCTAAGACTTTCCTTCTGGGTCTGATCGGTTGCTTTGACTGCAGTTGTATGATTGTTTTTTAATAAATATGGAAAAAAGATTTTTGTAAGCTACATACTGCAGCTTTAAGGGAAACACATACCTGACAAAGTAATGTTTACAGCCTGAATAATTTCTGCACATAATTTTATTTAGGTGAAAAATTGAAGTTTGTATTTGCTAAAGCGAATGTCAAGTTTGAACAGATCCCAGGAGATTGTCCCGAAACGCCACCCAGCAAAAATAATCATAAACTAACTTTGACAAAAGTTACCACAGATAATTTGGAACGACCCTCTAGATCTGTAAAATGGAGCAGATTATTTTCAGATGTGAATGTTTTTAAAGTTTCAGCTGTCAGATTTAGTAGCAGTCAAGCTTAAACTCCTCCGACGTTGTCACAACGCTCAACATCTCAGCCTTTCCTGCAACTACAAGTTGGTAGCAACATGCTAGCATCCTCAGGTTCCTCACTGTCCCATCAGATGTCATGTTTAATCTCTTACCTACATGTGGTGGATTAGGAGGTGTGATATTTTGCTGTGTAGTGATTTTGTTCTAACTTTGAATCAAGCATGAAGCACAAACAGTTTCAAACCCAAATAAGTGAGATTTGTGTAATTAATTATCATTAACCTGATCGTTTACTTATTCAAAAGGGTCCAAAAAATCAGTTTGGGGATTTTCTATTCTTTTTTATTATTATTTTTATAGAATTATATTTAATTTATCACCAAAATGGCAATTTAGAACGACTAAGCGCTTGAACCGAACTGAGACCTGGAGCGAACTTCACATCATTTTACTGTATATTAGTGTTGTACACCGTCTTCACTTACACTGTTTGTAGTTTACAGATATTTTTAGCGAAAACAAAAACACTTAAAAAAACAACAACTTTGAAGCATTTGTACACTTTGAGAGTGTTTAAAATAAGCATCAAGAATTGATTGTTATTGGTAAAAGAAATATTTCGATACATAAACATGACATTTGTTGGTTGTTAAAGTCACAGAGGCAGCTATTTCTGGCTAATAACTAACCTATATTTACACAATCCACTTTTCCACAATATGCACTCTTGTTTTTTGCTTTATTATTACTCTTTGTGATTGCATGTATTGGTAAAAATGATGGTGGAAGGGAATCATATGTGCTTTTATTATTCTGCTTTTCTCTTTTCCTCTGTAATTTGTATTTATTTTGATATCATGAGCATAAATGCTACATGTGTGCAATCAGTGCAGTTCTTTGACCTCTGATCAGTCATTTGGTGTCAGGACTGAGCTGGAGCGAATGCTTGTTCCCCTTGTTTTGAAATGAAAACTTAAAAAAAAAAAAAGATGTTTGTTTAAATGCTTTCCAGTTTTTAAATGCTGTGTTCCTCAGGAATATATTTGAAAAGATTTGAATTTAAACGCATGATTTGGTCAAGTTTTTTTGGACAATTCATTATTTAAATAACTTGAAAACAGAGGAATGCTTCAGTAATTAAACATGAATTTATTGTGTAATGAACTTTGTGTCATTTTTTCATTAGCACGATCACATTAAAGCAATCAAAACAATCAATCAACTAGCAATCAAAACATACTTTGCACATTAGTGATGTATGAAAATGTGTGTCTGTTAGATTCAGTCAGGTTTCATTGGGAACAACATCTAAAGTCTTGTTTTTTTACGACTATGACAAACACGCCTCTTCCTGTACGTCTTTTGTTTTCTCAGATCACCTTTCTGTTTCGATGAAATTACTTTTCAGTGACAGGGATGTGGGATCTGATAAAAAGAATTGACTCAGCAGGAGGTTATTCTTAAACTCATCCATCTCATTCAAATTCTCAGAGATAAACTTTATTTGAAGGATAATTTAGACAATAATCTTTAGAAATCAAGTGGGATCAACACTAAAGAGCACAAAGATTTCAGACTGAAACTAAGTCATGACAATGGAGAATGAATCATCCCTGAAAATGAGGAAATGTTGCCTTTCCAGGAAGGAAACAGTAGCTCTGAGCAGTAAGGAAATCCAAATCCTACGTACTTTCCTTTGTGTATTCCCTGCATGATGAAAAGAAAAACTCTTTGGTATGTCTGGAGTCCTTTGAGTCACTTTCTGGTAAATCCCCAAACACTTGCAAAGCCGATTCTTACTTCATTCGTGGCTTTGGATGATAATATCTGTAAAGTATTTTAGACTTTGCTGCAAAAGCAAAAGGTCTTCTGGTTGTAGGGATGCAGAGCAGAACCAGAACCAATAACTGAGAAGCAGCTTTCAGCATCTATGCACCACAAATCTGGAACAAACTTCCAGAATCCTGCAGCTGAAACACTGAGTGTCTTCAAATCAAGCCTTTTAGGGAACCTTTGATTGGTGAAAACTGAAACATTCATCACTATAATCGATGTATTTTCACTGGGTGATTTTGATTATGGCAATTAAAAACATGATTGTTTCATAACTGATGACTGGATGATGTTTTCATGATGTCATGGTGCTGAAATGTTCTGTACAAACAAACTTGATAAAACAAAATCAAGCTCATAATTGTGAAAAACCCGTTTTTTAAAATCTTATTGTTGTTGGCTCAGAGGTCAGAAGTGTTACAGATGGAAGTCTTTACATCAAGAGTCTCAAGCTTTTTGCTCTTTCTCTGCAAAATAACTCAAAATGTATCAGATTTGATCGATCTGTGAACGTCACCTTTCAATTCTTGTCTTATATTTTAATTGGGGTTTAGATCAGCACTTTGACTAGGCCGTTCCAACATATTAAGCTTTCCTGTTGGAGCTCTAGTTGTATGTTTAATATTATTGTCCTGCAGGAAGTCAAGTTTGACTGTAAAACTTTAGAAGGTGGTTTAACCTGGAAGTGGAAAATTCACCTGCTGCCTAGAAAAGGCAAAAAATTGTTTTGGTTTTAACTCAGAAATTAAAGTTTGTACATGAAGTTGATTTAACAACAAGAGACAAGTTGTCTAAGCATTGTTTTTTAAGTTCATTAATCTTGAATTGTGCGTTTTAACTTCATGAAGCAATTTAAACCAAATAATTATTTCACAAAGTGACTATTTTAAAGTTGAAATAAATACTTGTTTTACTTTTGAATAATTTAAATTCTTGTTTCAAATTGCGTGAACAAAACTTCTGATCTGATAATGAATTTTATTAAACAAGTTAATGAATTCTGCTAAAAATCTTTCTTTCGGCTTATAGTCTGAAAAATACGGTACATTCATTTGCGGTTGTAACCTGTAAAATATGAAACGTTCAAGGCTTAAACTGAATATAAAACCAGAACAAACTGCAAACAGTGTCACGTGAGTATGGAGTGTGCTTTGGTAATGAAGATTAATAGCACTGCAGATTGCTTCCCTGCTGTACGCCCTGGTGATTAATTTATTCGTTGTTTAATTTCCGGAACAAGTTGTTTAACAGCCCCTTCAAAAGCAGGACACATTAATGGAGCAGCAAACAAAATCCCCAAACTGCAACAATCTACTTTCATACTCTTTATTTGATTAAAGTTGATGGGCTATGACGATCTGGAATGATTGCAAGGGCAATTTTCTTCCTTTTTAAAGTTTGAAATGAATAAAAGTGCATTTCCAAATTCATAACTCACTTAACCTTTGAGTGAGTGTACTGTAGCAGAGCAAGGATGCATGTTCCAGAATAAAACCTGAAGGCTGAAGAGGAACTACAAGCCTGCACAATGCAACCTCCCCTGGTTAGGTTTACCTCAGAACGCAGTGTTCAGACAATTAAACCGACAAAGACTGATGACTGCTGAGAAAATCTCTCTCTCTCATCAATAACCTGCACCGAATGCCTGATCAAAGGCAAACTTTGCACTGTGTGCTCTCTGCTTCTATTATTTTACATGCGTTAGCTATGAGCCTGCAAGCAAAAGTCAGACATCAGCGTTTGTTTTCTTCCTGACAGCTGAAAGCCATCAGTCAAACAGCAGTACAGCTTTACTGCTTTCCTCGCCTGCTTGGCTGCAAGTCTCTCCAGTCTGCAGGTGAGGGCATCTCTTTGTGTTTGCAGGTGATTTTCACTTTACACACCAAGGAGTCAAGAGACAGAAACATGCAGCCAGAGGAAACAAAGGCTGAGAGATTTGTAACAAACATTGCTGCAGAATCCACTTCACAACTCAGGATGTTTTAAAGCAAGAGATGAACCAGCGTGTTGCATAATATAAATATAAATAAGGATAAAAACACCCAAGCGATGAAACACCAGTAAAATAAGTAAAAATTAAGCCAGACAAAATGTATTTTCTCAAAAGAGGTTCTTGTTTTGTTCTGCCTCATCTGGAAGAGACTTAAAACCATTGTTCATAATCAGTAAGATTTGTGACACTGTGTTTAATGTAAGGCATGTAGGGAAGATTTAAAATCAGAGCTACTGCCTGGATAGAATAACCTCCGTTTTGTTTTCACTACACAGAGGTTCAAAACATCCCGGTTTTGATGCCAAGGCATTCTTCTGGTGAAATGACTCCAAAGAGGAAATAAAATGCATTCCACAAAAAACAGACACAACAGTTGGATGTAAAATTATCTAATACAAAAGCTTTCTTTTTGCTAGATAAGTTCACAACCAGTCCAAAATTAAACCTCTAAAGTCTTTTTACAAGAGTGCTGAAATGTTCTATACAAATAAAATTTGATTGATTGATCACGGTTTCATTGTGTTTCAACAGGAATCAGTAAAATTGATATCCCTACTCATTAATAATCAAATCTGATATTAATTATCTATACAGGAGACACATGGACATTTGTTTTGGTTTTTTAATGCGTTCAGGCCTCAAATCTAAACTTTGAAGACAAGCAGGAACAAGATTTTAGTCATATAAGAACAAATATTCATGAAAACTGACAGATTTGCATGAAAAAGAGATGCCATGTCCTACTAAAGATCAAGCCCAGAACTCTATTAATATCAGTGGATGTTTGATTGTGACCCACATGAACATGTAAAAAGGGGCATTTGAAGTATTTTTGAGACATGAATGCTGCTTTGTGGGTCACGTACAATCCATAAAGAAAACTTTGTTCTGTATGATTATAGCAAGAGCACATGTGAGCAGCTGTTGAGTCTCACTGCTGCTGTTTTTTTTTTAAATTTCCTGACCCAGAAACTTCTACATGCAAAATCTGGCCTGTGCACAAGCAGACAGACGTCACACACACTAAAATTAAGCTCCGGATTAAGTTATCTCCCTCAGTGACGTCAGATTAAATTAATATTGATGTTGCGGCACAGAACCCCGACTGACCTCCGTCTCCCCGTTTCTCCCGATGTGCTGCATATTTGTAATCAGATGGCACGGAGGGAGCGGGAGGGGTCCGGCACTGACAGTAACTTCACTGACGTTTTGCTGACATGCCCTCTTTTTGCACGAAAGCGTCTTAATGAGGGAACTGCCACTTTGCAGAAATTTCCTCAACATTTAATTTTGTTTGCTTCACAGCCTGCAGCCATGTTAACTCCATGCATGTCAGTGAGGAAATCAAAAATGTCAACGTGTTTGAAGGGAATTTTATGTGGAAGACTAATAGATCAAATGAATGATCAAATTATCAATTATTTAATATTTAAAAAAGACATTATCAGAAGGACCAAATTATAAATGGAAATTCTGGCATTCTAAGGATGAAAATGACAATAATTCAAGTAGTGAAAAATAACAAAATGAGGTGAAATATTTATTTCCAAATCAGTTTCTTGAAAAAAAAAAAATGGAAAAAAAAAAAAAAACACTTATGAAACTTTAACAAAAACTGCAGGTGTGTGTCAGGTGAACATTTGGCTAAAATATGTTTGATTTTCACTCAGTGGGGAGAAAATTCAGAAATTTTACTCAAGTAAGACTAGAAATACTACATAATAAAATTACTCAACTAAAAGTAAAATGTAATTGAGTAAATATCACTGGTTTCTACCTCCAACCTCCTCGAACTTCACGAATAAATACTGTTTGGTTTTGGTCTGATAAATATGTTAAAGTTTGTGGTTTAATTTCAAAATCTTAAAACCCTGACGGTACATGATGACTTTTCTGTCATGCTTTGGAAAGTTGCCATATAATCCATTTATAATAAAAATCACAGCTGGAGGGAATCCATGCCTGTGTGAGAAACACAGTTCAGCTGGAACTGGAAACAAACAACTGGTCGAATTAAGGGGTATTTTTCCACAGGAAAGCTGGACCTTTAACCTTCGGGGTGTTTTTGGAGTCTGAAAACAATGCAGGTAGAGTCTGAAACAAGCCAGCAGCAGAAAACCAGAAACACCAGTTCTGAGGCTGATGGTGTCACTGGTTGTCAGGTGCATAAATACATGAAGCCTTGTTGTCAGATTGCTCTTCTGGTTAAGACAGTGGAGCAACACGGATCCCTGTACAGGTAAAGACACGTGTTTCTTACATGTGTTTTATTTTGTTACGCTGTCTGTTTCTAATCTAAATGCAATTTTCGTCTTCAGCGTTTTTATATTTGTAGAACATTAGTCTGTGCAAAAATGTTGTTATATTTCATTGTGAAAGCTCACCTGGCTTTTGATTTTTTTTTTTTTTTTTTTTTGCTTTCTCGCCAGTTTCCATGAGCAAAGTTACTGTGAATTTACACTTTAAATATCAACTATAACAATGCAATTTTGAAATGGTTCTGATAAAATGATCTCATGTTACTTGTGTCAAGGTGGAATTTATCAAAATGCATAAAAGAGACAGGAGCACATCAGGTAATTTACTGTTTCTGGATTTTTTAATGTAAATATTTTAAAGTGTCTCTGAATGTTGTCATTAATATCAAATATTTCTGTAATTTTTTTTTTTTTAGCAAATCTTGCAGGTTTTTTTCTGTTAACTTTAAATTTATGCATTGATTTGAATATTTTAAAGTTTACTAGTCACCAAGACTAATTTTTATTTGGACCCTTTTTTTTTTTTTTTTTTTTATTAAATTTAACACAATTTAATTACTAAATAGTTATTTTATAATGCAGGAGGTGCAGTGTTTTACAACTCAGTCAGACATGCACAAGAAATCAGGTCTGGATATTTGCTTAAGTCTCCTCCTCAATGGCGTTTGAAATCAGAGGTGAGGAACTTTTTCCCACTTTTATTGCAACTCTGTGCAGTTTTGAATGGTTTTCTTTAACTAAATGCCTTATTTGTTGTTTCTCCTGCAGTGGAAGAGACGTTTCTTTGTGCTTTACAAAACCTCAGACGACTACCAGCTCAGGTACTACAAAAGTGCAGAGGACCGGGTCAGCCAGCTCGGAAGCATAGACCTGACGCAGTACGTTCTCACATTTTCAGCACGTTGCATCAATCTGAGGCTAATTTGCTGCTTTTAAAATGCTTAATGGAGGTTAAAATAACCTCCCTGTGTCTCTCTGATAGAATCTCACTGTTATATGCGAACCCTGAACATCACCAGAGATGGCAGTGGGTGCAGAAGAGTTTTAAATGCTCCCCATCATGTGTGGTGTACCTCAGGGCAGCGAACCGGGACTACTTTCTTATTGGGGAGACCAGGTGAGAAAGTTCTGTTTTTGGTTGGAATTTTTTTTTTTTTTACCCTTTTTGACTTTAATGCATGTTGCTGCATTAGTAAAAATGGAGATTTTTACCAAATGTTTTTTTTCTTTTTACTAAATTAAGAACTTTTTTTGTTTACTAATTGAACATCTAGTAGGAATGTTTATTATTTTTTACTAAATGAATATTTAGAATTTTTTTTATTACTAAATTTTTTTTAGTTAAAAAAATTTTGAATTTTTTTAACTAAGGAAAAAAAAAATCATTTTATTTACAAAATAAAATAAACATTTTGGAAAAAATATTTGTATTTTACTAAAATGAAAATGTAGGAAAACATTTCATTTTAATAAAATGTTCATTTAACTAAAATTAACATTTATTTTTACTTGTTATGTTTTACCATAACAAATGTAATGCAACATTTGTTATGGTAAATTAAAACATAAAATTGTGATCATGCAACAAACCTAAAATATGCACAATTATATTGAGTTGGAGCTCTACACATCTCTCAGTGAGCAGATCTGTGCTTTGCACATATTGTACTTTGTTTCACCTGAATTTGACGTCTTTGCAGGTGCAGCTCAGATTGTGGTTGAATCATTTTGTGTGTGAATGCAGTTAGCATCACTTTAGTGTATTTCCATGAATCACTTCCTTAAACATTATTCACCAATTACTATTTTTAGACTTAAACCAGCCCAATACAAATGATGGTGCTCCTTTCCCCTTTACACTAAGGCAATCATCTGATAATGGCTTTTCCACAAAAAAAATCTCTGCTAAGTGTTCGTGTTTCTCCTTGGACTTGATTTTTGGAATTCGATTTGAAATTAAAACGTCACCGATGTGATTTGTTGAGTCTCAGAATTGCCTTTTTTCCCTTTTAGCTCGGAGGCAGACGGCTGGTTCACTGACCTGTTTGAAGCCCTGAAAAATCGCCCTCATGAATTTCTCAAATCAGAGGTGCATTAAGCTTTTACAACTTCTTTCATGTTTCTCATGTTTTCTGCTGCATTGAGAAAAG
This sequence comes from Poeciliopsis turneri, assembly GCA_922788865.1. Classification (NCBI taxonomy): domain Eukaryota; kingdom Metazoa; phylum Chordata; class Actinopteri; order Cyprinodontiformes; family Poeciliidae; genus Poeciliopsis; species Poeciliopsis turneri. Next base: position 5,586 of record CAKLNU010000980.1, on the reverse strand, counting down.
TTTTATTTCCACTTCCATATGCCACCTTGTTTATTTATTCATCCTTCTCCTCTAGGAAATCAGCAATGGGCAGCCAGTCATTGAAGTAAGCATGTGGAGTTTATTTTATGTTCTGTTCAAGAGCAGCTCTAATATTCTCTGAAATGTATTTCACAATGATTAATATGAGGAACAGGGTTAATATGTTGTCGTTTTTCTTGCAGGACCACTTGTACATAAAACCTCGCAAATAATTTTTCAATATGAAAAACAGTTCAAATAATTATTTTTGTTGTGATAATTCCAATAAAAATAATAATAATCTTCTAATAGTAATAAAATAATAATTATAGTACAATATATGTTATAATAAAATATCTAATAAATATTTTTTTTAAATCTGTATTAAAAAAAATGCTTTAAATATGTAAAAGTATTATTATTTTAAAAACTGAAATATTCATTAATTTTATTGGGAAAAAGGAAATTTCAAAATGTACTGTAAAACACAATGCAGAATAAAATTATGTTGCACTAGCTCACATAAACGCATAGAGAAAGTCAGCACAGTTTAAAAATAATAAAAATAAATAAAAGCAAATATAAACTCAGAAGCACAAAATAAAACAAAAGAAAAAAAAAGTTTAATTATTGCACAATAGCAGCCATTTCTGGTACATTTGCGTTTTTCCTAAGATGGTCAAAGTTACATAACTAATCCTGGTTTTATTGACTTTTTCACCTGTTTGCTGTGAACATTAGACTTCATGATGCTGTTTGTTTTGCAGAACAGCTGATTTTCTTCAGATTACAGCAAATATATTGACTTGTGCCCATTGAAACACATTATCATGTGTAGTTGTAACAAAGTGTGAAACGGGAATCTTGTAGTGAAGCCATATAATTCAGGGAATTGTTTTCTTGACAATAGAGCTTTTAAATAACACTTCCTTGTCTGGAAACTCCGGTTTCGTTTTATTTCCTTCTCAGTTCTCAAACTCACTGATCAGTTTATTTTTGTCCACTGTAAACAAAAAAAGAAAACTCCCCAAACTGTTGTTCCATGACGTCTTATCAGATTCTCATCAAATTATAAATAAAAATACTTTTCTTTTCCTGTTCTGTCAGACAATTTCAAACCCTCTTCACCGGAGAAAGTTTTCTGCCCCAGAGATAAAGGTTAGTCCAGATGTAATAAAAACATTTTAACTATGTCCTGCTAATTCATCAGGACTGTAAAATTCATGTTATGTAACTTTTTTTAGTGAATAATTTCACTAAAAGTGTTTCTAACCAAGAGCTCGGTTCAAGTTTATATCTTCCAACAAAGATATAAACTAAAATATTTAGTCTGTTTAGTCTGCTTCAATCAAATTCAGGTTCGTTTGTATAGAAACTCCGGTTCGTTTGGTAAAAATGCGTCATTTAATTCTGTTGGGAGCCAAAAATGCGAACTCCAGGCTGTCTAAAAACCCAAAAGCAAAGCATTCTGGGTAAATACAACCAAATCAAAGTTGCGATTTTAACGTTAGCAGCAGAAATGGCTTGTAGCCTTTTGAGAAAGACAAAAAGATAAATCCTAAATGCTAAAATCTGACACCATTTGATTTTTGCTTACATTTTGTGAAGAAGGAATTGCGCTCATGTCTTCTTCTGTGGTTTTCACGTCGTTTCATTCAGTGGGTCTTGGTACTGCGCCACCAGAGGAGAGTGGGGCAGCAGGTTGATCATAAGTTTAGTCAGTTTGACACACTGCAGTGTTAAAGCATTAAGCTGCAGCAGCTGAATTTTTTTTTTTTATGTAACAATTTTGATCCCCAACTAATTAAACTGAATCTACCAGGTGTGAGAAAAACCCAAAGACTTCCTGCACATGTTGACATTTCTATGAAAACGACGATAACACACTTTCCTCCATGCGCTCATCACAAGATTGTAGAAAAATGCTTTAGGTTCAGAGTTTAAATCTGGTTAAAGTCTGAAATTATTAAAAATGTGACAAACCTGATTCTCTTGAAAGACATGCAGTTCAGACGAGTGATTTCGTAGTGATGTAATAAACAATCACTTACTGGTTTGCAGATGCCTTTCCTTGCAAAGAAAGAAGAAGATCAGAATGATGCCAGCAAACTCTCGCCGCCGTCCGTGAGTATACCTTTACTTTTCTACCCATCTTCTAAGGTCATGCTAGTGTGTTTTATGATCAGAAAGCAATTGTTTTTATATTGACTTGTGCCAACATGAGCATAAAAAGCATATAAATATTAGACACATTAAATAACATTATTGTGTTTGTTTTCCAGTCACCGGTGAAGCTTAGGTCTTTATCGGACCCTTCCTCCAATGCTGCAGACGGGAACACTGAAGAGCCGGTTCGTATCTGCAGCTTGTGCACAATGCTACATTTGGTTTGGGAAGCCTATCAACATCAAGTCATGCTGCTTTCCGATTGTTTATCAGGTGGAAGATACTTCCAGGAGGCCGATCTCTGAGCCTGTCGATCACATTTATGACTATCCCAAGTCCCGCCGAAAGGTAGCCTGCTATGTTGATTATTCATTTTTCTTATAACTTAAAATGTTTGTCTTTTATTCAAAAAGTCAACAAAAAGGCTATTTAATGTTCCTGTTAGAAGTTTTGGGATTTTTTTTTATTGTCCAGTTGGTTAGAAAGAATCCTGTTTAGAGTTAGAATAGATTAATCTTTGTCTCATCTGATCATATTTCCTTTCCATGAAGAAATTTGGCTTGTCTCTGTGGGCAGCTGCAAATGTTAAACAAGTTTTAACGCTCGGTCTCAGTCATTAAAGGGTTAATAGAGGATGTGATGACTTCCTGTGGGAGGAGTTTCAGAAAGAGTGGGAGATTTTAAAGAGACAGAGACCCATTTTCAAAGTGTTGAATATTGAAGTCATATTTTGTCACCTTCCTAAAATAATAGAGCACTTTTGACCAAAAAATTACTAAGGTGATTATAATAAAAATGTATATAGCATTTTTATTACAACAGAGAATAGCACAGTTACTTGATTGTGCTATAAAATGGCACAACATGCCTGGAAAATACATAAAAATGTCCATTTAAGCTTCTGGAATGACTCAAACTTTCCAAAGTATTGAGCTTAAAAATTCAGCTCCAATCCAGGAAACCAGTCAGTTTAAATACAAATTTAAATAATTTACGCTAGAAACTGGACTAAAAATACTTGCTAGGATTTTGTGTTTTTGCAGTGTATGCAAATTGTTTGTGGTGTGAAACTAAAATTGCAGATTTTATTAATACACCGTCCCTAAGATGATATTTTGATGGCAGCTTTTCACTTTTACTTGTGTAAAATATGTTGAAGTACAGTTACTTATACTTGAGTACAACTTTTTGTGGTACTCTGCCTAAATATGATTAAGCACTTCACTAGATGTGACATTTAGTGGCACACGTATAAACTAAAGTCCCAAACTGTGATTTATACTGAAGTTCTGCTTGTATATCTCTTTGTTTTTCATTGCGGCGTTGAAAAGAGAGACAGTATACAGCGAGCAGGCAGCATGGAGTCACTGTGAGTTCTGGTTAACGCTCCCATTTGTGCAGAATAAACTAAATTCAGAAGCTAACATTTTAAACCTGCGTCCCTTCAAGGTATGAATCAATGACAGAATTTAAAAGCATCCTGAACGCATCTGAGCCAAAGTAAGTTTTGTGATGTTTCTTTTGTTGTTGCTATGACTATTCCTTGTTTTGTGTTTTGTTTTATACATATATACAGATACATATATATTGTGTGTTATGTTTTAGAGATTGTGAAGTTGAAGTGATTGGCAGCGGCACCCTGATGAGGTCCATCACTGACGTCTACATCAAATACAAGGCAGAGAAACCTCCACCTCTGACATTAAATGAGGGACCTGCTGAAAACGGGTATGTCCACTGTTTATTGTTAGTGCTACATGCTAACAACCTGCAGCTCAATCAACACAGGGATTATTGCAGCACCATCTGCTTTAACACCTTACAAGTGTTGACATTCATTGAGGAATCTTGAAAAGGCAGAACTTGTTTAGCAAGTTATGCATCATTTCACCTCGATGGTCGTACTGTCTTGTGATTGCAATCCTAATCTCGATTGCATTTGTGCTTTAACACCATTTCTGCACTGGATTGATTTATGGTACTTTGAAGTGCTACATAAAGGCGTACAGAAGCAGTCACGCTCCTTAAACTTTCACCGATTTTTCTGCATAACAACAAACGTCAACATTTTTTTTTTTTACTGGGATTTAGGCCAACTGAAAGCAGTACATATTGTGAAATTTGAAGAAAAAGAACAACATATACAACTCTAAAAAGTGTCACATTTGGCACATACAGAAGAGGAGTAAGGTTACTGAAAAAAAAAACACTCTAATGTGAGATCAAAAGTCACAATTTTAGAAAAAAAGAGTCAGAACTCTTTTTTAAAGTCAGAATTTAGAGAAAAAATCACAAAATTTTGACTTTTAACTTAGAATTAATACTTTAATCTACATTATAAGTCAGAATTTTATGAGAAAAAAATCTGAGATCCAGGAAAAAAGTCAAATTCTGACTTTCATCTCGGACATTGCTGAGAAATTCAGGCAACAAACAAAGTCAAGTATATGAAATTAAAGAGTCAGAATTTAGAGGAAAAAATTAAGAATTTAAACTTGTTTGTTATCGATTCTTACTTTAATCTGCTTTTTAATTTTTCTCCCAGAATTCAGAATTCTATGTCAGAATTCAGAATTCTGTCTCATAATTCTAGAACGTAGAAGATCAAAGTCAAAATTTTGTGATTGAAGTTAGAATTCTGAGCGGGAACATAAAAAAGTAAAAATTCTGAGAATTTTTCTTTCTGCAGCCCTAAACCTCTTCCATAGACACCACTTTGTATAAAAGTTCCTAATTATTACGTACTAACTGTTCTGCATGGTTTTTGATAAAGGTTAAAGTTGAACCCGCTATCAGTTTAAGCCTTCTAGGAAATCAGCAAAGCGTTACACACCTTTTATTTATCAAAAGCTTCCTGGTCTTGTCATCGTAAATCAGTCTGTTTTGATCCGATCTCCCAACCTGTCACAGAAACAAACGTCTAAAGTGCTGTCATCATTACGTCTGACTGGAGACAATTAATGCCTGTCTGCAGAAATACATTCAGACTTTTGTTCCTAGTCTAACCTCAGCAGATTAAATGTGGTTTTTGCAGTTTTTTAATGTAAATTTTATGGGAGTATTGAATATTTTTACACTTTGACCAATCTGCGGCGTGCCGAGTGAGTACGGTCCCATGTAAGAAGGGTCCTGAATGTTTAAACAGGGTCGAAGAGGTTAAAACCTGCCTCTTAACAGTAGAAGCAGGTCTGTGGTATCTGTTGACGACATTAAAGTTCTTCTAGTTAAAAACTCTGCTGTGCACTATGACTCAAAAGGCTGCGGAATCCCGATCCTGCAGGTTTATGCACAGATCTTCCAGTTAGGAAACAAATGTTTACTTAAATTGTTTGCATGTGCACTTTTTATGAGAACTATTTTGCCAAACTAGTTTTTCAGTCAGTTGGACAGCAGGCTTTCAGTGAGTGAACGAAGTATAAC